>JAGHMJ010001326.1:0-395118 GCA_018749465.1 Paracanthobrama guichenoti
TCATGCTATATAAAGTCAGAATTCGAGTGATATAAAGTCAGAATCTGAGAGATATAAAGTCAGAATTGAGTGATATGCAAAGTCAGAATCTGAGATATAAAGTCAGAATTGAGTGATATAAAGTCAGAATTGATTGAGATATGAGTAAAGTCAGAATTGAGTGATATAAAGTCAGAATTGAGTGATATAAAGTCAGAATTGAGTGATATAAAATGTCAGAATATGAACTGATTATATAAAGTCAGAATCGAGTGATATAAAGTCAGAATTGAGTGGATATAAAGTCAGAATTATGATATAAAGTCAGAATCTGAGATATAAAGTCAGAATTATGATATAAAAGTCAGAATTGAGAGATATAAAAGTCAGAATTGGAGATATAAAGTCAGAATTCGAGATATAAAGTCAGAATTATGATATAAAGTCAGAATTGAGAGATATAAAGTCAGAATTGAGTGATATAAAGTCAGAATTGAGGAGATATAAAGTCAGAATTGAGATATAAAAGTCAGAATTGAGATATAAAGTCAGAATTGAGAGATATAAAGTCAGAATTATGATATAAAGTCAGAATATGAGAGATATAAAGTCAGAATTGGTGAGATATAGAAGTCAGAATTCGAGATATAAAGTCAGAATTGAGGGATATAAAGTCAGAATTGAGGATATAAAGTCAGAATTGAGATATAAAGTCATAATTGAGTGATATAAAGTCAGAATTGGAGTGATATAAAGTCAGAATTGAGTGATATAAAGTCAGAATTGAGAGATATAAAGTCAGAATTATGAGATATAAAGTCAGAATCTGAGTGATATAAAAGTCAGAATTGAGATATAAAGTCAGAATTGAGAGATATAAAGTCAGAATTGAGATATAAAGTCAGAATTGAGTGATATAAAGTCAGAATTGAGTGGATATAAAGTCAGAATTGAGTGATATAAAGTCAGAATTGACTGAGATATAAAGTCAGAATTATGATGATACAAAGTCAGAATTGAGAGATATAAAGTCAGAATTGAGTGTCATAATCTGAGTCAGAAAAGTGAATTGAGATATAAAAGTCAGAATTGAGACATATATAAAGTCAGAATTGAGTAGATATAAAGTCAGAATTGAGATATAAAAGTCAGAATTGAGATATAAAGTCAGAATTGAGAGATATAAAGTCAGAATTGAGTGATATAAAGTCAGAATTGGAGTGATATAAAGTCAGAATTGAGAGGATATAAAGTCAGAATTGAGGATATAAAGTCAGAATTGAGTAGATATAAAGTCAGAACTGAGTGATATAAAGTCAGAATTATGAGATATAAAGTCAGAATTGAGTGATATAAAGTCAGAATTGTAGATATAAAGTCAGAATTGAGTGATATAAAGTCAGAATTGAGTGATATAAAGTCAGAACTGAGATATATAGTCAGAATTGGAGTGGATATAAAGTCAGAATTGAGTGATATAAAGTCAGAATTGAGATATAAAGTCAGAATTGAGATATAAAGTCAGAATTCGGTGATATAAAGTCAGAATTGAGTGATATAAAGTCAGAATTGAGGTGATATAAAGTCAGAATTAGTGATATAAAGTCAGAATTGCAGTATATAAAGTCAGAATTGAGTGATATAAAGTCAGAATTGAGTGATATAAAAAGTCAGAATTGAGATATAAAGTCAGAATTGAGATATAAAGTCAGGAATTGATGAGATATAAAGTCAGAATTGAGTGATATAAAGTCAGAATTGAGAGATATAAAAGTCAGAATTGAGTGATATAAAGTCAGAATTGAGTGATATAAAGTCAGAATTGAGAGATATAAAGTCAGAATTGAGTGATATAAAGTCAGAATTGAGGATATAAAGTCAGAATTGAGAGATATAAAGTCAGAATTGAGTGATATAAAGTCAGAATTGAGAGATATAAAGTCAGAATTGGAGTGATATAAAGTCAGAATTGAGAGGATATAAAGTCAGAATTGAGATATATAAAGTCAGAATTGAGTGATATAAAGTCAGAATTGAGATATAAAGTCAGAATTGAGATATAAAGTCAGAATTGAGTGATATAAAGTCAGAATTGAGTGATATAAAGTCAGAATTGAGAGATATAAAGTCAGAATTGAGATGATAAAGTCAGAATTGAGTGATATAAAGTCAGAATTGAGATATATAAAGTCAGAATTGAGAGGATATAAAGTCAGAATTGAGAGGATATAAAGTCAGAATTGAGAGATATAAAGTCAGAATTATGAGATATAAAGTCAGAATTGAGAGATATAAAAGTCAGAATTGAGGGATATAAAAGTCAGAATTGAGTGATATAAAGTCAGAATTGAGTGATATAAAGTCAGAATTGAGTGATATAAAGTCAGAATTGAGATATAAAGTCAGAATTGAGTGATATAAAGTCAGAATTGAGAGATATAAAGTCAGAATTGAGTGATATAAAGTCAGAATTGAGTGATATAAAGTCAGAATTGAGTGATATAAATTCAGAATTGAGAGATATAAAGTCAGAATTGAGAGATATAAAGTCAGAATTGAGTGATATAAAGTCAGAATTGAGTGATATAAAGTCAGAATTGAGAGATATAAAGTCAGAATTGAGATATAAAGTCAGAATTGAGAGATATAAAGTCAGAATTGAGAGATATAAAGTCAGAATTGACGTGATATAAAGTCAGAATTGAGTGATATAAAGTCAGAATTGAGTGATATAAAGTCAGAATTGAGATATAAAGTCAGAATTGAGGATATAAGTCAGAATTCAGATATAAAGTCAGAATTGATATATAAGTCAGAATTGAGAGATATAAAGTCAGAATTGAGTGATATAAAGTCAGAATTGAGTGATATAAAGTCAGAATTGAGAGATATAAAGTCAGAATTGAGGATATAAAAGTCAGAATTGAGAGATATAAAGTCAGAATTGAGTGATATAAAGTCAGAATTGAGTGATATAAAGTCAGAATTGAGATATAAAGTCAGAATTGAGAGATATAAAGTCAGAATTGAGCAGATATAAAGTCAGAATTGAGCTAGATATAAAGTCAGAATTGAGTGATATAAAGTCAGAATTGAGTGATATAAAGTCAGAATTGAGAGATATAAAGTCAGAATTGAGAGGATATAAAAGTCAGAATTGAGTGATATAAAGTCAGAATTGAGTGATATAAAGTCAGAATTGAGTGATATAAAGTCAGAATTGAGTGATATAAAGTCAGAATTCGAGTGATATAAAGTCAGAATTGAGTGATATAAAGTCAGAATTGAGTGATATAAAAGTCAGAATTGAGTGATATAAAGTCAGAATTGAGAGATATAAAGTCAGAATTGAGATATAAAGTCAGAATTGAGTGATATAAAGTCAGAATTGAGTGATATAAAGTCAGAATTGAGAGATATAAAGTCAGAATTGAGTGATATAAAGTCAGAATTGAGTGATATAAAGTCAGAACTGAGATATAAAGTCAGAATTGAGTGATATAAAGTCAGAATTGAGAGATATAAAGTCAGAATTGAGAGATATAAAGTCAGAATTGAGTGATATAAAGTCAGAAGTCAGAATTGAGAGAATTGATATAAAGTCAGAATTGAGAGATATAAAGTCAGAATTGAGATATAAAGTCAGAATTGAGTGATATAAAGTCAGAA
This sequence comes from Paracanthobrama guichenoti, assembly GCA_018749465.1. NCBI lineage: Eukaryota > Metazoa > Chordata > Actinopteri > Cypriniformes > Gobionidae > Paracanthobrama > Paracanthobrama guichenoti. The sequence continues at coordinate 3,649 of JAGHMJ010001326.1, forward strand.
TTGAGTGATATAAAGTCAGAATTGAGTGATATAAAGTCAGAATTGAGTAGATATAAAGTCAGAATTGAGTGATATAAAGTCAGAATTGAGAGATATAAAGTCAGAATTATGTGATATAAAGTCAGAATTGAGAGATATAAAGTCAGAATTGAGAGATATAAAGTCAGAAATTGAGATGATATAAAGTCAGAATTGAGTGATATAAAGTCAGAATTGAGAGATATAAAGTCAGAATTGAGAGATATAAAGTCAGAATTGAGAGATATATAAAGTCAGAATGAGAGATATAAAGTCAGAATTATGTGATATAAAGTCAGAATTGAGAGATATAAAGTCAGAATTGAGAGATGAGTGATATAAAGTCAGAACTGAGTGATATAAAGTCAGAATTGAGAGATATAAAGTCAGAGTCAGAATTGAGAGATATAAAGTCAGAATTGAGTGATATAAAGTCAGAATTGAGAGATATAAAGTCAGAATTGTAGATATAAAAGTCAGAATTGAGTGATAAAAGTCAGAATTGTGTGATATAAAGTCAGAATTGAGAGATATAAAGTCAGAATTGAGTGATATAAAGTCAGAATTGAGAGATATAAAGTCAGAATTGAGATATAAAAGTCAGAATTGAGTGATATAAAGTCAGAATTGAGAGATATAAAGTCAGAATTGAGAGATATAAAGTCAGAATTGAGTGATATAAAGTCAGAATTGTGAGATATAAAGTCAGAATTGAGATATAAAGTCAGAATCGAGAGATATAAAGTCAGAATTGAGAGATATAAAGTCAGAATTGAGTGATATAAAGTCAGAATTGAGTGATATAAAAGTCAGAATTGAGTGATATAAAGTCAGAATTGAGTGATATAAAGTCAGAATTGAGTGATATAAAGTCAGAATTGAGTGATATAAAGTCAGAATTGAGAGATATAAAAGTCAGAATTGAGTGATATGGAAAGTCAGAATTGAGTGATATAAAGTCAGAATTGAGATATAAAGTCAGAATTGAGAGATATAAAAGTCAGAATTGAGAGATATAAAGTCAGAATTGAGAGATATAAAGTCAGAATTGAGTAGATATAAAGTCAGAATTGAGAGATATAAAGTCAGAATTGAGTGATATAAAGTCAGAATTGAGTGATATAAAGTCAGAATTGAGTGATATAAAGTCAGAATTGGAGTGATATAAAGTCAGAATTGAGAGATATAAAGTCAGAATTGAGATATAAAGTCAGAATTGAGTGGATATAAAGTCAGAATTGACTGAGAGATAAAGTCAGAATTGAGTGATATAAAGTCAGAATTGAGAGATATAAAGTCAGAATTGAGATATAAAGTCAGAATTGAGTGATATAAAGTCAGAATTTAGTGATGTAAAGTCAGAATTGAGTGATAATAAAGTCAGAATTGAGTGATATAAAGTCAGAATTGAAGTGATATAAAGTCAGAATGGATGAGATACAAAGTCAGAATTGAGATATATAAAGTCAGAATTGAGATATAAAGTCAGAATTGAGAGATATAAAGTCAGAATTGAGAGATATAAAGTCAGAGCCCTGAGGATATAAAGTCAGAATTGAGATATAAAGTCAGAATTCGAGATATAAAGTCAGAATTGAGAGATATAAAGTCAGAATTGAGAGATATAAAGTCAGAATCTGAGTATGATATAAAGTCAGAATTGAGTCAGATATATAAAGTCAGAATTGGATGAGATATAAAGTCAGAATTGAGTGATGATATAAAGTCAGAATTGAGTGATATAAAGCTCAGAATTGATGTGATATAAAGTCAGAATTGAGAGATATAAAGTCAGAATTGGAGTGATATAAAAGTCAGAATTGAGTGATATAAAGTCAGAACTGAGATATAAAGTCAGAATTGAGAGATATAAAGTCAGAATCGAGTGATATAAAAGTCAGAATTGAGAGATATAAAGTCAGAATTGAGTGATATAAAGTCAGAATTCAGATATGTGTCGTGAATTATATAAAGTCAGAATTGAGAGATATAGTCAGAATCCGAGGAGTGTCATATAAAGTCCGAATTATGAGATATAAAGTCAGAATTGATAGATATAAAGTCAGAATTGAGTGATATAAAGTCAGAACTGAGAGATATAAAGTCAGAATTGAGTGATATAAAGTTTATCAGAATTGAGAGATATAAAGTCAGAATTGAGATATAAAGTCAGAATTGAGTGATATAAAAGTCAGAATTGAGTGATATAAAGTCAGAATTGAGAGATATAAAGTCAGAATTGAGATATATAAAGTCAGAACTGAGGATATAAAGTCAGAATCGAAAGTGATATAAAGTCAGAACTGAGATATATAAAAGTCAGAATTGAGATATAAAGTCATGAATTGATGTGATATAAAGTCAGAATTGAGTGATATAAAAGTCAGAATTGAGAGATATAAAGTCAGAATTGAGAGATATAAAGTCAGAACTGAGAGGATATAAAGTCAGAATTGGAGTGTGATATAAAGTCAGAATTGGACTGATATAAAGTCAGAATTGAGTGATTGATTGTAAAGTCAGAATTGAGTGATATAAAAGTCAGAATTGAGAGATATAAAGTCAGAATTGAGAGATATAAAAGTCAGAATTGAGAGATATAAAGTCAGAATTGAGAGATATAAAGTCAGAATTGAGAGATATAAAGTCAGAATTGAGATATAAAGTCAGAATTGAGATATAAAGTCAGAATTCTGAGATATAAAGTCAGAACTGAGTGATATAAAAGTCAGAATTGAGATATAAAGTCAGAATTGAGAGATATAAAGTCAGAACTGAGAGATATAAAGTCAGAATTTATGTGATATAAAGTCAGAATTGAGGATATAAAGTCAGAATTGAGATATAAAGTCAGAATTGAGTGATATAAAGTCAGAATTGAGAGATATAAAGTCAGAATTGAGAGATATAAAAGTCAGAACTGCGTGAGATATAAAGTCAGAATTGAGAGAGATTACATAAAACAGAATTGAGATATAAAGTCAGAATTGAGTGATATAAAGTCAGAATTGAGTGATATAAAGTCAGAATTGAGTGATATAAAGTCAGAATTGGAGGATATAAAGTCAGAATTGAGTGATATAAAGTCAGAATTGAGAGATATAAAGTCAGAATTGAGTGATATAAAGTCAGAATTGAGTGATATAAAGTCAGAATTGAGTGATATAAAGTCAGAATTGAGATATAAAAGTCAGAGAATGTGAGATATAAAGTCAGAATTGAGAGATATAAAGTCAGAATCTGAGATATAAAAGTCAGAATTGAGAGATATAAAGTCAGAATTGGAGTGATATAAAGTCAGAATTGAGATATAAAGTCAGAATTGAGTGATATAAAGTCAGAATTGAGTGATATAAAGTCAGAATTGTTGATATAAAGTCAGAATTGAGAGATATAAAGTCAGAATCGAGTAGATATAAAGTCAGAATTGAGATATAAAGTTTCAGAATCATGGAGGATAAAAGTCAGAATGGATATAAAAAGTCAGAACTGATATAAAGTCAGAATTGAGTGATATAAAGTCAGAACTGAGTGATATAAAGTCAGAATTGAGATATAAAGTCAGAATTGAGAGATATAAAGTCAGAATTGAGTGATATAAAGTCAGAATTGAGATATAAAGTCAGAATTATGAGTGATATAAAGTCAGAATTGAGAGATATAAAGTCAGAATTGGAGTGATATAAAGTCAGAACTGAGATAGCAAAGTCAGAATTGAGAGATAAAAGTCAGAATTGAGTGATATAAAGTCAGAATTGAGATGATATAAAGTCAGAATTCATTGAGTGATATAAAGTCAGAATTGAGAGATATAAAGTCAGAATTGAGAGATATAAAAACAGAATTGGAGAGATATAAAGTCAGAATTGAGAGATATAAAGTCAGAATTGAGATATAAAGTCAGAATTGGAGTGATATAAAGTCAGAATTATGAGATATAAAGTCAGAATTGAGAGATATAAAGTCAGAATTGAGATATAAAGTCAGAACTGGAGGTATATAAAGTCAGAATTGAGAGATATAAAGTCAGAATTGAGATATAAAGTCAGAATTATGCTGATATAAAGTCAGAATTGAGAGATATAAAGTCAGAATTGGAAGTGATATAAAGTCAGAATTGAGTGATATAAAGTCAGAATTGAGGATATAAAAATCAGAATTGAGATATAAAGTCAGAATTGAGATATAAAAGTCAGAATCTGAGAGATATGAAGTCAGAACTCGAGATATAAAGTCAGAATTGAGAGATATAAAGTCAGAATTGAGTGATATAAAGTCAGAATTGAGTGATATAAAGTCAGAACTGAGAGATATAAAAGTCAGAACTGAGAGATATAAAGTCAGAATTGAGTGATATAAAGTCAGAATTGAGTGATATAAAGTCAGAATCTGAGATATAAAAGTCAGAATTGAGTGGATATAAAGTCAGAATTGAGAGATATAAAGTCAGAATTGAGAGATATAAAGTCAGAATTGAGAGATAAAGTCAGAATCTGAGGAGATATAAAGTCAGAATTGAGTGATATAAAGTCAGAACTGGAGTGATATAAAGTCAGAACTGAGTGATATAAAGTCAGAACTGAGTGATATAAAGTCAGAATTGAGATATAAAGTCGAATCTGGAGATATAAAGTCAGAATTGAGATATAAAGTCAGAATTGAGTGATATAAAGTCAGAATTGGTCAGAATTGGAGATATAAAGTCAGAATTGAGGATATAAAGTCAGAATTGAGATATAAAGTCAGAATTGAGTGATATAAAGTCAGAATTGAGAGATATAAAGTCAGAATTATGAGATATAAAGTCAGAATCGAGAGAGATATAAAGTCAGAATTGGAGGATATAAAGTCAGAATTGGAGAGATATAAAGTCAGAATTGAGATATAAAGTCAGAATTGAGTGATATAAAGTCAGAATTGAGTGATATAAAGTCAGAATCTGAGTGATATAAAGTCAGAATTGAGATATATAAAGTCAGAATTGAGTGATATAAAGTCAGAATTGAGTGATATGAAAAAAGTCAGAATTGAAGAGATATAAAGTCAGAAATCTGAGTGATATAAAGTCAGAATTGAGAGATATAAAGTCAGAATTGAGATATAAAGTCAGAATTGAGTGATATAAAGTCAGAATTGAGAGATATAAAGTCAGAATTCAGAGATATAAAAGTCAGAATTGAGAGATATAAAGTCAGAATTGAGAGATAAAAGTCAGAATTGAGTGATATAAAGTCAGAATTGAGATATAAAGTCAGAATTGAGATATATAAAGTCAGAATTGAGAGATAAAAGTCAGAATTGAGAGATATAAAGTCAGAATTGAGAGATATAAAGTCAGAATTGAGTGATATAAAGTCAGAATTGAGAGATATAAAGTCAGAATTGTCGCAGATATAAAGTCAGAATTGAGAGATATAAAAGTCAGAATTGAGGAGATATAAAGTCAGAATTGAGAGATATAAAGTCAGAATTGAGTGATATAAAGTCAGAACTGAATTGAGTCCAGAATATAAAGTCAGAATCTGAGAGATATAAAGTCAGAATTGAGTGATATAAAGTCAGAACTGAGGATATAAAGTCAGAATTGAGTGATATAAAGTCAGAATTGAGAGATATAAAGTCAGAATTGTGAGATATAAAGTCAGAATTGAGAGATATAAAGTCAGAATTGAGATATAAAGTCAGAATTGAGAGATATAAAGTCAGAATTGAGTGATATAAAGTCAGAATTGAGTGATATAAAGTCAGAATTGAGATATAAAGTCAGAATTGTAGTGATATAAAGTCAGAATTGTGAGATATAAAGTCAGAATTGAGCAGATATAAAGTCAGAATTGAGCAGGAATTGAGATATAAAGTCAGAATTGAGTGATATAAAGTCAGAATTGGAGAGATATAAAGTCAGAATTGATGATATAAAGTCAGAATTGTGAGATATAAAGTCAGAATTGAGTGATATAAAGTCAGAATTGAGTGATATAAAGTCAGAACTGGAGTGATATAAAGTCAGAATTGAGAGATATAAAGTCAGAACTTCTTGATATTATAAAGTCAGAATTGAGTGATATAAAGTCAGAATTGGAGTGATATAAAGTCAGAATTGAGAGATATAAAGTCAGAATTGAGTGATATAAAAAGTCAGAATTGAGTAGATATAAAGTCAGAATTGAGTGATATAAAGTCAGAACTGAGTGATATAAAGTCAGAACTGAGAGATATAAAGTCAGAACTGAGATATATAAAGTCAGAATTGAGAGATATAAAGTCAGAATTGAGTGATATAAAAGTCAGAATCTGAGATATAAAGTCAGAATTGAGTGGATATAAAGTCAAAATCAGAAAGGTTATATAAAGTCAGAATTATGATACAAAGTCAGAACTGAGAGCTATATAGTCAGAATTGAGATATAAAAGTCAGAATTGTGAGATATAAAGTCAGAATCTGTGAGATATAAAGTCAGAATTGAGTTATATAAAGTTTGAATTGGAGAGATATAAAGTCAGAATTGTGTGATATAAAGTCAGAACTGAGATATAAAGTCAGAATTATAAGTGATATAAAGTCAAAATCGGAGTGATATAAAGTCAGGATTGAGTGATATGTCATAATTGAGATATAAAGTCAGAATTATGCTAGATATAAAGCCAGAATTGTGAGATATAAAGTCAGAATTGAGTGATATGCAAAGTCAGAATTGAGAGAGACAAAGTCAGAACTCGAGTTATATTAAGTCAGAATTGAGTGATATGGTAATTCAGAATTGAGAGATATAAAGTCAGAATTCGAGATATAAGCAAGAATTGCAGAGATATAAAGTCAGAATCACGAGATATAAAGTCAGAATTGAAATACAGAAAGTCAGAATTATGAGATACAAAGTGAAAACGATGAGATATAAAGTCAGAATCTGGAGAGACATAAAGTCATGAATTGAGTGATATAAAGTCAGAATTATGAGATATAAAGTCAGAATTGAGAGATATAAAGTCAGAATTGAGTGATATAAAGTCAGAATTATGTGATATAAAGTGAAAATTCATGCTATATAAAGTCAGAATTGAGAGATATAAAGTCATGAATTGAGGATATAAAGTCAGAATCTCGAGAGATATAAAGTCAGAATCTGAGAGATATAAAATCGGAATTGAGAGATATATAAAGTCAGAATTGAGAGATATAAAGTCAGAACTGAGATATAAAGTCAGAACTGAGATATATAAAGTCAGAATTAGATGTTATATAAAGTCAGAACTGAGAGATATGTAAAGTCAGAATTGAGTGATATAAGTCAAAACTGGAGTGATATGGCAAAAGTCAGGATCGTGTGATATAAAGCCAGAATTATGTGATGATAAAGTCGTAATCGTGATATATAAAAAGTCAGAATCGAGAGAATTGAGTTGTAAAGTCAGAATTGAGTGATATAAAGTCAGAATTATGTTAGATAAAGTCAGAATTGTGAGATATAAAGTCAGAATTGTGAGGATATAAAGTCAGAATTGAGATATAAAGTCAGAATTGAAGGGGATATAAAGTCAGAATTGAGTGATATAAAGTCAGAATCTGAGACATATAAAGTCAGAATTCGAGTTATATAAAGTCAGAATTGGAGTGATATAAAGCCGTAGAATTGAGAGCAAGATATAAAGTCAGAATCTATTATATAAAGTCAGAATTGATAGATATAAAGTCAGAATTGCATTAGATATAAAGTCAGAATCGAGGATATAAAGTCAGAAATTGAGTGATATAAAGTCAGAATTATGTGATATAAAAGTCAGAATTGAGATATAAAGTCAGAATTGGAGTGATACAAAGTCAGAATTGAGTGATATAAAGTCAGAATTGAGATATAAAGTCAGAATCTGAGATATAAAGTCAGAATTCGAGTTAGTATAAAGTCAGAATTGGAGTGATATAAAAAGTCAGAATCGAGTGATACAAAGTCAGAATTCGAGAGATATAGTCATCATGAACTGAGGATATAAAGTCGTGAATTGAGACATAAAGTCAGAATTGGAGTGATATAAAGTCAGAATTATGTGATATAAAGTCAGAACTGTACTATATAAAAGTCAGAATCGAGGGATATAAAGTCAGAATTGAGAGGATATAAAGTCAGAATTATGTGATGATAAAGTCAGAATTGCCAAGTGATATAAAGTCAGAATTGAGATATAAAGTCAGAATTGAGTTATATAAAGTCAAACTGGAGTGATATAAAGTCAGAATAGAGTGATATAAAGTCAGAATCTGAGTGATATAAAGTCAGAATTGATGATATAAAGTCATGAATTCGAGATATAAAGTCAGAACTGAGATCTGAAAGTCAGATACAAAGTCAGAATTCGAGATATAAAGTCAGAATTGTTGCTATATAGTCAGACTTGAGGATATAAAGTCAGAATTGAGTGATATAAAGTCAGGAATTCGATATGATATAAAGTCAGAATCGAAAGTTATATAAAAAGTCAGAATTATGTGGATATAAAGTCAGAATTGCATTACTATATAAAAGTCAGAATCGAAACAGGCAAAAGTCAGAATTTCATGTGGATATAAAGTCAGAATTATGCTTATATAAAGTCATCAGAATTGTGAGATATAAAAGTCAGAACTGAGATATAAAGTCATGAATCTGAGATATGGAAGTCAGAATTGAGATATAAAGTCAGAACTGGAGTGATATAAAGTCAGAATTGAGTGATATAAAGTCAGAATTGAGTTATATAAAGTCAGAATTGAGTGATATAAAGTCAGAATTTGGAGTGATATAAAGTCAGAATCGTAAAGTTATATAAAGTCATGAATTATGTGATATAAAGTCAGGAATTGCATTATATAAAGTCAGAATCTAGGGGGATATAAAGTCAGAATTGAGTGATATAAAGTCAGAATTATGTGATATAAAGTCAGAATTGAGATATAAAAGTCAGAATTGAGTGATATAAAGTCAGAATTGAGTGATATAAAGTCAGAACTGGAGACAAGGTGTCAGAATCTGAGATATAAAGTCAGAATCTGAGTTATGATAAAGTCAGAATTGATGATATAAAGTCAGAATCGAAAGTTATATAAAGTCAGAATTATGTGATATAAAGTCAGAATTGCATTACATATAAAGTCAGAATCGAGGGATATAAAGTCAGAACTGAGTGATATAAAGTCAAAGAATTGAGATATAAAAGTCAGAATATGAGGATATAAAGTCTGAATTGAGATATAAAGTCAGAATTGAGTGATATAAAGTCAGAATTGGAGTGATATAAAGTCAGAATTGAGTTATACATAAAGTCAGAATTCGAGTGATATAAAGTCAGAATCTGAGTGATATAAAGTCAGAATCGAAAGTATATAAAGTCAGAATTATGTGATATAAAGTCAGAATTGCATTATATAAAGTCAGAATCGAGGGATATAAAGTCAGAATCTGAGTGACATAAAAGTCAGAATTATGTGATATAAAGTCAGAATTGAGATATAAAGTCAGAATTGAGTGATAGCAAAAGTCAGTACTTGAGATATAAAGTCAGAATTGAGATATAAAGTCAGAATTGAGTTATATAAAGTCAGAATTGGAGTGGATATAAAGTCAGAATTCGAGTGATATAAAGTCAGAATCGAGTGATATAAAGTCAGAATCTAAAGGGATATAAAGTCAGAATTCGAGAGATATAAAGTCAGAATTGAGATATAAAAGTCAGAATTGAGATATAAAAGTCAGAATCTGAGTGATATAAAGTCGAATTATTAGTGTGGATATAAAAGTCAGAAATTGCATTTAGAGCAAAGTCAGAATCGAGGGATATAAAAGTCAGAACTGAGTGATATAAAGTCAGAATTATGTGGATATAAAAGTCAGAACTGAGTGATATAAAGTCAGAATTAGATATATAAAAGTCAGAATTGAGCTATATAAATAGAATTGAGTGGATATAAAGTCAGAATCTGAGTGATATAAAGTCAGAACTGGCGTGATATAAAGTCAGAATTGATGATATAAATTCAGAATTTAGTTATATAAAGTCAGAATTGAGTGATATAAAGTCAGAATTGAGTGATATAAAGTCAGAATAGAGTGATATAAAGTCAGGAATTCGAGTGATATAAAGTCAGAATTGAGTGGATATAAAGTCAGAATTGGCGATATAAAGTCAGAATTGAGATATAAAGTCAGAATTGAGTTATATAAAGTCAGAATCTGAGGATATAAAAAACTCAGAATTGAGTGATATAAAGTCAGAATTGAAAGATATAAAGTCAGAATTATGCTTATATAAAGTCAGAATCGAGTTATATAAAGTCAGAATTATGTGATATAAAAAGTCAGAATTGTATGGATATGTAAAGTCAGAAACGAGGGATATAAAGTCAGAATTGCAGTATGATATAAAGTCAGAATTATATGATATAAAAGTCAGAATTGAGATATAAAGTCAGAATTGAGTGATATAAAGTCAGAATCGAGTTATATAAAGTCAGAATTATGTGTGATATAAAGTCAGAATTGGATTATATAAAGTCAGAATCGAGGGATATAAAAGTCAGAATTGAGTGATATAAAGTCAGAATTATGTGATATAAAGTCAGAATTGAGATATAAAGTCAGAATTTGAGTGGATACAAAGTCAGAATGTCAGAGGATATAAAGTCAGAATTGAGATATAAAGTCAGAATTGAGTTATATAAAGTCAGAATTGAGTGATATAAAGTCAGAAATTGGAGTGATATAAAGTCAGAATCGAAAGTGATATAAAGTCAGTCAGAATCGAGTGATATAAAGTCAGAATTGAGAGATATAAAGTCAGAATCAGAGATATAAAAGTCAGAACTGAGATATAAAGTCAATGAAGTCAGTATTATAAAGTCAGAATTATGTGATATAAAGTCAGAATTGCATTATATAAAGTCAGAATCGAGGGATATAAAGTCACCGTGAATTGAGGATATAAAGTATCAGAATTATGTGATATAAAGTCAGAATTGAGTGATATAAAGTCAGAATTGAGATATAAAGTCAGAATTGCAAGTATATAAAGTCAAAATCGAAAGTTATATAAAGTCAGAATTATGTGATATAAAGTCAGAATTGGCGCTATATAAAGTCAGAATTGTGAGATATAAAGTCAGAATTGTGAGATATAAAGTCAGAATTGAGTTATATAAAGTCAGAATTGAGTGATATAAAGTCAGAATTGAGTGATATAAAGTCAGAATTGTGAGATATAAAGTCAGAATTATGCTATATAAAGTCAGAATTGATGCTATATAAAGTCATCAGAATTGAGTTATATAAAGTCAGAATTGAGTGATATAAAGTCAGAATTGAGTGATATAAAGTCAGAATTGAGGCTATAAAGTCAGAATTGGAGTGATATAAAGTCAGAATTGAGTGATATAGAAAGTCAGAATTATGCTATATAAAGTCAGAATTGTGGAGATATAGAAAGTCAGAATTGAGTGAGATATAAAGTCAGAACTGAGTGGATATAAAGTCAGAATTGAGATATAAAGTCAGAATTGAGTGATATAAAAAGTCAGAATCGAGAGATATAAAGTCAGAATTATGTGAGAGAAAGTCAGGAACGCATTATATAAGTTCAGAACGAGTGATATAAAGTCAGAATTATGTGGATATAAAGTCGTAATCGTGCGATATAAAGTCAGAATTGAGATATAAAGTCAGAATCGAGTTATATAAAGTCAGAATTGAGATATAAAGTCAGAATTGAGTGATATAAAGTCAGAATCGAGTTATATAAAGTCAGAATTATGTGGATATAAAGTCAGAATTGCATTATATAAAGTCAGAATCCAGGATATAAAGTCAGAATCGAAAGTGATATAAAGTCAAGAATTATGATATAAAGTCAGGAATTGAGTGATATAAAGTCAGAATTGAGATATACAGTCAGAATTGAGTGATATGGAAGTCAGAATTGAGTTATATAAAGTCAGAATTGAGTGATATAAAGTCAGAATTGAGTGATATAAAGTCAGAACTGCGTGATATAAAGTCAGAATTGGATGATATAAAATTCAGAATTTGAGTTATATAAAGTCAGAATTGAGTGAGATATAAAGTCAGAATAGAGTGATATAAAGTCAGAATTGAGTGGATATAAAGTCAGAATTGAGTGATATAAAAGTCAGAATTGAGTTATATAAAGTCAGAATTTAGATATAAAGTCAGAATTCGAGTTATATAAAGTCAGAATTGAGTGATATAAAGTCAGAATTATGTGATATAAAGTCAGGAATTCATGCTGATATAAAGTCAGAATTCATGAGATATGCTGTCAGAAATTGAGATATAAAGTCAGAACTGAGATATAAAGTCAGAATTGAGATATAAAGTCAGAATTGAGTGATATAAAGTCAGAATTGGAGTGATATAAAGTCAGAATTAGAGATATAAAAGTCAGAATTGAGTTATATAAAGTCAGAATTGAGTGATATAAAGTCAGAATTGAGTGATATAAAGTCAGAATTCGAGTGATATAAAGTCAGAATCGAGTTATATAAAGTCAGAATTATGTGATATAAAGTCAGAATTGCATTATATAAAGTCAGAATTAGAGTGATATAAATTCAGAATTGAGTGATATAAAAGTCAGAATTGAGATATAAAGTCAGAATTGAGTGATATAAAGTCAGAATTGAGATATAAAGTCAGAATTGAGTTATATAAAGTCAGAACTGAGTGATATAAAGTCAGAATTGAGTGATATAAAAGTCAGAATTGAGTTATATAAAGTCAGAATTGAGTGATATAAAGTCAGAATTGGAGTCATATAAAGTCAGAATCAGCTATATAAAGTCAGAATTATGTGATATTAAAGTCAGAATTGCATTATATAAAGTCAGAATCGAGGGATATAAAGTCAGAATTGAGTGATATAAAGTCAGAATTATGTGATATAAAGTCAGAATTGAGATATAAAGTCAGAATTGAGTGATATAAAGTCAGAATTGAGTGATATAAAGTCAGAATTGAGATATAAAGTCAGAATTGAGATATAAAGTCAGAATTGAGTTATATAAAGTCAGAATTGAGTGATATAAAGTCAGAATTTGAGTTATATATAAAGTCAGAATTATGTGATATAAAGTCAGAATTATGCTATGATAAAGTCAGAATCGAGGGATATAAAGTCAGAATTGAGTGATATAAAGTCAGAATTGAGATATAAAGTCAGAATTGATGATATAAAGTCAGAATTGAGATATATAAAGTCAGAATTGAGTGATATGAAAGTCAGAATTGAGTGATATAAAGTCAGAATTGAGTTATATAAAGTCAGAATTGAGTGATATAAAGTCAGAATTGAGTAGATATAAAGTCAGAATCGAGTTATATAAAGTCAGAATTGATGTGATATAAAAGTCAGAATTGCATTATATAAAGTCAGAATCGAGGGATATATAAAGTCAGAATTGAGTGATATAAAGTCAGAATTATGTGATATAAAGTCAGAATTGAGATATATAAAGTCAGAATTGAGTGATATAAAGTCAGAATTGAGTGATATAAAGTCAGAATTGAGATATAAAGTCAGAATTGAGATATAAAGTCAGAATTGAGTTATATAAAGTCAGAATTGAGTGATATAAAGTCAGAATTGAGTGATATAAAGTCAGAATCGAAGTGATATAAAAGTCAGAATCGCAGTGATATAAAGTCAGAATTGAGAGATATAAAGGTCAGAATTGAGATATATAAAGTCAGAATTGAGATATAAAAGTCAGAATTGAGTGATATAAAGTCAGAATTATGTGATATAAAGTCAGAATTGCATTATATAAAGTCAGAATCGAGGGATATAAAGTCAGAATTGAGTGATATAAAGTCAGAATTATGTGATATAAAGTCAGAATTGAGTGATATAAAGTCAGAATTGAGATATAAAGTCAGAATTGAGTTATATAAAGTCAGAATTGAGTGATATAAAGTCAGAATTGAGTGATATAAAGTCAGAACTTGCATGATATAAAAGTCAGAATTGAGGATATAAAAGTCAGAATTTGTAGTTATATAAAGTCAGAATTGAGTGATATAAAGTCAGAATTGAGAGATATAAAGTCAGAATAGAGTCAGGATATATAAAGTCAGAATTGAGTGATATAAAAGTCAGAATTGAGTGATATAAAGTCAGGAATTGAGTGATATAAAGTCAGAATTGAGATATAAAGTCAAATTGAGTTATATAAAGTCAGAATTGAGTGATATAAAGTCAGAATTGAGTGATATAAAGTCAGAATTGAGATATAAAAGTCAGAATTCATGTTATATAAAGTCAGAATTGAAAGTGATATAAAGTCAGAATTGCATGATATAAAGTCAGAATTGCATTATATAAAGTCAGAAATCGAGGGATATAAAGTCAGAATTGAGTGATATAAAGTCAGAATTATGTGATATAAAAGTCAGAATTGAGATATAAAGTCAGAATTGAGTGATATAAAGTCAGAATCGAAAGATATAAAGTCAGAATTATGTGATATAAAGTCAGAATTGCATTATATAAAGTCAGAATTGAGGGATATAAAGTCAGAATTGAGGATATAAAGTCAGAATTATGTGATATAAAGTCAGAATTGAGATATAAAGTCAGGAATTTAGATATATAAAGTCAGAATTGGAGTGATATAAAGTCAGAATTGAGTGATATAAAGTCAGAATTATGTGATATAAAAAGTCAGAATTGAGTTATATAAAGTCAGAATTGAGTGATATAAAAGTCAGAATTGAGTGATATAAAGTCAGAATCGAGTGAGATATAAAGTCAGAATCGAGTGATATAAAGTCAGAATTGAGAGATATAAAGTCAGAATCTGAGATATAAAGTCAGAATTGAGATATAAAGTCAGAATTGAGTGATATAAAGTCAGAATTATGAGATATAAAAGTCAGAATTGCATTATATAAAGTCAGAATCGAGGGATATAAAGTCAGAATTGAGTGATATAAAGTCAGAATTGTATGTGATATAAAGTCAGAATTGAGGATATAAAGTCAGAATTGAGATATAAAGTCAGAATTCATGCTGATATAAAGTCAAAATCGAGTGCTATATAAAGTCAGAATTATGTGATATAAAAGTCAGAATTACATGATATATAAAGTCAGAATTGTGAGATATATAAAGTCAGAATTGTGAGATATAAAGTCAGAATTGAGTTATATAAAGTCAGAATTGAGTGATATAAAGTCAGAATTGAGTGATATAAAGTCAGAATTGAGATATAAAGTCAGAATTGGCGTGATATAAAGTCAGAATTGAGTGATATAAAAGTCAGATATTGAGTTAATATAAAGTCAGAATTCGAGTGATATAAAGTCAGAATTGAGTGATATAAAGTCAGAATTGAGTTATATAAAGTCAGAATTGAGTGATATAAAAAGTCAGAATTGAGTGATATAAAGTCAGAATTATGCTGATATAAAAGTCATCGTGAGAATTGTGGAGAATTGATAAAGTCAGAATTGAGAGATATCAAAAGTCAGAACTGAGTGATATAAAGTCAGAATTGAGATATAAAGTCAGAATCGAGTGATATAAAAGTCAGAATCTAGTTATATGAAAGTCAGAATTATGAGATATAAAGTCAGAATTGATAGTTATATAAAGTCAGAATTGAGGATATAAAGTCAGAATTATGTGATATAAAGTCAGAATTGAAGTGATATAAAGTCAGAATTATGAGATATAAAGTCAGAATTGAGTTATATAAAGTCAGAATTGAGTGATATAAAGTCAGAATTATGATATAAAGTCAGAATCGAGTTATATAAAGTCAGAATTATGTGGATATAAAGTCAGAATTGCATTATATAAAGTCAGAATCGAGGGATATAAAGTCAGAATCGAGTGATATAAAGTCAGAATTTAGATATAAAGTCAGAATTGAGTGATATAAAGTCAGAACTGAGATATAAAGTCAGAATTGAGTGATATAAAGTCAGAATTGAGTGATATAAAGTCAGAATTGAGTGATATAAAGTCAGAATTGAGTGATATAAAGTCAGAATTGCGAGTGATATAAAGTCAGAATTGGAGTGATATAAAGTCAGAATTTGTGATATAAAGTCAGAATTGAGTGATATAAAGTCAGAATAGAGTGATATAAAGTCAGAATTGAGTGATATAAAAGTCAGAATTGAGTGATATAAAGTCAGAATTAGAGTTATATAAAGTCAGAATTGAGATATATAAAGTCAGAATTGAAGTATATAAAGTCAGAATCTGAGTGATATAAAGTCAGAATTATGAGATATAAAGTCAGAATTATGCTTATATAAAAGTCAGAATTGTGTGATATAAAGTCAGAATTGAGTGATATAAAGTCAGAATCTGAGATTATAAAGTCAGAATTGAGTGATATAAAAGTCAGAATTGAGTGATATAAAGTCAGAATTCAATTGAGTGATATAAAGTCAGAATTGAGTGATATAAAGTCAGAATTGAGTTATATAAAAGTCAGAATTGAGTGATATAAAGTCAGAATTGAGTGATATAAAGTCAGAATTGAGTGATATAAAGTCAGAATCTGAGTTATATAAAGTCAGAATTGATGTGATATAAAGTCAGAATTGAGAATATATAAAGTCAGAATTGAGTGATATAAAGTCAGAATTGAGTGATATAAAGTCAGAATTATGTGGATATAAAGTCAGAATTGAGTGATATAAAGTCAGAATTGAGATATAAAGTCAGAATTGAGTTATATAAAGTCAGAATTGAGTTATATAAAGTCAGGAATTGGAGTGATATAAAGTCAGAATTGAGTGATATAAAGTCAGAATCGAGTTATATAAAGTCAGAATTATGTGATATAAAGTCAGAATTGCATTATATAAAGTCAGAATCGAGGATATAAAGTCAGAATCGAGTGATATAAAGTCAGAATTATGTGATATAAAGTCAGAATTGAGTGATATAAAGTCAGAATTGAGTGATATAAAGTCAGAATTGAGTGATATAAAGTCAGAATTGAGTGATAAAGTCAGAATTGAGTGATATAAAGTCAGAATTGAGTGATATAAAGTCAGAATTGGAGTGATATAAAGTCAGAATTGAGTGATATAAAGTCAGAATTGAGTGATATAAAGTCAGAATTGAGTGATATAAAAGTCAGAATTGAGTGATATAAAGTCAGAATTGAGTGATATAAAGTCAGAATTGAGTGATATAAAGTCAGAATTGAGATATAAAGTCAGAATTGAGTTATATAAAGTCAGAATTGAGTGATATAAAGTCAGAATTGAGTGATATAAAGTCAGAATTGAGTGATATAAAGTCAGAATTGAGATAAAAAGTCAGAATTGAGTTATATAAAGTCAGAATTGAGATATAAAGTCAGAATTGAGTGATATAAAGTCAGAATTGAGTTATATAAAGTCAGAATTGTGTGATATAAAGTCAGAATTGAGTTATATAAAGTCAGAATTGAGGTGATATAAAGTCAGAATTGAGGTGATATAAAGTCAGAATTGAGATATAAAGTCAGAATTGAGTGATATAAAGTCAGAATTGAGTGATATAAAGTCAGAATTGAGATATAAAGTCAGAATTGAGTTATATAAAGTCAGAATTGAGTGATATAAAGTCAGAATTGAGTGATATAAAGTCAGAATTGAGGTGATATAAAGTCAGAATCGAAATATAAAGTCAGAATTATGTGATATAAAAGTCAGAATTGCATTATATAAAGTCAGAATTGAGGATATAAAGTCAGAATTGAGTGATATAAAGTCAGAATTGTGATATAAAGTCAGAATTGAGTGATATAAAGTCAGAATTGAGATATAAAGTCAGAATTGAGTGATATAAAGTCAGAATTGAGTGATATAAAGTCAGAATTGAGTGATATAAAGTCAGAATTGAGTGATATAAAGTCAGAATTATGTGATATAAAGTCAGAATTGAGTGATATATAAAAGTCAGAATTGAGTGATATAAAGTCAGAATTATGTGATATAAAGTCAGAATTGAGTGATATAAAGTCAGAATTGAGTGATATAAAGTCAGAATTGAGTTATATAAAGTCAGAATTGAGTATAAAGTCAGAATTGAGTGATATAAAGTCAGAATTTGAGTGATATAAAGTCAGAATTGAGTGATATAAAGTCAGAATTGAGTGATATAAAGTCAGAATTGAGTGATATAAAGTCAGAATTGAGTGATATAAAGTCAGAATTGAGTGATATAAAGTCAGAATTGAGTGATATAAAGTCAGAATTGAGTGATATAAAGTCAGAATTGAGTGATATAAAGTCAGAATTGAGTGATATAAAGTCAGAATTGAGTGATATAAAGTCAGAATTGAGTGATATAAAGTCAGAATTGAGTGATATAAAGTCAGAATTGAGTTATATAAAGTCAGAATTGTGATATAAAGTCAGAATTGAGTTATATAAAGTCAGAATTGAGTGATATAAAGTCAGAATTGAGTGATATAAAGTCAGAATTGAGATATAAAGTCAGAATTGAGTTATATAAAGTCAGAATTGAGTGATATAAGTCAGAATTGAGTGATATAAAGTCAGAATTGAGTGATATAAAGTCAGAATTGATGTGATATAAAGTCAGAATTGAGTTATATAAAGTCAGAATTGAGTGATATAAAGTCAGAATTGAGTGATATAAAGTCAGAATTGTGATATAAAAGTCAGAATTGAGTGATATAAAGTCAGAATTGAGTGATATAAAGTCAGAATTGAGTGATATAAAGTCAGAATTGAGATATAAAGTCAGAATTGAGTGATATAAAGTCAGAATTGAGTGATATAAAGTCAGAATTGAGTGATATAAAGTCAGAATTGAGTGATATAAAGTCAGAATTGAGTGATATAAAGTCAGAATTGAGTGATATAAAGTCAGAATTGCATGATATAAAGTCAGAATTGAGTGATATAAAGTCAGAATTGAGTGATATAAAGTCAGAATTATAATATAAAGTCAGAATTGAGATATAAAGTCAGAATTGAGTTATATAAAGTCAGAATTGAGTGATATAAAGTCAGAATTGAGTTATATAAAGTCAGAATTGAGATATAAAGTCAGAATTGAGTTATATAAAGTCAGAATTGAGTTATATAAAGTCAGAATTGAGTGATATAAAGTCAGAATTGTGTGATATAAAGTCAGAATTGAGATATAAAGTCAGAATTGAGAGATATAAAGTCAGAATTGAGATATAAAGTCAGAATTGAGTTATATAAAGTCAGAATTGAGTGATATAAAGTCAGAATTGGAGTGATATAAAGTCAGAATTGAGATATAAAGTCAGAATTGCATTATATAAAGTCAGAATCGAGTTATATAAAGTCAGAATTGGAGTGATATAAAGTCAGAATTGAGTTATATAAAGTCAGAATTGAGTGATATAAAGTCAGAATTGAGTGATATAAAGTCAGAATTGAGATATAAAGTCAGAATTGAGTTATATAAAGTCAGAATTGAGTGATATAAAGTCAGAATTGTGTGATATAAAGTCAGAATTGAGATATAAAGTCAGAATTGCATGCATTATATATAAAAGTCAGAATTGAGTTATATAAAGTCAGAATTGAGTGATATAAAGTCAGAATTATGTGATATAAAGTCAGAATTGCGAGTAGATATAAGTCAGAATTGAGTGATATAAAGTCAGAATTATGATATAAAGTCAGAATTGAGTTATATAAAGTCAGAATTGGAGTGATATAAAGTCAGAATTGAGTGATATAAAGTCAGAATTGAGTTATATAAAGTCAGAATTGAGTGATATAAAGTCAGAATTGAGTGATAAAAGTCAGAATTGATATATAAAGTCAGAATTGAGTTATATAAAGTCAGAATTGAGTGATATAAAGTCAGAATTGAGTGATATAAAGTCAGAATTGAGATATAAAGTCAGAATTGAATATAAAGTCAGAATTATGCGTTATATAAAGTCAGAATTGAGGTGATATAAAGTCAGAATTGAGGTGATATAAAGTCAGAATTGAGTTATATAAAGTCAGAATTGAGTTATATAAAGTCAGAATTGAGTGATATAAAGTCAGAATTGAGTGATATAAAGTCAGAATTGTGAGATATAAAGTCAGAATTGAGATATAAAGTCAGAATTGAGATATAAAGTCAGAATTGAGTGATATAAAGTCAGAATTATGTGATATAAAGTCAGAATTGAGATATAAAGTCAGAATTGAGATATAAAGTCAGAATTGAGTGATATAAAGTCAGAATTGAGTTATATAAAGTCAGAATTGAGTGATATAAAGTCAGAATTGAGTGATATAAAGTCAGAACTGAGTGATATAAAGTCAGAATTGAGTGATATAAAGTCAGAATTTAGTTATATAAAGTCAGAATTGAGTGATATAAAGTCAGAATTGAGTGATATAAAGTCAGAATTGAGTGATATAAAGTCAGAATTGAGTGATATAAAGTCAGAATTGAGTGATATAAAGTCAGAATTGAGATATAAAGTCAGAATTGAGTTATATAAAGTCAGAATTGAGTGATATAAAGTCAGAATTGAGTGATATAAAGTCAGAATTGAGATATAAAGTCAGAATTGCGTTATATAAAGTCAAAATCGAGTTATATAAAGTCAGAATTATGTGATATAAAGTCAGAATTATGCGTTATATAAAGTCAGAATTGTGAGATATAAAGTCAGAATTGTGAGATATAAAGTCAGAATTGAGTTATATAAAGTCAGAATTGAGTGATATAAAGTCAGAATTGAGTGATATAAAGTCAGAATTGAGATATAAAGTCAGAATTGAGTTATATAAAGTCAAATTCGAGTTATATATAAAAGTCAGAATTATGTGATATAAAGTCAGAATTGAGTTTATATAAAGTCAGAATTGTGAGATATAAAGTCAGAATTGAGTGATATAAAGTCAGAATTGAGATATAAAGTCAGAATTGAGTTATATTAAGTCAGAATTGAGTGATATAAAGTCAGAATTGTGTGATATAAAGTCAGAATTGAGATATAAAGTCAGAATTGCATTATATAAAGTCAGAATCACGTTATATAAAGTCAGAATCGAGTTATATAAAGTCAGAATTATGTGATATAAAGTCAGAATTGCGTTATATAAAGTCAGAATTGAGTGATATAAAGTCAGAATTATGTGATATAGTCAGAATTGCGTGATATAAAGTCAGAATTGCGTTATATAAAGTCAGAATTATGTGATATAAAGTCAGAATTGCGTTATATAAAGTCAGAATTGTGAGATATAAAGTCAGAATTGAGTGATATAAAGTCAGAATTGAGATATAAAGTCAGAATTGAGTTATATAAAGTCAGAATTGAGTGATATAAAGTCAGAATTGAGTGATATAAAGTCAGAATTGAGATATAAAGTCAGAATTGAGATATAAAGTCAGAATTAGTTATATAAAGTCAGAATTGAGTGATATAAAGTCAGAATTGAGTGATATAAAGTCAGAATTGAGTGATATAAAGTCAGAATCGAGTTATATAAAGTCAGAATTATGTGATATAAAGTCAGAATTGCATTATATAAAGTCAGAATCGAGTTATATAAAGTCAGAATTATGTGATATAAAGTCAGAATTATGTTATATAAAGTCAGAATTGTGAGATATAAAGTCAGAATTGAGATATAAAGTCAGAATTGAGATATAAAGTCAGAATTGAGTGATATAAAGTCAGAATTGAGTGATATAAAGTCAGAATTGAGATATAAAGTCAGAATTGAGTTATATAAAGTCAGAATTGAGTGATATAAAGTCAGAATTGAGTGATATAAAGTCAGAATCGAGTTATATAAAGTCAGAATTATGTGATATAAAGTCAGAATTGCATTATATAAAGTCAGAATCGAGGATATAAAGTCAGAATTGAGTGATATAAAGTCAGAATTATGTGATATAAAGTCAGAATTGAGATATAAAGTCAGAATTGAGTGATATAAAGTCAGAATTGAGTGATATAAAGTCAGAATTGAGATATAAAGTCAGAATTGAGATATAAAGTCAGAATTGAGTTATATAAAGTCAGAATTGAGTGATATAAAGTCAGAATCGAGGTGATATAAAGTCAGAATTGAGAGATATAAAGTCAGAATTGAGATATAAAGTCAGAATTGAGATATAAAGTCAGAATTGAGTGATATAAAGTCAGAATTATGTGATATAAAGTCAGAATTGCATTATATAAAGTCAGAATCGAGGGATATAAAGTCAGAATTGAGTGATATAAAGTCAGAATTATGTGATATAAAGTCAGAATTGAGTGATATAAAGTCAGAATTGAGATATAAAGTCAGAATTGAGTTATATAAAGTCAGAATTGAGTGATATAAAGTCAGAATTGAGTGATATAAAGTCAGAATAGAGTGATATAAAGTCAGAATTGAGTGATATAAAGTCAGAATTGAGTGATATAAAGTCAGAATTGAGATATAAAGTCAGAATTGAGATATAAAGTCAGAATTGAGATATAAAGTCAGAATTGAGTGATATAAAGTCAGAATTGAGTGATATAAAGTCAGAATTGAGTGATATAAAGTCAGAATTGAGTGATATAAAGTCAGAATCGAGTTATATAAAGTCAGAATTATGTGATATAAAGTCAGAATTGCATTATATAAAGTCAGAATCGAGTTATATAAAGTCAGAATTATGTGATATAAAGTCAGAATTGCGTTATATAAAGTCAGAATTGTGAGATATAAAGTCAGAATTGAGATATAAAGTCAGAATTGAGATATAAAGTCAGAATTGAGATATAAAAGTCAGAATTGAGTGATATAAAGTCAGAATTGAGTGATATAAAGTCAGAATTGAGTTATATAAAGTCAGAATTGAGTGATATAAAGTCAGAATTGAGTGATATAAAGTCAGAATCGAGTTATATAAAGTCAGAATTATGTGATATAAAGTCAGAATTGCATTATATAAAGTCAGAATCGAGGATATAAAGTCAGAATTGAGTGATATAAAGTCAGAATTATGTGATATAAAGTCAGAATTGAGATATAAAGTCAGAATTGAGTGATATAAAGTCAGAATTGAGTGATATAAAGTCAGAATTGTGATATAAAGTCAGAATTGAGATATAAAGTCAGAATTGAGTTATATAAAGTCAGAATTGAGTGATATAAAGTCAGAATTGAGTGATATAAAGTCAGAATCGAGTGATATAAAGTCAGAATCGAGTGATATAAAGTCAGAATTGAGAGATATAAAGTCAGAATTGAGATATAAAGTCAGAATTGAGATATAAAGTCAGAATTGAGTGATATAAAGTCAGAATTATGTGATATAAAGTCAGAATTGCATTATATAAAGTCAGAATCGAGTGATATAAAGTCAGAATTGAGTGATATAAAGTCAGAATTATGTGATATAAAGTCAGAATTGAGTGATATAAAGTCAGAATTGAGTTATATAAAGTCAGAATTGAGTTATATAAAGTCAGAATTGAGTGATATAAAGTCAGAATTGAGTGATATAAAGTCAGAACTGCGTGATATAAAGTCAGAATTGAGTGATATAAATTCAGAATTTAGTTATATAAAGTCAGAATTGAGTGATATAAAGTCAGAATTGAGTGATATAAAGTCAGAATTGAGTGATATAAAGTCAGAATTGAGTGATATAAAGTCAGAATTGAGTGATATAAAGTCAGAATTGAGATATAAAGTCAGAATTGAGTTATATAAAGTCAGAATTGAGTGATATAAAGTCAGAATTGAGTGATATAAAGTCAGAATTGAGATATAAAGTCAGAATTGCGTTATATAAAGTCAGAATCGAGTTATATAAAGTCAGAATTATGTGATATAAAGTCAGAATTGCATTATATAAAGTCAGAAACGAGGGATATAAAGTCAGAATTGAGTGATATAAAGTCAGAATTATGTGATATAAAGTCAGAATTGAGATATAAAGTCAGAATTGAGTGATATAAAGTCAGAATTGAGTTATATAAAGTCAGAATTATGTGATATAAAGTCAGAATTGCATTATATAAAGTCAGAATCGAGGATATAAAGTCAGAATTGAGTGATATAAAGTCAGAATTATGTGATATAAAGTCAGAATTGAGATATAAAGTCAGAATTGAGTGATATAAAGTCAGAATTGAGTGATATAAAGTCAGAATTGAGATATAAAGTCAGAATTGAGATATAAAGTCAGAATTGAGTTATATAAAGTCAGAATTGAGTGATATAAAGTCAGAATTGAGTGATATAAAGTCAGAATCGAGTGATATAAAGTCAGAATCGAGTGATATAAAGTCAGAATTGAGAGATATAAAGTCAGAATTGAGATATAAAGTCAGAATTGAGATATAAAGTCAGAATTGAGTGATATAAAGTCAGAATTATGTGATATAAAGTCAGAATTGCATTATATAAAGTCAGAATTGAGGATATAAAGTCAGAATTGAGTGATATAAAGTCAGAATTATGTGATATAAAGTCAGAATTGAGTGATATAAAGTCAGAATTGAGATATAAAGTCAGAATTGAGTTATATAAAGTCAGAATTGAGTGATATAAAGTCAGAATTGAGTGATATAAAGTCAGAACTGCGTGATATAAAGTCAGAATTGAGTGATATAAATTCAGAATTTAGTTATATAAAGTCAGAATTGAGTGATATAAAGTCAGAATAGAGTGATATAAAGTCAGAATTGAGTGATATAAAGTCAGAATTGAGTGATATAAAGTCAGAATTGAGTGATATAAAGTCAGAATTGAGATATAAAGTCAGAATTGAGTTATATAAAGTCAGAATTGAGTGATATAAAGTCAGAATTGAGTGATATAAAGTCAGAATTGAGATATAAAGTCAGAATTGAGATATAAAGTCAGAATTGAGTTATATAAAGTCAGAATTATGTGATATAAAGTCAGAATTGAGTGATATATAAAGTCAGAATTGTGAGATATAAAGTCAGAATTGAGTGATATAAAGTCAGAATTGAGATATAAAGTCAGAATTGAGTTATATAAAGTCAGAATTGAGTGATATAAAGTCAGAATTGAGTGATATAAAGTCAGAATTGAGATATAAAGTCAGAATTGAGATATAAAGTCAGAATTGCGTTATATAAAGTCAGAATTGAGTGATATAAAGTCAGAATTGAGTGATATAAAGTCAGAATTGAGTGATATAAAGTCAGAATCGAGTTATATAAAGTCAGAATTATGTGATATAAAGTCAGAATTGCATTATATAAAGTCAGAATCGAGTTATATAAAAGTCAGAATTATGTGATATAAAGTCAGAATTATGCGTTATATAAAGTCAGAATTGTGAGATATAAAGTCAGAATTGAGATATAAAGTCAGAATTGAGATATAAAGTCAGAATTGAGATATAAAGTCAGAATTGAGTGATATAAAGTCAGAATTGAGATATAAAGTCAGAATTGAGTTATATAAAGTCAGAATTGAGTGATATAAAGTCAGAATTGAGTGATATAAAGTCAGAATCGAGTTATATAAAGTCAGAATTATGTGATATAAAGTCAGAATTGCATTATATAAAGTCAGAATCGAGGGATATAAAGTCAGAATTGAGTGATATAAAGTCAGAATTATGTGATATAAAGTCAGAATTGAGTGATATAAAGTCAGAATTGAGTGATATAAAGTCAGAATTGAGATATAAAGTCAGAATTGAGATATAAAGTCAGAATTGAGTTATATAAAGTCAGAATTGAGTTATATAAAGTCAGAATTGAGTGATATAAAGTCAGAATTGAGTGATATAAAGTCAGAATCGAGTGATATAAAGTCAGAATTGAGAGATATAAAGTCAGAATTGAGATATAAAGTCAGAATTGAGATATAAAGTCAGAATTGAGTGATATAAAGTCAGAATTATGTGATATAAAGTCAGAATTGCATTATATAAAGTCAGAATCGAGGATATAAAGTCAGAATTGAGTGATATAAAGTCAGAATTATGTGATATAAAGTCAGAATTGAGTGATATAAAGTCAGAATTGAGTGATATAAAGTCAGAATTGAGTAATATAAAGTCAGAATTGAGTGATATAAAGTCAGAATTTAGTTATATAAAGTCAGAATTGAGTGATATAAAGTCAGAATTGAGTGATATAAAGTCAGAATTGAGTGATATAAAGTCAGAATTGAGTGATATAAAGTCAGAATTTAGTTATATAAAGTCAGAATTGAGTGATATAAAGTCAGAATAGAGTGATATAAAGTCAGAATTGAGTGATATAAAGTCAGAATTGAGTGATATAAAGTCAGAATTGAGATATAAAGTCAGAATTGAGTTATATAAAGTCAGAATTGAGTGATATAAAGTCAGAATTGAGTGATATAAAGTCAGAATTGAGATATAAAGTCAGAATTATGTTATATAAAGTCAAAATCGAGTTATATAAAGTCAGAATTATGTGATATAAAGTCAGAATTATGTTATATAAAGTCAGAATTGTGAGATATAAAGTCAGAATTGAGTGATATAAAGTCAGAATTGAGATATAAAGTCAGAATTGAGTTATATTAAGTCAGAATTGAGTGATATAAAGTCAGAATTGAGTGATATAAAGTCAGAATTGAGATATAAAGTCAGAATTGTGTGATATAAAGTCAGAATTGAGATATAAAGTCAGAATTGCGTTATATAAAGTCAGAATCACGTTATATAAAGTCAGAATCGAGTTATATAAAGTCAGAATTATGTGATATAAAGTCAGAATTGCGTTATATAAAGTCAGAATTGTGAGATATAAAGTCAGAATTGTGTGATATAAAGTCAGAATTGAGAGATATAAAGTCAGAATTGCGTTATATAAAGTCAGAATTGTGAGATATAAAGTCAGAATTGCGTGATATAAAGTCAGAATTATGTGATATAAAGTCAGAATTGAGAGATATAAAGTCAGAATTGTGAGATATAAAATCAGAATTGTGTGATATAAAGTCAGAATTGAGATATAAAGTCAGAATTGAGTGATATAAAGTCAGAATTGCGTTATATAAAGTCAGAATTGTGTGATATAAAGTCAGAATTGAGTGATATAAAGTCAGAATTGAGTGATATAAAGTCAGAATATAAATTCAGAATTTAGGTGATATAAAGTCAGAATTGTGTGATATAAAGTCAAATTGAGATATAAAGTCAGAATTGAGTGATATAAAGTCAGAATTGAGTGATATAAAGTCAGAATTGAGATATAAATTCAGAATTGTGTGATATAAAGTCAGAATTGAGTGATATAAAGTCAGAATTGAGTGATATAAAGTCAGAATTGAGTGATATAAAGTCAGAATTGAGATATAAATTCAGAATTGAGTGATATAATTTATGCAATTGCTAGATAAGAATTGTGATATAGTAAACTCTTAATTCTGACTTTATATCATGCAATTCTGACTTTATAACACGCAATTGCGCATTTACATCTCGCAGTTCTGAACTTTTGATGAAGACTCGCAATTGTGAGGTAAAAAAAAAGTCGCAGTTATCTTTTGAAATGTTTCATTCTGTGGCGGAAACAAGCTTCCATATGCCACTCGTTTGTTTAAAACAGACCTAACATCATCATTTTGAAATGGAACATTTGAAAAACCAAAGGTTCCAAACTGTATGATGTAACAAAGCCTAGCCTTGTCGACTTTGATACAAGCATGTTTCTGAATCATTAATTTCATAAATCTCCTCTTTAACATACATACTCTTTTACACAGGACTCTTAAAATACTATAATGGACAAACACATTACTTAAATCAGAGATGTTGTCAATGCAGTCATTTTATTTTTGCCATTATACAGAGATTACTTTTATGTTGCAGATCTGTCTAAAAGTCAATAACTCAAATTGAGAGAATCGTTTCAAACTGACATACTCATAATCTTTAGGGGGCTTTCAATCAAAAAAATACAAATACATAAACGTCAGTTTAAAGTCATACAGTGCTTTTGCTGCTCCACAACGTAACAAAGAAAAATATCTCCACACATTTTGTGGCATTTTACAGAAACTAATTTATTTAAATATCACATTATTTAAACTGGATCTGAAGAAAACATTTGTTTACTGTGCCACAGAATGCACTTAAAGCTCATGTTGACACTTAATTCACCATTTCATTTGAATTAGTTTTATTGACTTTACTATCCCTCATGTTCTTCCAAACCCGTAAGACCTCTGTTCATCTTCAGAACGCAAATGAAGATATTTTTGATGAAATCCGAGAGCTTTCCGACCCCACATAGACAGCAACACAATGACCACTTTCAAGGTCCAGAAAGGTAATAAAGACATTGTTAAAATAGTCCATGTGACTATTGGAGTCCACTGAGCCTCTGTAGAGTCAAATGGACTATTTTAATGATGTTTTTAATATCTTTCTAGCTGTCTATGGCGGGGTCATTATTTCATCAAAAATGTGTCAATAAAATAAAAAAGGTCATACAGGTTTGGAAGGACATGAGGGTGAGTAATTAATGACAGAATTTTCATTTTTGGGTGAACTATCCCTAGTTAACTTAATTCTCTAAAGATCACCGTTCTTTCCTATTGTGACATATATCAGAGTGAAACTTCTCAGACAAGAACAAATGTAGGGCGAGACTTGACTTTGTCCATTGGGAATTGAATGGATGGTTGTGGTTTGCTATTGGTCGATCTCATGTGAGTGACAGTTTGCCCCGTCCTCGTGCCAGTAAACACGTCATCAGAGAAGAGATGTCACTGCAAGAGGAAGGGGGAAGTTATTTTGATTAAAGATTATAAGGCCACATGAATTTAAAGGCATAGTTCGCCCAAAAATGTAAAATCTGTCATTATTTACTCACCCTCAAGTTGTTCCAAACTAGCCTGGATGCCAGCCGAACTTAGCCACAGCCACAACATTTGAGACCGGTCTGGACTTGATCCGCTGTGGAGCAACTATGCTCGAACCAGAGCTGTTCGGACCAATCAAATTGTCAGGGCGGGCTTTATACGATGATGGACAGATGATCAACAGTAACGTAATCATCCACGTCACCAAAGAGAACTTGGGTTGAATTTGCTCTAATCCTAAACGGAGAACTTGCTCATATATGCATTCACCTTTACTATTTCTCTCAAAAATGGTGATTGTGTTGGTAAGTACTCGGTGTATCCTTAAATACTTTTTACAACACCGGCAAAGATCGATTACACTCATCATCTTCTTCTACTTCTTCCGGCATGCGTGAAGTTGAGTTCTGTTGACAAGTATGCGTCACTCAACATGCGTCACTTACTCCTTTGCTCTGCTTGGTTGTAGGTTTATCCAATTGAGTGCAGAGGCATTTTCTCTCCTGGTTCGGTTGAAACACACCCCATAATCACAGCCCAATGGAGCAGTATCAGACTCATATTCTGACTAGAACCTGAGAATGACGACGTCAGACTAGTTCCAAACCTGTATGAACTCTTCTGCTGAACACAAAAGAAGATATTTTGATGAATATGGGTAACCAAACAGTTGACGATAGCCATCGACTTCTATAGTATGGAAGTCAAATGGACGTTTTGTGATGATGAATGATTTTCATTTTTGGGGTGAACTATCCCTAAAATAATGATGTGCACAAATAAATAATTAATAATAAATACTGCAATATTCCATAAAAACAAGAATTGTCAATTTTGATTTCATGTTGACTAATGCAACTTATACACTCATCGGTTTTTCTGTATGTTGTTGTGCACTATTCTGTGCACTGTTTTACTTTGGCAATACAAATGTATAATATTCATGCCAATAACGCACTAACGACTAACTAACTGGATGGATAGATTCTGCTCACTGGGAAAATGCTTTTTCATATGATTTGCTAAAGAGTTTGAATGTCTAAAACTCTCTCCACACTGAGCGCAGCGGTACGGCTTCTCTCCAGTATGAAGTCGCTCGTGTGATTTCAGGTGTGCAGACAGAGAGAAAGTCTTGCCACAATAGGAGCACTTGAAAGGTCTTTCTCCTGTGTGAATTATCTGGTGCCGTTTCAGCTGGCCAGGTGTGTCGAAGCTCTTACCGCACTCACAACAAACTTGATCTCTCACACCGGTGTGTATTTTCTCATGCAGTTTACAACTTTCCTGCAGGGAAAAACTCTTGCCGCAGAAAGAACACACATGAGGCCTCTCATTTGTATGGACTTTCAGGTGTTTTTTCAGATTTGATGATGAATTAAAGTCTTTCCCACAATGATCACAGCAGAATGGCTTTTCTCCAGAGTGAACGTGCAGATGATTTTTGAGACCGGTTGCATCTTTGAAACTCTTCTCACACTTGGTACAGTGGTACGGCTTCTCTCCGGTATGAACTCGCTCGTGTGATTTCAGGTTTCCAGACTGAGTGAAGCTCTTGTCACAATACGAGCACTTGTATGGTCTTTCTCCGGTATGAATTATTTGGTGCTGCTTCAACTGGCCAACTGTAGTAAAGCTCTTCCCACACTCCGAGCACACATGATCCCTCACGTCAGTATGTATTTTCTGATGCTGTTTACAACTGTCCAGCCGTGAAAAACTCTTCCCACAAACAGTGCACAAGTGAGGCCTCTCGTCTGAATGAATCTTCAGGTGTTTGTTGAGATGTGACAATGAGCTAAAGTTCTTACCACACTCATCACAGTTGAAGGGCTTTTTTCCAGAGTGAACGGGCAGATGATTCCTGAGAGCTGATTTATGTCTGAAACTCTTCCCACACCGAGAGCAGGTGTGCAGCTTTTTCAAGTTACAATGTTCCCCCTGCGCTTCATTCAGTTCTTGCCTTTCCTCTTCCATCCAATCTAAAATAAACATATTAAGTTTAAGTGAACCCTAATATAATGGCAGAAATCAACAGAGATCTGTCTATGAGTATCAAGTATCAGATCTATGATGTGCCAAAGGTTCTTTTCCTTGTCAATTCATGACAATTGCTATACAATCATAGCTGCATTTATCATTAATATACTGTTTATTATTTAACTGACATGACATCTATTTTGTTACCTTCAAGAATGGACACCAACCTGTTTGTTCCTCAGTATCTTCATGATTTATTCTGAGTGGTTCTGGATCACTCATGTCTTCAATCTCTACTTCAACAAACGCCATCTTTACCAGTCACACAGAGCTCAGCTCTTGTAGGATGATGGGAATATTCCCAGTATTTATTGGTGATGTATTGGGAGGGGCACCAGATCTGCCAAATTCAAAAAAAAAAGAAGTTACTGAATGTATTGTTATAAAGTATAAAAATATTAAATATTTTGATACAGTTGCTTGTTTTTATGTAACCAGGGCTTTTATAAGCATGAAACGGCACAGGTTATATTCTTCAATTAATATAGAAACTAATTAGAAACCTAACATTGACAACAGAGATTAACATTTACATTACATTTATGCATTTAGCAGACGCATATTTCCAAAACGACAAAGGAGGAACATAAGAAATTCGTAACAGGGCCAAAAGTAGGAGAGCGCGGGGCACAACCTAACGCGGGGTTAGTTGTAACACACACGGTTTAACACTTTCCACACATGCCAGGATGACGAAACTTACAGTATGACGCCATATCAACACCATATATACAGAAACAATTGCTCCAAAATTAAGAAATCTTTGGAAGAGATCACTGAAGAACTATTTAACAATAGCAAAAGTCAATTTCTTACTTAAGTTCATTTTTCATCTTAGTTTATTTAAAACTAGACATCTGATCTGTTATTATTGTAATATTATATCTGTTATTTGAGAGCTGATCTAACCAGCAGAAGCCACGAGCCACGGTTTAAATCCCAGTTGAGCAGGCGGGGCATGTTGTCACACTGCGTTACAATGAGCCCCTATTAGAAATATGCCATTATATTCTACACTTTTATGAATTCTACTGAGAAATGAGTCAATGTTCAGAAATTATTAATTATTATTGTGTTGTGCAGTATTATGCATATTTTGCGATGTGTTTATAGTCAGACTCAATAATTTGTTTATTTTTAATTATTAAAAATGCCATTATTGTATATGAAAGGTTGATCATTGTATTTTATGGACAAAATATTTTAGTTTGTCTTGTAACATTTTTTCACATGTTACAGTGTACCCACCTATGGGGCATGTTGTCACATTTCACTTCCATTCTTTCGGGGTAAATCAAGAGAAAAAGTAAACACTGTATTAATGAAACAAAACCACATATTTGTACTAGACGTGCCCAGCTCTCCCCTATTCTAGTGCCTTGTACACTCAAGTTACAGGTGACATGCAAAGAAAATGACTTTTACATATCCTTACCTGTTCTTTTTAGATCCACTCTTTAAACAACACAAACTGAATAGAGGCTGATCCAGATTAATGACTACATTTGATTCCCTCGTAATTTACACTACGAACAATGCACATTAACGCAGCCCAAACGTCAATCTTACATTAGAAAATAAACAGTTTATGATAACATTAAGCAATGCAATTAAATCTTCTTTATCACATGGAAGTGAACACTCACTCGGAGTCTGTGATGAACTGTCTGCCAACATGTTACACCCTAATGAATAATAAACCAGTGCACATAACGCATTTCATTACAATGGCAGGTAAACGCTTCAGCACTGGAGCTTCTCTTTGCGCATGCGCATCCTCTTGCTCTTTTGGATTTGTGTGGCAAACTCGAAAAACCTTTAGTGCATTGCTGCCATCTACTGGAAATATTTATTGTGCCAATGCCACCACATTTTTGGAATGCCAGTTTTGTCTGGATTTCGGCAGAAGTTAAAAGTTCACTGGGAAAAGTTATTACTGCAGTACACAGACACATAATATGCACCTCTTCATGTAGTAGGTCCTATAGTACTTTTATTTTTGTAACAATGTAAACAGAAAATTCACACGTGCATGTCCATTTTTACACATTTCTTTCATGTAAAGTAGTGAACAGAAAATGTCCATAAAATGAAGCTCCAATACAGGCTATATGCTTCTAAATATGGTTGATTTGTAAGTTTGTGATTTACTATTTCATTATATGACCGGTCATTTGCCAATTTAGCAGAATTAAAAAGCTTTATTTGACATGCTCTCTGCAGACATTTCAGGGATGATTGGTCATGAGTTTGGCTTTCCACTGGACTTTTAAGGTGCAGAGGTGCTCATTATTTGTCTCACTTGAGCACAATATTCCCAAAACTAATCAAAAGCCAGAGTGTGACTCAGCTAATCAAATCAAAATCAAATCACCTTTATTTATATAGCGCTTTTTACAAGTCCAATTGTTTCAAAGCAGCTCACATTGTTAACAGGATTTGATTTGATTTCGGGCCCGATCCGGGCTAGACTGCAGGATAAACCTCGGGATAAACAGAGAGACTAACATTAACGCAGATGCCATTCTTCTTGCAGATTTCAGGGATGCGTTGGTCATGTCGGCAGTACATCAGGTGTTGCAGTGGGAAAACAGAGAGACTAACATTAGCGCAGATGCTATTCTTCTTATGATGTAACGAGTACATCAGGTGTTATGGGAAGTGTTCCCGGTTCCGGCTGACCTAGTTAATGCAGCCTAACAATCATTTAACTAATTTGAATAATAGAAATTGATAATGTTTTATGTGTAAGCCATAGTAAAGAGATGCGTTTTTAGTCTAGATTTAAACTGACAGAGTGTGTCTGCTTCCCGAACAATGCTAGGAAGACTGCTCCAGAGTTTAGGCGTTTAGGCTGCAGTTGATTTTGATATTCTAGGTATTATCAACTGGCCAGAGTTTTGAGACCGCAATAGACGTGATGGAGTATAATGCGTTTAGATTTTGCTCAAGTACTGGGGAGCTAAACCATTTAGTGCTTTGTAAGTAATAAGCAAGATTGTATGCCAAATTAGGTAAATTTATTAGCACCGCTAGTAAATAGTTAACATTTAATCTAATGCAATAATGTGAGCACATTGACAGCTCTAAAAGCCATTTATCTTGAGAGAAGTCTGTACATTTCATTTGCGCTGACTTTGCTATTGTATAGCAAGTTTAGCATTATAATTGGTTAATTGTAAATGCCAGTAGCTATAGGCTTTACACTGAAAATTAGTTCACACAAAAATTAAAACTTTTTTTGAAATATGAGGACTTTGTGGACATCTTGTGGCTTTAATTATTAACAATTGTCTTGTTATCGTTTATCATACAGGATAGTGAAGACTTGACAGGAATGTTAAGACGTCATGCATGAATCCATAAATGCTTTATGTATATCTATACATTTAACAGTTTAGGACTTCTTGTGAGACTTGCATTACTGATCTAAATCCTCCTCTGCTCTATGATCCTGACAGATGAAACTTGTCCAGTATAAAAAGCAGGGTATAAGGGTTCAGTGAAAGTGGTCTGGACTCTGTGAAGGAGAGTCATTGTGTCAGAGACGCTGTAGAAGGACAGAGTTCCTGCTCTATGATCCAGATACACTCCTATTCTAGAGGAGCAGACAGCAGGGAGAGGGACAGGCTTATTATCATGTCTGACATAAAACATCTGTTTACAATGGGTCAATCTCCAGGACTTGTTATTAAACCCCAGTCTGCAGTCATTACTTTTTCCTTTACGACTAATTCCTCTGTAGGAAACGGCTACAGACCAGTCGTCCCCACTGCACTCGACCTCCCAGTAACAGCGACCGCACAAACCCTCTCTAGACATGACATTCATATAGCCATCAAACCGCTCTGGGTGATCAGGATACTGTTGGTCTTTATATGAATTGGATGCTTTTCTGTTCCCTTCTGTCAAGATGAGGTTTTTGTGTGCAGTGTTTGGATCCAGTTGCAGCTGACAGAAATCTGATGAAGATGGAAGGATAAATAAATATTCAAATGCCATCCACACCTTACAATGTGTCCTTTCAATAGTTAATAATAACAAAATAAGCAGATAAATTATTTAATATTTTCAACTTACACTGCAAAAATCCATTTGGGGTTTCAGGTTCTGGAGTCTCTGAGACATGGACATTTGACACTAAAGAAGGAGTAAAAAATGCTTGATTTTTATATGAAATCAAAATTCTGTGGATGAAGCAACACCTTTCTTTTTTTTTAAATAAAAAAAATATTTTCTTAATAAAAAAAGACCTTCTGGAGATATTCTGGCTGTTTGCTGTTGACAGACGTTCTCCAAAACCTCCTTAAACGCTGCGATTGAAATGTCTTTAAAATACAGATGAGTGTGTTGAGTGATGGGAACGTCTTCAAATGTAGGTAACACACACACAGACTGACAGCTCTGAAATGAGACAAATTCAGCACGGCTTATGTAAAAGAGACAATTAAAAATGTGAAACAGTGAGTATAGGAACATATGGTATACTGATGAAAGGGCTTTGATGTTGTAATTGATGCAGTATGTGGTCTGGCATTGTCATGTTGGAAAATGCAAGGTCTTCCCTGAAGAGACGACGTCTGGATGGGAGCATATGTTGTTCTAGAACTTGGATATACCTTTCAGCATTGATGGTGCCTTTCCAGATGTGTAAGCTGCCCATGCCACACGCACTCATGCAACCCCATCCCATCAGAGATGCAGGCTTCTGAACTGAGCGCTGAGAACAACTTGAGTTGTCCTTGTCCTCTTTAGTCCGGATGACATGGCGTCCCAGTTTTCCAAAAAGAACTTCAAATTTTGATTGGTCTGACCACACAACAGTTTTCCACTTTGCCACAGTCCATTTTAAATGAGCCTTGGCCCAGAGAAAACGCCTGCGCTTCTGGATCATGTTTAGATATGGCTTCTTTTTTGGCCTATAGAGTTTTAGCCGGCAACGGTGAATGGTACGGTGGATTCTGGAAGTATTCCTGAGCCCATGTTGTGATTTCCATTACAGTAGCATTCCTGTATGTGATGCAGTGCCGTCTAAGGGCCCGAAGATCACGGGCATCCAGTATGGTTTTCCGGCCTTGACCCTTACACAGAGATTGTTCCAGATTCTCTGAATCTTTGGATGATATTATGCACTGTAGATGATGAGAACTTCAAACTCCTTTCTGATATTGCTCCAGTATTTTTGGCCGCAGCATTGGGGGAATTGGTGATCCTCTGGCCATCTTGACTTCTGAGAGACACTGCCACTCTGAGAGGCTCTTTTATACCCAATCATGTTGCCAATTGACCTAATAAGTTGTAAATTGGTCCTCCAGCTGTTCCTTATATGTACATTTAACTTTTCCGGCCTCTTATTGCTACCTGTCCCAACTTTTTTGGAATGTGTAGCTCTCATGAAATCCAAAATGAGCCAATATTTGGCATGACATTTCAAAATGTCTCACTTTCAACATTTGATATGTTATCTATATTCTATTGTGAATAAAATATAAGTTTATGAGATTTTTTATTCACAATTTGTACAGTGTCCCAACTTTTTTGGAATTGGGTTTGTAATCGAGACGTATCAATTCAATAGTACTTGCGTTTTCATTAAATAATATCCAAAATACTCGTTTATCAATGAAGTACAAAGCAACATTTAGTTTCACCAGGCCTGTTACAAGTTACAGGAGGAGTAGAAACTCTGTACACACAAATACATCGCCTAATCGCACGCGATTTCATTTTAAAAGCAGAATATGTGATAAAGTCATGATCTTTGGATCTTATGAAGTCCTTACCTCGACAGAAATACAGCTCAAATATGATTTGCTTTCCAGCTTCAGACACGAAGAACAGTGGTGTGGATCTATTACAGAGGTTGAATCTCTTGTGTAGTGGAGAAATAAGTTTAATTTCTCTTGAATTTAAATACTTTCTGGTTCTCAGTGAGTGAACAAAATGGGTGTGTGTTCTGTCCCAAAGAAGAGAGAGATAAAGAAACTGTGAGAGAAAGATAAATAACATGTTTATTTTCCCCATATGATCGACTCCTGAACATTATCGAAGTGTTATTATTAAACTCACACATTTATATTTATTTTTAGTTCTAGACTTAAGGGTGAATTTAGGTTGATTGGGACACTTTTTTCTCCAAGTCATCTCAATGGCAAAAAGTGTCCCAATCACCCTGAATTCACCCCTAAACAAAAAAGAGAGAATCATGAAAGGGGCTTATATATTGCCCACAACTTATCATAGGTGATATTTGATTCCTGCAGAAGATGCTCAAATATGTCTGATATTGTTTTTGATGATATAATGTAAAAATAAAAAATGTATTAAATATTCCATGTAAATCTGTTTTGA
The DNA here is from genome assembly GCA_018749465.1 of Paracanthobrama guichenoti. NCBI lineage: Eukaryota > Metazoa > Chordata > Actinopteri > Cypriniformes > Gobionidae > Paracanthobrama > Paracanthobrama guichenoti. Next base: position 40,869 of record JAGHMJ010001326.1, read on the forward strand.
CAATATAGTTAAATAATTGAATAATGATAGACAATTTAAATGACAAAACCTCAGTCAAAGAAATACATCTGAGTTATTACACTATACAGTTGTCTATATTATACATAAGCCTGCACTTTTAGCTGAAGGAATGTCATAATAGTAAGAATCACGGATTCTAAGACAAAGTTTCATAAAACAGCAACATTTCCAGAGATCACGGTGAAACGTTATTTACACTAATGCACAATTTCATTTAATTTTATCTTTATCATATTAACATATTGCATTACTAATATGCATTTAACCGTAGGAAAATAAATACAAAGATGAGTATTTTAAAAACATTGCTTCTGACAGGGGAAGAGGATATTTTTAAAAATGTGCACCGTTCTTACCATCTGATACTGTAATTATGAAACAGGCTAAAAATCATCCTGAAGAGACTGTAAAGAAAGATCTATAGCAGGGAGCAACACAACAGAACAATAGCGGCTGCATTTAATAAATGTAATTTAACTTGTTACATGAGACACATAAAACATTTGATCAGCGCTGTGCTGTAAACAGTTTGTTCCACAGCCGACTGCATCGTGGATTCAGACATGGATTATTATGAGCTGCAGTAAAGAAACCCTGCTGAAGATGAGCACTTTTAGATGCCAAGATTACACAATACACTGTATATTTATTTACTATATCCAACTTGAGAGTGTCTTAAATGGATGTTGGTATATTCACTGATGGTGTTTAAGAAATGTTATGCCTTATATTCATCAAAACGACAAATTACATTTTTAATTTATATCTAAACACATTTCAGGAGTTTAGCAACTGAATCGGAAACTTCAGTTATATCAATGATCAATTCTATTTATTTATCGTCAGTCTGAACTCTCCTCTGCTCTATGATCCTGACAGATGAACCATCTCCAACCCCAAAAGCAGGGTATAAGGGTTCAGTGAAAGTGGTCTGGACTCTGTGAAGGAGAGTCATTGTGTCAGAGACGCTGTAGAAGGACAGAGTTCCTGCTCTATGATCCAGATACACTCCTATTCTAGAGGAGCGGACAGCAGGGATTGAGACTTGGACTTTAGCATGCATGAAACTGAATTTCTGCAGAAAATACCCCAATCTCCAGGATATTTTGTTGTAGCCAAGTCTACAGTCATTTTTGTTTCCTTTACGTCTCATTCTCTTGTAACAAACGGCTACAGCCCAATTGTTCCCACTGCACTCGACCTCACAGTAACAGCGACCGCACAAACCCTCTTGACACAAGATGTATTGGAACTTATCAAATCGCTCTGGTCGATCAGGATATTGATTAACTTTTTCTGAACATGATACTTTTCTATTCTCTTCAGACAGTTTGAGGTTTTTGTGTGCAGTCTTTAGATCCAGGTGAAGTTCCCAGAAATCTGAGGAATGGACAAAAATAATATTGAACAAACTTGGTAATTGAGTAAACTTTGGTTCCAAAATGGTCACACTGTAACAGATCATATCCACTGATACTTATCAATGAAGAAACCACAGTTCAACTTACACTGCAAAAAATCATTCTGGGTCTTTGGTTCTGGAGGGTTTGCAACATTAACATTTGCCACTGAAGAGAAAATACAAAACAAGTGTATGGTTAAATTGTTGGTTAAAGAGTATGAATGACAAAATAACATACAACAAAATATTCAGACCTTCTGGAGATATTCTGGCTGTTTGCTGTTGACAGACGTTCTCCAAAACCTCCTTAAACGCTGCGATTGAAATGTCTTTAAAAGACAGATGAGTGTGTTGAGTGAAGCTGGGAACGCGTCTTCAAATGCGGGTAACACACACACAGACTGACAGCTCTGAAATGAGAATAATAATAGTTCAAACATAACTTATGAACCACAACTGAGGTTTTTCAAAACATTTAACAAGCACCACAATAATGTTTAGATTCTCAAAATGTTGGCATCAGCACAAGTGACTGTTTCCACTAAATAAAAGAAATACTAAAAGCACAGATCAATGAATGATGAGCAGCCAACAGTATATCATCATACACACGGTCATAAAAAAAAAAAAAAAACTTTTATTACCTTCAGACCCTGGATCTGATCTTCAGTAATCAGAAGTTTGTCAATCTCTGCTTGTCTTTTTCTGAGTTCTGTCAGCTCTTGATCCAGATGTTTGTGAAGTTCCTCTGCTCGAGCTATCTCAGTCTTCTCCTGAGCTCTGATCTGCTCTTTAATCTCAGAGCGTTTCTTCTCAAGAGAGCAGATGAGCTCAGTGAAGACCTTCTCAATGTCCTCCATGGTCTCTAGCGCTGAACTCTGTCAGAGACACAAAGAGCTGATCAAAAATTGTCTACTTTTTTTGAAAAAAAATAAATAAAAATAAAATAATAATAATAATAATAATCTACTTTTGTGTTTTAAACTAATTTTTAAACTAAAGAACATAAAGAAACATACTTTAAGAAGCTTCACAGCTTCACCGAGTTCCCGCTGACCTCTCTCTCGCTCCTGGATCAGCTTCTGACACGCCACCTTTATCTCATTTAACTCTTCCTGAAGATGTCAACAAGGAGGAAGTAGGTTAATATTTCAGTATTTTAAATTGGTAATTTAAATAAAAAACTTTGACTAATATTATCAACTACTCGAAATTATACAAGCACTGATTACCTTTTTAGTAGTCCATTCTGACTCCAGAGGCACCACGTTGTGGTTTTTATGACCATCAATTATACACAAGTAACAAATGCATTGACGATCGTCCTGACAGTAAATCTCCAGAAGTTTCCCATGACTGAGGCAAATGTTCTCCTGAATGTGTCTGGAAGCTTCCACTAGTTTGTGCTTCATAAACGCAGGAGATTCATAGTGAAGCTGCAGGTGAGTTTGACAGAAGGAGGCCAAGCACTGCAGACAGGACTTTACAGCTCTGTTCTTCTCTGTAGTGCAAACATCACACTCCACAGCAGCCGTTTGTAGGGACGTCTTCTGCAGCGTCTCCATCATCTCAGCTATCAGAGTGTTCTTCTTCAGTAGAGGTCTCTGACTGAAGCTCTCTCTGCATTGGGGACAGCGGTACGGCGGCCCCTGCTCCTTCTGGCCCCAGCAGTCAGTAATACAGCTCATACAGTAACTGTGTCCACAGGGAATCGTCACCGGCTCCTTCAGCCGATCCAAACAGACGGGACAGCTGAACTGATCCACACACTGACTCGCTGCAGATTCAGACATTTCTTTGTGGATAGTCTGTCCTCAAATAGAAACTGCTCTGCCAGAAGTAAATCATTAAAGAGGGTACATAAATATACATGTTGAGTTAATAAAAGAGCATGTGTACTGTGCCGGGGGTTTAGCGAGGTCTGTGACGGGAGAGAGTTGGGAGACAGATGAGGCCTAAGTGGGTTAAGGGCAAATAATGAACAGCTGTGTCTTGTTCCTGTAATGGGCGTGGAGAGACTGCATAAAAGCCACCAGAAAGAGGACATCATGGAAAGAAACTGGCTGGAGACTTGGGAACACACACGGAGAGACTGAGAAAAATAAACGTTACCCGAGTCTGCATCAAGCCGACCCTGCCTTCTTCCTTCCTTAGCTATATCAAACTTTGTTACATGTACAAATCTACAAAATGCTTACAGTTTTGTGTATTAATATAAAAAGAATAAGCTTCACTTTTAACCAAAATGATAAACGTATGACATCCAGATTAACATATAATTATCAAACACATATGTTATTTTCAATGCAAGTAAAAAGACACTAAAACCTTTAAGGATTGATGTTCTTACCTGCGAGTTCAAATATTCCCTCCTTTACAGTTTTAACCAAACTAGAAGAGTGTGGATCCTTAAGCAGAGGCGTGTGTAGCAGGGAAATAGGTTTCATTTCTCCTGAATCGACAAACTTCCTGGTTTTCAGTGTGCATGAGAGAGAGAGAGATAGAGAGAGAGAGAGAGAGAGAGAGAGAGAGAGAGAGAGAGAGAGAGAGAGAGAGAGAGAGAGAGAGAGAGAGAGAGAGAGAGAGAGAGAGAGAGAGAGAGAGAGAGAGAGAGAGAGAGAGAGAGAGAGAGAGAGAGAGAGAGAGAGAGAGAGAGAGAGAGAGAGAGAGAGAGAGAGAGAGAGAGAGAGAGAGAGAGAGAGAGAGAGAGAGAGAGAGAGAGAGAGAGAGAGAGAGAGAGAGAGAGAGAGAGAGAGAGAGAGGGAGAGAGAGAGAGAGAGAGAGAGAGAGAGAGAGAGAGAGAGAGAGAGAGAGAGAGAGAGAGAGAGAGAGAGAGAGAGAGAGAGAGAGAGAGAGAGAGAGAGAGAGAGAGAGAGAGAGAGAGAGAGACAGAGAGAGAGAGAGAGAGAGAGAGAGAGAGAGAGAGAGAGAGAGAGAGAGAGAAAGAGAGAGAGCGAGAGAGAGATTATTTATGTGAAGCCGTGACTGCAATTTTAATGCTCTACTTTCTGTACTTTGCTTAAAATCATACTGTATCTTATCTCTCAACACCAATAATCAGACTAGTTGAATGGTTTGTAATAACATAAAGAAAATGTGTTTGAACTGATTTCAACACACTTCCAGCAATCTGTGAGTAAAATGATTAAATCATTAATGATTTCATGTTTGTTGTGAAATGTCATTACATCACACACAATCTCACATAGATCACAGACTCTTGAGAAAAATATTTTCTAAAAGCCACATTTTCACCAAAAGATCACTAGAATGTTAGCATAAAATGCACAATTTCAGTTGATTTTACATTAAATATAGCTGCAAGCAGCAATTATCAGGGCCAAGTACAAAGTAGCAAACAAGGATGCTAGCAGCAGACCAACTGCAAAAATGAGTAAAGACATTTGGAGACAATTTTAAGCAAAAAGGCTGAAAACCCACATGAATACATTGAGTTATATAGAGCCAATTTCATGACCATGCAGTCCCAACACTTTTTGTGTGTGTCCTCAGAATGCCCCCATACACATAAGAGTGTCAAATTTGGTAAATATATCTAATTTTGGTTATACACATTTGTATTTATGAGCATATAACAAAGAACCCACACCTGACCATGACTGCATTTTTCTGCCACTTGCTACCAAAATTTTGACATTTGGCCTTTAGCATTTAGTGAACCCGCTATGATTCGGTTTTCCTACAGTGGTTTCGCCTCGATCGGACTAACGGTTTTAAAGATATTTGCGAAAGTTGTTTAAACGCTGAATTACAACGCTGAACAAACCAAAACATGTGAAACCTAGCATGTTTGGTATTGTTGGACTCTGCAAGGATTCATGAATCCAAGGATATGAAAATAAGTCAACCAAATATAAAGGTATAAGCATGTGAATATTTGATTTTACCACTAGGTGGCACTGGCTCAAAACTTCTCAGGCTCCTTCAGGGCATTGTGCAGATGACCCAAACAGAGTTTCGTAATGATAAGCTAATGCATTCATGAAATACGGTATTTTACTACAAAATTCAAAATGGTCGACGCCCAAAATGGACGATATGGAAAAATTGGATAACATTTTACTCAGCATGCCGCCCCAAATCTAACAAGACCACTTTTTAAACTTTTTTAAACCACTTTTCTTTCTTCTAAAAAGCCATTTTTTGTATATCGGATAAACCATCTAGGAGGAGTTTGAAAAAGTAGGTTTTTTGGCAGGAAAATTGGCACTACCGGTAGACACCACTAATAGGGTCATATTGTGCAATCGAATTGTCTGGAGCCAAGGAATCAGAGGAAAAAATTATTTTGTTTCTTTGTTTATTAGCCAAACGTAAGTGCACATTCGGACAGTTGGTGGCGCTAGAGGGATTGAGTGAGAGACTTCAAATTTGCTATGGTTACATTTCAGACTGTCCTCTATCTGTGTACCAAATTTTCACAACTTTATACCATAAGGTTTCATGGCCTGCCATAGACTTACAGAGCGGAAGAAGAAGAACAATAATAGGAACACCAACGAGTGGCCCTTGGCCCCTAATTACATACTAAACTGAAGAAAAGCAGAAATATAAAGATGAATCTGAAACAAATATTTCTACTATGTACTGACAGAAGGTATATGTTAAAAATGCCTCTTTGAAAAGGTTTCAAACAGTAAAAATCAAGCAAAATCAGTCACATCACAACCTGAAGTCAACTCAGTCATCCAAATGGAAGAAATACGGCTCATGCGGTGTTAATATGGAGGAATTTTCAGTATTGATTTTTCACAGGTGTTTTATCATATTTTAATGTTGTGTTTTAGGGTTAAAGAACATGCCTGTAACCTTAAACCACAATATGTAAGTTTTCACTGGCAGAGGGCGCATATTCAAAACAATAACAAAGGCGAAGCTTGATGACGCTATGAAGCAGAAGAGAACAATAGGAGATGTCGTTTTCACCATTCCGGGGATATATGGAATTCACCAATAATGTTCACGGATGAGGTAATGAATTAGTCTTTGTATTACAGTTTTTTACAATCGCTATGACCATTTTTTCAATACTTTTAACAATTTTCCTAAACTCTTAACACACCGACACACCTACAACACACAATTGCCAAAACAGTTAATTTCATGCTCAGAATCACACATTGTAAACTAAACTCCAACACTAATTTTCAAAATACAATAATACACAATACACTATGTCTACCAAAACACTAACACATGTTCTCTTCCAACAGAAACATTTAGTCAACTCTAACACCAGATGGAATGACAGAAACTGCATTATTTTATACGTCACATCTGCCCTTATACAATAGACAGTATATGTTATTGATCATTCTGTCTTTTGAAGCCTCTCCACATTTTTGTTTTGTTGGGTTTAGTAAATGCATGATGTTTTTTTTTTCCTTGCTTCAGAAATTCAATACAAAAAAAAAAGAAATGAATGACCCATCTCAGAGTAGCTTTATGGGATGCCCTTCAGTTTTATGTCATTATCAGCAATCACCGTGTTTACAGTAGCAACTTCCTGTTCTTCATTTAAGAGCTTTCCTCTGCCCTCTGAGGGAGGTAGATGTTGAATCCTTAGCTAGACAAAATACAGTTACATATTAGAGACCAGAGGCATACAGTCACTGTAATACATGGTAAAAGTATTTACACGTAGCAGTAGGAGAAGCCCTTATACAATATCCTACCTGCTGGTTTCTTGAAAATTCCGGATAATGGATGCCACTGTCCCGGCTGAGATTTGTCTGTACTCGTTCACCAGCCTCTCTGTATGATATGGCTTATGACATGGTGATAGTAGCTCTTATTTCATCAGTTACCCTAATTCTGGCCCTTCTGGCCCATGCTTTCTAACTCCTCAATCTCTACCTTGTCCTCGTCCGGGCATTCCTCTCCCTTGCCCTTGTCCCACTCCTCTCCCTTGTCCTGGTACTCATCTTCCTCTCCCTCGTGCAGGCTTTATTTGTGTTGCTTTATATCGTTCCTTTTTCACACACATCAGCCCAAAGAGGCCCTCTTTTACTGTACACCATATGGTCATGTGACTGAAAGAACATCATCACCTGAACAATTCCTAGATGGGAAGCTCAGCTGTGATTTATATATTTGCACAACTTCAATCAGCTGTTTCTCAGTAGCAATGGAATAAAATACAGGGTTATATTTGTGTTTCAATGCACAATATAAACAGCTGTTTACTTTGAATTTAGCCTATAAGGTTAGGTTTAGAACATGATGTTTTCTGTTCTGACTTACAGTGTTAATGCATTGGTAAATTTGGCAGTAGAAATCCATTATTTTGGTCTTGGTTGAGCTTGTGTGTAAAAGAAGTGTAAGCATTTTGTGTAAAAGCAACAATAAATGTTAATTGTATAGCCTACAGACAGATGTTGTGCTAACTGGATTACGAGTTTAGGAGAATTGTTAAAAGTATTGAAAAAATTGTCATAGCGATTGTACACGCTATTTTTATGCCACCGTAATGAATTAGCTGCAAGGAACATGAAATGTACTGATATGTGACTATTTGTCAAACTACTTGGTGGGTTAATGCTACACAGTTTTACGTGTTTAAAACAATCATACACCAACAATCGTAAAAAACGCCACCTTTACCTCTTTTAACTCTTGCTGATGAGTTTTTGTTTTAACATTTAAAACAAAAATTGAGCTGCAAACAGCAACAATTAGGGACCAATTCCACAAAAATACAGTTTTGTTTATGCAAAATAAAATGTAATATCATCTTGTCTAAGTAGTGGATGGGATAAAATATTAAACCATATAAAACTATAAATTACAGGTCAACATTAATATAAGCATTTACCTTTTGATTTGTCCAGTCAGATTCCAGTGAAACCACACGATGACCGTTATGATTGTTAATTATACACAAGTAACAAATGCATTGACGATCGTCCTGACAGTAAATCTCCAGAAGTTTCCCATGACTGAGGCAAATGTTCTCCTGAATGTGTCTGGAAGCTTCCACTAGTTTGTGCTTCATAAACGCAGGAGATTCATAGTGAAGCTGCAGGTGAGTTTGACAGAAGGAGGCCAAGCACTGCAGACAGGACTTTACAGCTCTGTTCTTCTCTGTAGTGCAAACATCACACTCCACAGCAGCCGTTTGTAGGGACGTCTTCTGCAGCGTCTCCATCATCTCAGCTATCAGAGTGTTCTTCTTCAGTAGAGGTCTCTGACCGAAGCTCAGTCGTAAATAAATACGGCTCAATGAACTATGTTAATAATATGAAGGAATTCAGTATTGTTTTTTCACAAGGAAGTGTTAACTGACTAAAACTATACTGTGGATGTTTTTACAAATCAGAAAAGTGAAGTTAAACACTCTGGGAAGGGTTAACTGACCATAACTGTATTGTGAAACATTTCACAGATCAGAACAGTGGTGTTTGCGACAGGCCGACTGCCACGGCAATCGGTCCATACATGGAGAGACATCTCTGGGTAAACCTGCCGACATCGGGAAGAAAGAGAAAAACGTTATCCTTGATTCGTCAGTTTCGCCTTCCAAACTATCATATTTCAAATTACACATGGCACCATGTTGTGTTGTAGGGTTAAAGGAAACCTTAACAGATAATGTTCTAGCAGAAAAAAAAAAAAAAAAAAAAAAAAGAATAAACTATTGATGGTGATGAACTGCACTGTAGTAAGTAACTTAGCTGAAGATGAGGACTTTTCGGATCCACTTTATCTGCATCTGATATAATCGACCTGAAGAATTAATTGTATATCAGTGGGAATGTCCACTGAGGAAAGCAATACCTTTGTCGTTTTAAAAGATTTTGTAGGACAACGTTAAAAAAACAAACTTCCTTGTGTACAACCAGTCCCTTTCAATTGCCACTCACTAATAAAGACAGTCTTTGCCGGCATCTAATGGTGTAATAATGTAACTTTCACTGAAGTTGAAATACCAAATACGGCATATTACTTATATAAATTAAAATAATATTTATTGAACAACAATATTTAAATTAACAACAAAAGCCATTATAAAAGACACTAGGAAATAAACACAAGCAAGCAATTCAGTCAAATGTACAAAAGCAGCGCTCTAATACAGGGTTTAAGTTAAACTCACCTAAATATATTATAATATATATTCTCCTTAACGCAAATCGATTTGCTCTGGAACAAGTAATAGATTAATAAGACCAAAGATTGCCTGTTTGATATACCCCAAATGAATTATATCTGATGTTTAACCACTATGTAGTATCTACTGGTCAAGATGAAGCTGCTCTCGGCGGGTACATGAGCGTTGAGCGGCCTGGAGCTCACAACTGCTAAAGCATCTAAACAAACTGTAAAATATGCACTGTTTATATACGAGTCACTTATTTGAAATCTAAGTAACTACATTCTTACTCTTAAAACTACATTCCGTGACACATCAACAGCAGTATTTGTAAAAAAAATATGGTGGATTTGCTGGACCGCCATGACAGTCGACTCAAGAGGAGCGATACAAACGGTGAAACCGTTCCAGTGCTGATACTGGGGGAATATCACACGGTTGGAAAATGCTCTCAGCCAATCACATTTGAGAACCATAAAGAACTTTTGTGTGTGTGTGTGTGTGTATATATATATATATATATATATATATATATATATATATATATATATATATATATATATATATATACACAGTTCTTTCTGTTGTAGCAATTTTAAGAATTCAGAACTACTACTTCATTTAAATCAATGTTTGATGTGTACATTTAACTCAAATCATGTAGTTTTCAATGTATTATTTTCCGATATATTATACTTTAAACTCTGCTTTTCTATGATCCTGACAGATGAAACTTGTCCAGTATAAAAAGCAGGGTATAAGGGTTCAGTGAAAGTGGTCTGGACTCTGTGAAGGAGAGTCATTGTGTCAGAGACGCTGTAGAAGGACAGAGTTCCTGCTCTATGATCCAGATACACTCCTATTCTAGAGGAGCAGACAGCAGGGATTGAGACTTGGGCTTTATCATGTGTGAAATAGACATTCTGTTGAGAGCGGGACAACCTCCAGGATTTTTTGTTGGAGCCAAGTCTACAGTCATAATTTCTTCCCTTACGTCCAATTCCTTTGTAACAAACGGCTACAGCCCAATTGTCCCCATTGCACTCGACCTCCCAGTAACAGCGACCGCACAAACCCTCTTGACAAAGGACGTTCACATATCTATCAAACCGCTCTGGGTGATCAGGATACTGTTGGTCTTTATACGTAAATGATATTTTCCTGCTGTCCTCAGACAGTTTGAGTTTATTGTTTGCAGTGTTCGGGTCCAAATGAAGTTCACAGAAATCTGAGGAGGAGGAATGAACAAAAAAAACAAATACTAAATAATTGGTTCCAAAATGGTCACACTGTAACAGATCATATCCACTGATACTTATCAATGAAGAAACCACAGTTCAACTTACACTGCAAAAAATCATTCTGGGTCTTTGCAACATGGACATTTGACACTGAAGAGACAAAACAAGCGTATGGTTAATTTGTTGGTTTAATTCCACAGAGTATGAATGGCAATATAAAATATCAAAATATTCAGACCTTCTTGTGATATTTTAGCTGTCTGCTGTTGACAGACGTTCTCCAAAACCTCTCTGAATGTTGAGACTGAAATGTCTTTAAAATACAGATGAGTGTGTTGAGTGATGGGAACGTCTTCAAATGTAGGTAACACACACACAGACTGACAGCTCTGAAATGAGACAAATGCAGCACGGCTTATGTAAAAGAGACAATTAAAAATGTGAAACAGTGAGTATAGGAACATATGGTATACTGATGAAAGGGCTTTTAATTACCTTCAGAAAATTGATCTGATCTTCAGTAATCAGAAGTTTGTCAATCTCTGCTTGTCTTTTTCTGAGTTCTGTCAGCTCTTGATCCAGATGTTTGTGAAGTTCCTCTGCTCGAGCTATCTCAGTCTTCTCCTGAGCTCTGATCTGCTCTTTAATCTCAGAGCGTTTCTTCTCAAGAGAGCAGATGAGCTCAGTGAAGACCTTCTCAATGTCCTCCATGGTCTCTAGCGCTGAACTCTGTCAGAGACACAAAGATCTGATCATGAAGGTCATTGTTGTGACTCAAAATACAAACCCGATTCCGAAAAAGTTGGGACACTGTACAAATTGTGAATAATTTACAAATCTCATAAACTTATATTTTATTCACAATAGAATATAGATAACATATCAAATGTTGAAAGTGAGACATTTTGAAATGTCATGCCAAATATTGGCTCATTTTGGATTTCATGAGAGCTACACATTCCAAAAAAGTTGGGACAGGGAGCAATAAGAGGCCGGAAAAGTTAAATGTACATATAAGGAACAGCTGGAGGACCAATTTGTAACTTATTAGGTCAATTGGCAACATGATTGGGTATAAAAAGAGCCTCTCAGAGTGGCAGTGTCTCTCAGAAGTCAAGATGGGCAGAGGATCACCAATTCCCCCAATGCTGCGGCCAAAAATACTGGAGCAATATCAGAAAGGAGTTTGAAGTTCTCATCATCTACAGTGCATAATATCATCCAAAGATTCAGAGAATCTGGAACCATCTCTGCGTAAGGGTCAAGGCCGGAAAACCATACTGGATGCCCGTGATCTTCGGCCCTTAGACGGCACTGCATCACATACAGGAATGCTACTGTAATGGAAATCACAACATGGGCTCAGGAATACTTCCAGAAAACATTGTCGGTGAACACAATCCGCCGTGCCATTCACCATTGCCGGCTAAAACTCTATAGGCCAAAAAAGAAGCCATATCTAAACATGATCCAGAAGCGCAGGCGTTTTCTCTGGGCCAAGGCTCATTTAAAATGGACAACTGTTGTGTGGTCAGACCAATCAAAATTTGAAGTTCTTTTAGGAAAACTGGGACGCCATGTCATCCGGACTAAAGAGGACAAGGACAACTTAAGATGTTCTCAGCGCTCAGTTCAGAAGCCTGCATCTCTGATGGGATGGGGTTGCATGAGTGCGTGTGGCATGGGCAGCTTACACATCTGGAAAGGCACCATCAATGCTGAAAGGTATATCCAAGTTCTAGAACAACATATGCTCCCATCCAGACGTCGTCTCTTTCAGGGAAGACCTTGCATTTTCCAACATTCCTATTCCTAAACTTGAGCAACTTGTCTCCTCAGTCCCCAGACGTTTGCAGACTGTTAGAAAAAGAAGGGATGCCACACAGTGGGAAACATGGCCTTGTTCCAACTTTTTGAGATGTGTTGATGCCATGAAATTTAAAATCAACTTATTTTTCCGATACATTTGATACATTTTATCAGCTTAAACATTTGATATGTCATCTGTTGTATTCTGAATAAAATATTGAAATTTGAAACATCATTGCATTCTGTTTTTATTCACAATTTGTACAGTGTCCCAACTTTTTTGGAATCGGGTTTGTAATGCAGGTAGAAAGTACATTAGTGTCTGACAAGCTCCAAAATGGACAGAAGTCTCAATAAGAACACTGCGCTGTTCATGATTCTTATAGCACTTTATAAATACATTTTCAGAGCTCAAACCCCATTGTTCATCATCTACTTTTATTGAATTAAAAAAAATCTACTTTATTGAGTGTCAAACAAACTTTAAAACTAAAGAACAAAAAGAAACATACTTTAAGAAGCTTCACAGCTTCACCGAGTTCCTGCTGACCTCTCTCTCGCTCCTGGATCAGCTTCTGACACGCCACCTTTATCTCATTTAACTCTTCCTGAAGATGTTAACATACAAAAATAATAATAAAACAATAGACAAAAACAGACATAACACCTTTCTAGTCCTGTGAAGGGGTGTAATAAGGTGAAATTAAATTACAGCCTATAAATATATGCAATATAATAATAATATTAAAATAGTTTATGCATGATTCTTATTATTTTTGATATTACCTTTTTACTAGTCCATTCTGAATCCACAGACACCACACTGTGTCCTTTATGATTATCAGTACACAAACAACAAATGCATTGACGATCGTCCTGACAGTAAATCTCCAGAAGTTTCCCATGACTGAGGCAAATGTTCTCCTGAATGTGTCTGGAAGCTTCCACTAGTTTGTGCTTCATAAACGCAGGAGATTCATAGTGAAGCTGCAGGTGAGTTTGACAGAAGGAGGCCAAGCACTGCAGACAGGACTTTACAGCTCTGTTCTTCTCTGTAGTGCAAACATCACACTCCACAGCAGCCGTTTGTAGGGACGTCTTCTGCAGCGTCTCCATCATCTCAGCTATCAGAGTGTTCTTCTTCAGTAGAGGTCTCTGACTGAAGCTCTCTCTGCATTGGGGACAGCGGTACGGCGGCCCCTGCTCCTTCTGGCCCCAGCAGTCAGTAATACAGCTCATACAGTAACTGTGTCCACAGGGAATCGTCACCGGCTCCTTCAGCCGATCCAAACAGACGGGACAGCTGAACTGATCCACACACTGACTCGCTGCAGATTCAGACATTTCCTCTTCTTCTTTTTTGTTTTGTTTTTGCAGATAGTCTGTAGGCTACCACAAATAGAAACTGTTCTGGCAGAAGTAAAACGCCAAGGAAAGAGTACATAAATCCACATGTAAATCATAAATTAAAGAGAACATCTAAAAATCTACTTGCAGTTTTGTGTGTTCAATATAAACGAATGATGCACCAAAACAAAACAGCTACGACATCAAGATTAACACAAACTTACCAATACAGTCACAATTTAAGGCTCTTCATTTCAACGCAAGCAAAAAAACACAGGAAAAAAAATAAACAAAACAAAAAACACTATAGCTTATTATTAAGTTATCTAGCCTACTCACCTGCTTTGGCAGAAAACTAAAGTCAAATATTAACAAGACTAACGGTTCCGTTTTTCTTGGATCCACACACTTCCTGGTTTTCAATGTGCAGATGTGCGCATGTGTCCCGAGATAAAGAGCAAGTAAAGACCAGGAGAGTGAGGGACATTATAATTTGAGGCAGTGACTCGGCATATTTGCTTAGAATCATATCTTATCGGCCACCGTCCGGAAGTAAAATGTAAACAATAACGCAGACCAATCGATCGATCTGTCTAATAACGGACAGAAATGTGTTTAATACTAACACACGTCCAGCCATCTGTGTGTAAAATGATTAAATCATTGATTATTTTGATGTTGTCTGGACAATGCTATTGCCATCAAACATGAAGGTGATATTTCTTGATCACAAGAAGATGCTGTGGAGAAAAACAACAATCACAGGAGATGTCACAGATTTCCCTTACGAAAAATACGAAAACCATGGTTTTATTGTAGTAAAAGTGTAGTAACCATGGTTTTTTGGCTAATTGATTACCATTTATATAACCACAGTTTTACCACAAATACCATGGTTAAACTATGGTTAGAGTAGCAAAACCATGGTTAATTTGTGGTTACCATGGTTTAACTACAATAACCATGGTTTTTTGGTTTTATTTGTAGTAATGGTTCATTTTCGTAAGGGTTGGTCTTTTTAATATGTCCTAAAACAGCCACATTTCTACTTGCAAATTAATTAAATGATCACTAAAATTTTATTAACACAAACTCACAACACTAAAATATAAAAAAATTAAAGAATCGTTGCCATACTGAGGATTATTTAGCTATTTTAAAAAGTTTCACAGCTGTTTCGTAACTCTTTTGTCAACACTGTGAGATACTGTACTGTATGAGACAGTAAAAAGCAAGCAAAACCATTCCTCATCCTGAAGTAACATTGACTAGTCTGCAGCCAATTATTTTCCCAAACTAATTCTGACATCTTGTGGCTTGATGACGAACTGCATCAATTATTATGAGCTGCAGTAAAGTAACCTTGCTAAAGATGAGCACTTTCAGAAGCCAAAGGTGATGAAATACACACACATGAAGGTCTCGGTACCAAGCAGTTGATTTCCATAGTATTTTCTTTTCCCTACTATGTAAGTCAATGATGACAACATCAACTGTTTGGCTATACCCATATTCTTCAGAAGATCTTTCGTGTTCAGCAGAAGAAAGAAATTCACACAGGTTTGGAACAACTTGAGGATGAGTAATGAATAATTTTTTGGGTGAACTATCCCTTTACTAGGAGGCTATTTCCTTAGTTAGGATGGCTGTATTGAGATGTTTTAATAGTGGTTTAATTCACAAGATCATTACCTCACTGCCACCAATGCTGGCAGGACATGGATGCTACTCCGCAGTGCATACAGTTTGCTTGTGCTAATTGAAAGAAAACAGTAGTCAGGGCACTGATGGCGGGAGTCAGCCATTTTAAGGTCGTAGAATACATACAGTGCGCTGAAGCATTCGCTCCTTAAAAAATCCCACAATGCACTGTGAAAACCGGGGTGCATATGGAACCCCTCCTGTTCGAACCACCTGCTCTAAGCAGGACTCGAACCCAGGTCCGCCGGCATGAGAGTCGGACGCTCTAACAAGGAGGCTAAAGGCTGCAACCCCTAGTGTCAGTCGCTAGAGCATCTCTTGAGATCAGAGGAGTGAGGTTTACTCACACAGTATCTACTGGCTGGCCTCTGTTACACTCACCCCCCTAAACCTCACTCCCATCCGGGTCACGGCACCAATGCAACCCCTCCTGTTCAAACCACCCACTCTAAGCGGGACTCGGAACTCGGGTCCGCCGGCATGAGAGTCGGACGCTCTAACAAGGAGGCTAAAGGCTGCAACCCCTAGTGTCAGTCACTAGAGCGTCTCTTGAGATCAGAGGAGTGAGGTTTACTCGCACAGCAACTACTAGCTGGCCTCCAGTACACATAGATGCTTACTATGTTCCCTTAATGAAAGTTTTGAAGCGCGAAACTCAAATCATGTGAGACGACTCAATACACAAATGACACGCCATGGTAAATTATTTTAAAAATACAAACCATAATTTTATTATGTTTCTGTATAAACATACATCGCTAGACAGGTAATGGACACAAACTAGCTAACATTTATCATTTATTTACGGCTGCAAGGTTGCATGTAAATGTAACAAGCAAATTTGTCATAATGTACTGTCAGAAAGATATCAGCTCTGCTGTTCATGAATATCAGTAGTGATGTTGTACAATGAGGATATGTTGTCACATCGCCGGAAAAATAGTCATCAATGTGTAATAGTGTTATGCCTGCCTTACCAGTGTGCCCGAATACGCGATATGATTCACAAGCTCGGAAACTGATTGAGAGACCCACCCCTAGTCAGGGTTGCGCCAAGTGTAGTTTTTACGAGGCTGTGAGGGAAAGATGTAGAGGGTTCAATGAATTGTTGTTTAACAACTTGTTCACCTGATGAAATGTCTTTCTGAAAAAAAAGAAAAGAAAAACTTTTTGTAGACAAAAAGTCCTTAAAATATTTCAGTCAGTCATCACAATTTTGAGAGTGAATCCCGCATGTATGTGCAGATGGGTCTATGTAGCCTATTGAAGTGTGTATGTGGCTGCTTGTCAAGAATGGAAAACAAAAGTTTTATTCAAATTCTGAATATATTATAGGCTTTTTATTTTTATCGAATAGACAGCACACAAAGAGCACTCCCTTTATAATCACTAAAAGCTGTCACTCAGTCAATGAACGCGATCTCACACAGTTCTGTTATATTAATCAGTGAAGCTGGCAACACAATGAATCTCATATTTACATAATGTCTACAGTTTCTTAGAGAGGATTTACGATCATGCAGAACTCGGCACTGGACAAAAACTCAAGCGGTGAGTGGATTCTAACTTAAACACCTCTGATTGGCCATTGCATTCAAGAAATCAACAAACATGTCTGTGATTGGCTACATTACTCACCGAAGCAAACACACATTGGAAATTGAATCATTTGACGAGCGCAAATACAGATACGCACTGGATATTTTGCCAACTCTTCTCTTCTCGCTAATAATATTTCCCTCTTCCCAACCAATCTGGCAACACTGTGAGACTCGTCTCTCGCCCCAGTGAACACGTCATCAGAAAAGAGATGAGATTTCTTTCTAAGAGTTATTTATTTTGATTAAAGATTATGTGAATACAAATTTTTAAAAAAAACAGTGTTCGGATAAATCATTTATAATATACAGCAATATTCCTTTAAAAATAAGAACTGTCCATACTGATTTCATAGTGACAAAATCAATGTTACTTACCAATTGTTTGTAATCGTCTGTTAAATTAAGTAACAATTTCTGAGTGAAAATGGTTTCTACATCAATTTTCAGTGTAAAAAAATGTGTGAATTTATTTATATAAAAGCATAACCCTGAGTTTAACTCTTTACTAAAAGGAACTGAAAAGCACATCTCTTTACTCGAGTTTACATACAAGCGTTCTTTAGCTGATTAAGCTGATTTTCAACATGAGCTTCATATTCAACAGATTTCTTACCTGCTTTTACAACTAAACAACTAGTGCTCCTGTGTAGATTTGACTCAAACAACAGCCGTATGAACCTGTAAATGCTGAATCACTTGTGTAACAAGTTACAAGGAATTTTTGCTTCATTTCCCGATGTTGAACAAAATCTTTTGTGCATGTGTGAAACCAAAAAAAAAAAAAAGGTACTGGAAAAGAGGCAATGTCTAAACAGAAAAAAAAAAATCCATAAATCAGAAATGTCCAACTCTTCACAACGTACAGTGAGTCAAACACCCATCAACCCAAATCATTCAAGTCCTTTCTTTGTTTTCTCATATGGATTTATTTTTCAACTGATGATTATTGTCATAATGAACAGTGACAACAGAGCAGGACATTTAGCCTTTCACACCAACTTGACTGTAAACGACAACACTGAAGAGAGAGAAAAAAAACTGAACACTGGACTGAAGGCATAAAGAGTGAGAGAACCAGATACAAAACTGCGTCATAAACAGAATGAATTCTGACAGCTTGACTTTATTTCATATTTTAATGTTTTTCTTTGTCCACACTGCAAAAAAACATTTTCTTTAACAATATTTTTGTCTTGCTTTCCTGAAAAACAAGATCGATTCACTTGAAATTATGAAACCAAAGTCATTTTCAGTAAATATACACAGAATTACATTTAAGTTTATTAACTCATTGGCAAATTTATTTTTTTTGTTATGTATAAATCTAACTGGAATTACGTTTTTGATTTTGAGGTTATTATTAAATATTAATACAATAATATTAAATTCAACATTGTCTAAAAAAAAAAAAAAAAAGTCTAAATATCTAATACAATTTTGCTTTTCAAGTAAATGGATCTTGTTCAAAGGAATTTTACGGCGAAACAAGATGAGGAACTGTTCATTGGTGTTTAGCAGAGCATTCATTTTTCTCTTCATTTTTTTTTTTTGTGCTCTGTGTGCGTGCGTGGGATGGTGGCACAACATGCCCACCAAAACATAAACTTGTTTTGTGTTACAGTGTAGTGGCTTATTTTGCATAATACTTTATACAAATTAAAATAATCTTTCCTTTTTTCATTAGTAATTTTGCTGCTGAGTACATATATTTATTAAAGATTTGATGTGCTAACAACCTACTTTGGCTCCAATGATTGTTACATTCATGTGTTAAGGTCAAATATGGACAGCAAACACACAATAACATGTATAAACGCACAAATATGACACTCTGAGACCAGCGCACACTCACCTGTACAGTGTCAAAACGACAAAACACTTTCTTAGACATTTTTTCTTTTTCTTTTTTTTTTGCATGTCCACGTACACGTGTGCGCACAGTGTCAGGTATGTGAATCTATCACACTGCATGGTATAACCGCAACCCAATTGTCCGCTTCCTGACAGGAAGTCAGCCTCTGTTGGATCCTCTTCAATTCCTTCCCAGCTCAGAGCTTGAGAAAATCCCTTAAAGCTTTAATCATAGCACACCAACAGAGCGGACAACACCTCTTCAACGACCTGCCAACACACAAGGAACTAAACTGCTGAAACCACATTCATGATCATTCTGATGTGAAGTGCTGTTTGAGACTCTGAGGGGGTTAAAGGTGAACTGGTGCTGATGTCAATGTAACACACTCCATCTGACTGCCATCTTTAGTCAGGTATGTCAAGGCTTTTTAGAAGCAGCATCATTTTAAAGAATATTAAACGAGGGAAAGGGAAGGAAAAGCTTCTTTCTAGACTCCAACGTTTTAGTCATTACCCGGTTTCTCCTAACACCTTCCTTCCAGAACACACACCATTTGACAAGGTGAATAAAACCACATAACTTTCTGTCCAAGAGCACTGAGGAACCTCAGGTCAAAGGTTATCCATCGAGCAGGTAGACGACGAACTCGTAGGTGCACATCATGATGGCCGTGTTGGGGATCTGTCTGACCAGGTGTGTGGTGAGTCCTCGGTAAAGAGCTCGATAGCTTTCCTCTCGGATCACTAGGTTGAGACTCTGGAAGAACGCGCGGTACTTGTTACCTTCTTCCCTTAGCCGCGTACGGATCACCTCTGCAGAAGTGAACAGAGAAAAACAAAAATACTCAGAATTGGTTTCAAACCATGGGTACAGAATGGAGTCTTTTTGTATCGTTTTACTTCATATATGCAAAAGTTTGGGGCTGGTAATAATTACTCCAGTCTTTAGTGTCACATGATCCTTTAAAAATTATTCTAATATGATGATTTACTGCTCAAGAAACATTTATTATTATCATCAATGTGGAAAACAGTTGTGCAGCTTAGTATATTTGTGGAAAATGAGATGCATGTTTTCAAGGATTCTTGAAAGTGACAATCACTTTTGATCAATTTAATGCATCCTTGTTAAATAAAAGTGTTATTTTCTCTTAAAAACATTAGTAGTGGATAGTAGTGTTACATTGTTGAGGTAAAAGAGGTTGTGAATGACATTTCATGTTGACTTTAAAGGGGACCTATTATGCCCCTTTTCACAAAATGCAATCACAAAAGTCTCTGGTGTCCCCAGATGAACAATATCTTAAGCACCACCAGTCCTAAGTTCAGTTAAAATATCAAACATGCATTCATACGTGTGTGTTTACTGTGTATAATTATTATGTATATATAAATACTAGGGATGTCAAAATTAACGCGTTAACGCAAATTAATTTTAACGGCACTAATTTTATTAACGCAACGTGCATTTTCTGTTTGATCCATGGCCTAGCCCGTAGTTGGAGAAGTCAAGAGAAGCCATAGACAAAGGATGCAGCAGCAAACTGAAATGGGAAATAAAAGGGCTAACATTAACATTACTATTCTGAAACAAGATGTTATATAGCCTACATAAGCTACCAATTTTTTCTGTTTAACTTTTATTAGACTCCAGGTTGAAATAAAAGAAAAGGGTGTTTTTGTCGATGTACCGGTCTGTCGTGGTAAAGAAGGAGCTGAGCTATAAGGCGAAGCTCTCGATTTACTGGTCAATCTACGTTCCTACTCTCACCTATGGTCATGAGCTGTGGGTCATGACCGAAAGGACAAGATCCCGGATACAGGCGGCCGAAATGAGCTTTCTCCGCAGGGTTGCTGGGTGCTCCCTTAGAGATAGGGTGAGAAGCTCAGTTACTCGGGAGGAGCTCAGAGTAGAGCCGTTGCTCCTCCACATCGAGAGGAGCCAGTTGAGGTGGCTCGGGCATCTATTTCGGATGCCTCCTGGACGCCTTCCCGGGAAGGTGTTCCGGGCATGTCCCACTGGGAGGACGCCCCGGGGAAGACCTAGGACACGCTGGAGGGATTATGTCTCCCGGCTGGCCTGGGAACGCCTCAGGGTTCCCCCGGAAGAGCTGGAGGAAGTGGCTAGGGAGAGGGAACCTCAGATCTCATTGATCTCAAATGGCGCCGCCGTGTTCGGTCGCCGTTCAGGTCGCTCCGCGAAGACTGTGCTTTTATTTACTATTTTACTTTCTTTTACTCTCAATTTTTACAAACTTATCATCTGCATTGATCTACTACGACAGCAAAACTCTTTTGGACATTGGTTACCTCTACACTGGACTGTTTCAGGACACTTTCGCCGATCCTCTGTGGCCATCTGAGATTCTTCGCAACGGCGAGTTGAACAATGGACAGAGCCAGCGGCGTAGAACAAAGAAACACCGTGGGAAACGTGCTGGTATCCGTAACAGACTGAGGAAAAGGGCATTCAGACCTCCTCTCCCGAGCATTCTTCTAGCAAATGTTCAATCCTTGGATAATAAGATGGACGATCTTAGAGCCAGGATAAGTTTTCAACGGGACATGAGAGACTGTAATATCTATTGTTTGTCTGAAACATGGCTCACGCCCGCGTCCCGGACACAGCTGTGGCGCCGTCGGAGAACTTCTCTGTTTTTCAGATGGACAGAACAGCCGAGGCCGGTAAATCCAAAGGCGGTGGAGTGTGTTTCATGATCAACAAGAAATGGTGCGATCCCAGGAACATCACCATTCTCTCGCGGTCCTGCTCGCCTCATCTGGAACATTTAACAATCATCTGCCGCCCATTCTATCTGCCTAGGGAGTTTTCTGCGGTTGTCGCGACCGCCGTTTACATCCCACCGCAGGCAGACACAGCGCTGGCTTTATCTGGCCTTCATGATGTTGCCAGCGGCGTCATAAACCAACATCCCGGCGGCATTCATTGTCGCGGGCGATTTTAACAAGGCAAACCTAAAGAAAGTCCTGCCAAACTTTCACCAGCACGCTCCTGCCCCACACGAGGAGCAAACACACTGGATCACTGCTACTCTCCGCTTAAGAACGCCTATAAAGCGGTCACTTCCAGCGCTTGGCAAATCGGATCATGCCGCCATTTTCCTCACTCCCGAATACAAACAAAAGCTCCTCCAGGAACCCCGGTGAGGCGGGAAGTTAAGCGTTGGTCACCCCACTCAGAGACCGCGCTACAGGCAGCTCTGGGCGATGTGGATTGGGACATGTTCCGGCGAGTTCAGCTGACGTGGCGAGTTCACAGGCGTGGCGCTTTGCTTCATCAACACGCTTACAGAGCAAGCCACGCAAACAATAACAATAACGCCCTTCTCAAATCAGAAACCGTGGGTGGACAATTCAATCCGCAGCGGCAGTGAACGCATACGCACTGCTGCTTACAACGCCAGTCTCCATTCAGGGAATATGAATGAATACAGATCGTCCTGCTATGCTCTCAGACGAGCAGTTAAAGCCGCAAAACTCCGTTATAAAGACCGGTGGAGTCTCATTTCCAACTCAACGACTCGCGGCGCATGTGGCAAGGTCTGAGGTCCATCTGCTCTTTTGGATCTAAATCCTCTGTAGAGGCAAGCGCTGATCCGTTGCTCGTGAACGAGTTAAACTCTTTCTATGCTCGCTTTGACTGTAACGCACGAACGCGACTCCGCCCGTGTGGCGCGTCAGAGGTAATTACTCAGAGCAGCAACAATCACGTGATCTCTGTCTCAGAGGATGAAGTTCGGGGCACTCAAGCGTGTGGACGCCAGGAAAGCTGCCGGGCCAGATGGTATCTCAGGTCGTGTTCTGCGGTCCTGTGCTGATCAGCTCGCCGGTTGTTTACATCTATCTTTAATGAGTCCTCGCTACATCTGTGGTCCCCACCTCCTTCAAAAATCCCACCATCATCCCTGTCCCTAAGAACAGTAAACCCTCTTGCCTAAATGACTATCGTCCAGTGGCTCTCACGTCTATAGTCATGAAGGTCTTTGAGAGACTCATTAAAAACACCATTTGCGCCTTCATTCCTGACACTTTGGACCCTCTTCAGTTTGCCTATCGTCCCAATAGATCGACTGAAGATGCCATCTCATGTCCTCCACTCCTCCCTCACTCACATCGACAGCAAAAGTGGGAACTACGTAAGACTGCTATTTATTGACTATAGCTCAGCCTTTAACACCATAGTTCCCACCAAGCTAACCTCCAAACTCCTGGATCTCGGCCTGAATCCTTCTCTCTGCCACTGGATTGAGGACTTCCTCACTGGCAGGCCTCAGGTGGTGAGAATAGGCCAGTCCACCTCCACCTCCATCACCCTGAGTGTGGGAGCTCCACAGGGCTGTGTCCTGAGCCCCTGCTCTACTCTCTCTACACGCATGACTGTTTGTCCACACACAGCTCCACCTCTATCATCAAATTTGCTGATGATACTGTTGTCCTGGGCCTCATTTCCAACAACAATGAGGCGGCATACTTGGACGAGGTGGAGCATCTAACATCATGGTGCCAGGACAACTGTCTCTCTCTGAATGTTGGCAAGACCAAAGAAATGATTGTGGACTTCAGGAAGAGACAGCAACGGACATACTCCCCCCTCATGATCAGCGGGTCACCAGTAGAGAGAGTGAGCAGCTTCAAGTACCTGGGAGTAAACATCTCAGAGGACCTGACCTGGACTGCTCACATTCAGACACAGGTGAAAAAGCCAGGCAAAGACTGTACCACCTGCGCCAGCTGAGGAAATTCAGGGTTTCACCAGCTATCCTGAAAACTTTCTATTTAGGGGCGATAGAAAGTGTTTTAACTCAGTGCATCACAGCGTGGTATGGGAACAGCACCAGCCATGACCGCAAAGCCCTGCAAAGAGTAGTGCGCTTATCCGAGCGTATCTCAGGGTCAGCTCTCCCGCCTCTGCAGGACGTCTACACCAAACGCTGCAAAGGTAGAGCTACCAAGATCATCAAGGACTCTAATCACCCTGCAAACCCTCATTTCACGCTGCTACCATCTGGTAAGCGCTTCCGGCCTGATGGCCAAAACTGAGAGACTCAGGAGGAGCTTCTTCCCCAGGCCATCAGACTCCTGAACTCAGTCACTTAACATCACGTGACTTCACGTCCAGGATAAACATCGATACACTGACATTGCACTGCACTTTCTGTTCTCGTTGTTACTGTGTAACAACCTGTTATAAACCTGTTTGCACATTATACTCTTTATACATTTGTTAACCACATATTTATAAGTCTACAGTTTACTCACTGCAAAGTCTACTTCAATTATTTTATTCCACTTTATCCTTATTTGTTACCTTTTTTTCTCTTGACTTGATTATTTATAATTCTACAGATATAGACATATATATATATATATAGATAGTACTTTTTTTATATCCTATTTCTATTATAATTTCTTCCTTGTGTTTTTAACTGTGAATTTGCACTGTCCATGGAGCGGACCTGTTTACATTTCACTGCCGGTTGTATATTCTGTATATAACTGTGTATGTGACAAATAAAACTCTTGAATCTTGAATCTTGAATCTCAGGTAGTCTCGGGTTCGGTACCCTGGTGCGCTCCCAGGTCCGCATGACAGCTTTCACATTACCAATTTTTAATTCTTAAGAGACATGAACAAGTTCTTCCAAAAACATCCATTGATACATGTCTAGTCATTCTCTGTGGAGTATGGTTTCACTAATAATAAATCATGCATATTTGTCCATACCCATGTTGATTAGAGTATTAAAAACTTGAAAAGTATTAATTTAAGGTACATTTAGAACTGAAGAAAATTTAACTCATGACAATCATGCGATTAATTATTTTAATCGATTGACAGCCCTAATAAACACACACACACATTAATGTATATATTTAAGAAATATCTGCATGTATATGCTGTGTGTGTGTATATATATATATATATATATATATATATATATATATATATATATATATATATATATATATATATATATATATATATATATATATATATATATATATATATATATAAAAAAATCAATCAATTTGGTGAGTAAACAAAAAAAAAAAAAAATTGTACTAGCCAATGGCGATTATATTAGAGGGTTGACTCTTATAATGAAACTGGACATTTCTGAATGGTTAGTGGATACATTTAAGTAGTTGTTGTGGAGTTCATGTTAATCTAAAAATCTTTCAGAAACAACTTTTGTGCAAATCCAGCATTGAACTGACCCTTGTTTGTGAAGCAGTCACATTTCATTCATAAATGAAATTCAACCACAGTGTCCTCAGTGGCTCAGATGCCGGGAGTGCATGTTCATTAGTACATCCAATAACAGAACATTTATAATGTCCAATAGAAACGGCGGACTGTGGCTCAGTCAGGGTGAGACAGGGCAGATCATCACCAGTCATGGGCAGAGTTTTTCTTATGTAAGAGTCAGGGGAAATCTGCAACTGTGTGTTTGGAGAGACTGTTTATGATTTATGGGGAAAAAAGGAGTGGGTGGATTTTTACCATTATAGGCTGGCTGTTTACACACACACTGTGGACGCACATCTGTGTTCAAATACATTATTAAAAGTACTTTTTTTTCTCTTTAAAATGATATAGTGCTCTGAAGGGAAAACACACATGCAGCTTGACATGCTCACCGTGTGGATAGGCTATCGATGTGGCGCAGGTCTTGGAGGTTGCGGCTGCCAGCATCATCCCCACAAAGTCAGACGCGTCCTTGGCTGTGTCCTCATGCTCATCCATGTGCGTTGCTGCTTTAGCCTCTGAAAGACGGCGTTTGAGGTTTTCATAGATCACAAAGTGGATCACAGTCTCTGAGATGCCTGCATAGGATGCAGACATGCCGCGGTAAAACCCACGTAGGCCGTCCGTCTGATACACGCGCCGCACACACTCAAACGCATTCATACGACGCTCCCCGCGGTTCCTGTGC
The DNA here is from genome assembly GCA_018749465.1 of Paracanthobrama guichenoti. Lineage (NCBI taxonomy): Eukaryota > Metazoa > Chordata > Actinopteri > Cypriniformes > Gobionidae > Paracanthobrama > Paracanthobrama guichenoti. The sequence continues at coordinate 66,917 of JAGHMJ010001326.1, forward strand.
AGAACAACACATGCTTTAGTGAGTGAAAAACAATGGGATCAGGAATAATAAGCACTAGTTCATGTTAAAACCATAATCTCGGACTAAGGAATCAGTCACTACGGATATTAAATCAAACAATCTACTTCCAACTCACATGCCACATATCTGTTGGCATTTACCTGGCATCCAGTTGTAGACGCGTCTTAATCAACCAAATTGGGTTGGTTGCCGTTATTGCCGTGAACCCTGGAAATATTAAGATGCAATTTTAATAAGATTAAAAAATTATGGTTTCTGTGTAGTTCCAAACTAATTTACTGCTGTATGTTGTGCAGCGGACGAGGTTAAAGCCAAATGGGAAAACCATGAGATACATACATTCTCAGTCCACCTATCATGCAGGTGTGAATTAGCTGAAGGCAATCAATTGTTTCACGCCAAGCTCTGTTTGTCTGCGATTCGCTTAGCTTTATCGATTTGTGCTCAGTGTGAAAGGGCCTTAAATGTGTAAGAAAAATAGCATTTGCACTCTGAGAGTGTTAATCTAAATCCTCCTTGGCAAAAGTCCAGGTGAGAAGAGACCAACACACACACGCTCTCTTCTGGCCATGTGCCAGATCTGTGACATTTACTGGCCTGATTCTCAGAGATAAAGCATTAAAACAAAAGGGAAAAATTGCTATTCAAATATGCTAGACACACCTACACATGCAATTAAGCATCAAAGGTGTTAACGTGTATAACCAGTTCCTATCTGAGCCCATCAGAAACATGGATGTAGTTGAGCTGCATGGTCAAAATATAATGGAAGTTACCTGCGATCCCAGCAGACGTCATGTGAACCTGCGTGGAGTCTGGCTCAAACACACAGTTCAGTCTCTCCTTTGAGCTGGAATAGGCTGCGAAGTAGATGGCCCTGAAAACACAACAAGACACACATAAGTAATAACACACAACCTAACCTACGGAACAAAAACAGATGTTTTTAAGATGTTTTTTGCAGCAGGGAAGCTGATCATTAGCTGGTCCAAACCGGTCATTATCTGCAACAAGCCAACCTCATACTAGTTGGAACCAGCTTTTTGGTGACCAGCTTAGACAAGCTAGATATAACCGTGTTTTTCCAATAAAATACAGAACTCATCGGATTACTCTGAATAACTAGCTAACTAAACCAGCTAAGATGAGCAAAGCATTTAGGTTGGTTTAAGGCTGTGTTTACACTTGGCATTAACATGCGATCACCGCGATCCGATCATCAGTCAATCAGGACATGGCGCGTTTACATTTGTTCACATCAAGTGGTCACTGTATCTGAATAACTGATCGGTTTTGTCTGTAGGTCTGTAATAGGCCTTTACTCACAGCGTGTAAAACAACATTTCACATTAGCATCTATCAATAGGCAGCACAGGATTTTTGTGATTTAGTCATATACCCATCTCAAATAGGGTACTTAATCTACCAATTTAAGCACATTAATCTTGTATGATGAAACAAATTGTATTCCAACATTCCATGATTGAAAGGACAGCATTGGCTACCGTATGTGTAACATGCAGAAAACATCAGAATCTGACATTTTATTAAAGAAATAAAACAAAAAAACACATCACAAAGAGAACTAAACAAGGGTAGGCTATGCAACACATGGTTTATTGATGTAATGGTACAAATTAAACCATGCTTGCATTGCTTTCATTCACTTACTTTACTTTCTGATATGATCCCCAGCCTTAAAAATGGAAGATTATTTATAATAAATAGTTAAGTAATTTGAGCAACGTGCAGTGTCCTCATTGCACAATTAAAATGAAAGATGGCACAGAGGATATCATGTAAGTGTAAATAACTTAACGTAAGGTGCTAATCAAAACTCCATTATTTTCCAACAGCTTTCAGAGAGAGTGGGCGGGGATTTTTATGACGTCAAAATGCAGATACGACGGCTAGATTGCGTTTACATTACAATGAGATCCCATCACAATGCGTCCTCGACTACCTCTGGGACCAGGACACACTGATTGGACAACATTCCGATCAGAAACATGTTTACACTTGTCTTTTCAATGTGTATGTGGAAAACATCCGGATACAGGTCGCATGGTTTTGGAACAAGCTGGCTGGTCGACCAATCAATGACCAGCTAAATTCCAGCTTAGACCAGCTAGAAACCATCTAACGTGCTCCAAACACAACTATTAAAGCAAAGCATGATTTTTCGCAATGCTGCCAAATCGTTTAATGCAGCATAGTGTTGTAACGATACTGGAATTTACCTTTAAAATTATCGATATTCGATACAATTTTACGATACCAGAAATGAAAGTAATCAAATGTTTTCATCGTAAAAATCAATTACAGAATAATGCTTACAATTAAAGTTACAAGTTATTCAGTCAAGAGCAACGAGTGATTTCTTTGTTTTTTGTTCTTTGATTTACATGACGGATAGCAGCAGGTTTATTAGGCTGCTGTCACTTTAAGAGCTTACGCATTGATCTAATACACCGTTACACAATATGCATTTTCTAAACTAGCCTACTTATGCTCCAAAAGCATATTGGAGCATATTTATACGTATTTATCTGAATACTCGGCAAGACAGGCATTTTGACATGTATGTATTTGACCGTTTAAGCGCAATAAGCCACGAAAAAGAAGTCAATTTGGTACGCGCAAGCTGTTTGAGAGAGTGTGCGGCACTTATACAGAGTGGGAATAATTAAAAAAGTATGCAATACAAGCAATATTCCACGCAGCTGGTGTATCAATACTGCAGAAAAGGAGTATTTGAAGTGGAACCGTTTCAAATATCGATATTTTTGACAACACTAATGCAGCATATACCCACCTTTCTGAACACCCATTGGCTGACTATGCCTGTGTAGGCAACTCAGAGACAATCTGTTCCTCGCAAACTCCCACATGCGTTAGCAAATGTTTGCACATGCAGTATCCTGAAGCTGTTAACTGAAGCATGGTGAGCACTTCAACATGAAAACACTCTCCACACGCTCAGCAACTAATGTCAAGTTTGATCTCACCTTCCTGTCCATATAACACACGCTTACATAACTTTAAGTAACAGGCCCAGCATCAGTTAGCACTGATTTATCATGTGTGCCTCATTGGATGAATGCATGCACATAAAACATCTGTTCAGACGGCAAAGGTTAAAACCACCATTTATCATGTCCGCTCATTTATTTAATTGCTTTAAGGCTTAATCAACAGGTGTTAAATGATCTCAGACATTTTTAATGGCCTGGAAAAAATGCTTGTCATCTTAATGTTGACGATAATTTCAGCTGTGATGTTCATTGAAAGTAGCACTGTATTGTTATTGCTAGAATTACAAATGGTTTTAGTATGTACTTTTCAAGGCTTAAAGAGACAGTTCACCCAAAACTGACTGACTTTCTACTGTGGAACATGTCATTTTTCAAAATATCTTTTGTGTTCTGCAGAAGAGAAGTCATACAGAACAATACGAGGGTGATTAAATGACAGCATTTTCCTTTTTAAGTGAACTATCCCTTTAATTGGGTGTTGGAAGCCTGTAAATTGGACCCTGCATGACTGATATGAACATGTGCCTGACCTGTAAAATAACCCAAAACTGAACACTTGGTGCTTATTCCAAGCACAAAGTGCTTATTCAAAGCCCTGCAATTTGCAGCTTTACCGGTTGAGCAGGGATTGCATCAGTCACACTGCAGACTAAATGACAGTGTCGAGATCAGGATTACACACTCTTACTGTACTGTGCTGTGTTTCACGTACACTAGCTGACATGGAGAGGATTTGATTAGCCTGTTTAACTGAATGGATAAACACTCACCGTGAAGGAGCCACTCCGATTAGATTGGGTCCCAGGCCCCGGAATAAAGAACGAGGCCCTTCCTTCTCAAGAATTAACCTGAGACAGACAGAGAGAGCAATGCGTCAACAGAAGTGCAAGACAAACATACCAAAAATGACATTTTTGTACTGAACTTTATGAACACTATAAACAGTCTGCTGTTGGTAAAACACGGTTCCTGAGAATTGTTTGGGGGCTGAAGTGGAATATATGTCTCATATTTTACTCCAAAATCAATAGAAAACATTTTAAATTAATCCTATTTTGAGGACATTTAATACCTTTTTTTCCATTGCGATTTTTCACAAGTAATTCAAATAAATTGAGAACCAAATTATCATGCAAACAAAAATTCTCATTTAAAGATGATGATGGATTTATTCGCTTATTTTAATCCAGAAAGCAGGGCTGCAGACTAACTTTTTTTTTGTATTACTATGAGCACTGGAGCCCCTTAAGGCCCATTCACACCAAGGTCAATAACTATAAAGATAACGATAAAGTTATAGTTCTCGATATTAAAGAATAGCAGAGTTCACACCACAACTATAACGATAACTTAGGACAATTAGAGTTGGAAATCACTTTCAGAAGTGAATTATCCAGCTCATGAACAATAAAAACATTGACAGCCAATCAGAATCCATCCTGCTGTAATGAGCTCAAGCATTTAAAGTGACAGAAAAGTACGCACTTACAATTAATCAAACGATATCGTCCGCTGGTGTAGACGCTAATACAGTTATCTTTATGGTTATCGGTTTTGCTGTGAATGGGCCTTTACTGAAAATTTCAAGATTCAAGATTCAAGAGTTTTATTTGTCACAGACACATACACATTATATACAACCGGCAGTGAAATATAAACAGAGTAAAATAATAAATAAAAGCACAGTCTTCACAGAGCGACCTGAACGGCGACCGAACACGGTGGCGCCATTTTGGAATGTTAAATCAACGCAATTATTCACATTTTAACTGTTTTACTGATAAAAGCTTTTGTAATAAATAGACTTACAATGTGCCATTTTATTTTAAGTTCACAGGGATATGGTCAGTAGCATTACTGTCATTACAGTAGAAGAACCACAGCTTAACAAATGTATATCCATAGATGCAAACAAAGTATGTGGCCACTGTTAGTGCAAGAAACACAAAAAAATACTGACATGAAAAATAATGTCATGTAAACATGAAGTAAAGTGGTCATTGGAGCATCAGAACAAGTAAACAACTAATGCCTCCGCTTAAGGTGATGCTACATGGGGCAACTTTTTGAGCAATGTGTCCGTCAACGGGCAACCAGGCGAGACACAGGGCCTACAACCGATCTAAAGTATCCAGATAGAAATGTGTTGCCCATTCTCAATGGGAAAGTACCCAAGCAACATCACTTTGCAACAGTGCTCAAAAAAAAAAGTTGCCCTGTGTATCATCACCTTTAATCTCCCTTAGAGCACATCCCCCTGTGGGCCACTTGGAGTGACTCAATTTTACGCCGTTCTTTTTTAACAATTTGACCTTTGAAATTAGCTATGAATACAGTATCTGTCTTCAAGCTTCAAGCTGCTGCTGTGCTAACTAGTGAGTCATGTTTAAACTCGCATTTAATAAAATGTGCGCATTTTAGACCACATCGAGAGTAGAACAAAGTTGGTGTTTTTGCAATATCTAAACCACGTGAACTCCTTCAGCTATTCCCAGTTGGAAATGTTGTTGTCTTGTCTTTTTGGCCACAACGGCTTTTCCTTCTCTGCAATTTGTTGCTGTAGAGTATGGAAGTTTGTTTCTGCCACGGAATAAAACAAAATGTAAGAGATAATTGTGAATTTTTAATCTCACAATTCTGACTTTTTTCTTACAATTGCGAGAAAAGTCAGAACTGTGATACAAGCGTGCAATTGCGACTTTATATCATGCAACTCTGCAATTTTTTTTGCGCAATTTCAAGTTATAGTCCAATTCTGAGGAAAAAAAGACAACTTTTTCCTCAGTATTGCAAGTTTATATCTCACAATTCGGAGAAAATTTGTCAGATAAATAGTCGCACTTACATTTTATTTGTTTTATTCTGTGGCGGAAACAAGCCTCCATTGTAGAGGGCCTGGCTCTGGTGAGAAAAATGCGTCAATGCGTTCGTTTTACCATTTTTGACTGAGCTGCGACGTTAGACACAAGCTCAGTCACAATGAGCTTGTATCTTTCCTTTCTGTCCTTCAATCCGTGCAGACGTGTTTTTCTCTCTGCTCCCTGCTGGCTCTCGCGCTGTTTTGTTTTGTCTAGTGTTTCGTCTCTTCTCTTCTCTGACTGCTGCTTTGCTGGACTCCTGAAAATACTGAAATGGAATTGATTAACTGGTCAATCAGCGCGATCGACAAGATTTTCTCACTAAGGAAGGGTGCCCCGGGAGAACCCACCTGCCCGGACGGGACCTTTGCAGGGTAATGCGTGAGGGACGCATGGAACAACTGGCAAGTCCTGTGCCTGGAGGCTCTGTCCGTGGAGGATGCGGAAGATTTATACATGATTGGATTATTGATGGCGGGGTTCCTATTCTTTGGCTTTGGGATTGCCCTGACCTATCGGAAGATTGGTAAGACAGCTGCAAGCAAATTCACCCAGCCGCTGTCTGTGGAAATTAAAGAATGCTTCGGGGTTGTGTGTGACCGTCTGAAGGAATTAGATCAGAAAGTGATAGGAATTGAGGAACTGAACCGTAACAACGCAGTCCGGACTGCGGATACGCAGGGTAGAGTGGGCTCTATCGGGGGTCAGATCGGTGAACTTTTACGGACTGTAACGGGTCTGGCCATGAGGCTGGACGTAATGTCTAGGGAAACTGCACAGACCGGACGCGAATGCTGAGGACCAGATCTGATTGATTGATTATGATCCGGACAAATTACCGAAGATCATCAAATGGATTAACTAGCCCAACGAACATCACTTGGTCCCTATCTCTCGGTTGGGAGGTCAGCCGGGCAGCTGTCTGCTATCTTCCCCTGTGCACTGCCTTATCTCCCTTCAAGGACAAACCATAGAACTGAACTCGAAAACATCTGAAGTTATGGCTAACATTCTCACACAACACAATCTCAGACTCACTCGCACCATACATACCCGACCTTCCCTCCCCGTTCCATCCGTCTGCCTGTCTGTTATCTATCTCCTCTCCCACTCCATACAAAAAAATCCCACCACGTGACCACGTGTACTGTGTCATGTTTATGTTTATGTTTTGTTGTGTTTGCTATGTAATGCTTGCTAAATTGCATTCTTGTATTTCTGGAGAGCGTAGGGCGGCGCCTGAATAATCGGCTGCGGCCCGGAGGCTTGCTCCAAACTCATTTCGTTATACTGTACTTGTACATGTGTAATGACAAATAAACTTTCTGTTGTGTTTGCTATGTAATGCTTGCTAAATTGCATTCTTGTATTTCTGGAGAGCGTGTGGCGGCACCTGAATAATCGGCTGCGGCCCGGAGGCTTGCTCCAAACTTCATTTCGTTATACTGTACTTGTACATGTGTAATGACGAATAAACTTCAACTTCAACTTCAATGTTAGACATTGAGACACACTGACGACTCATGACCCGCGCAGTTGACTAAACACTCCCGGACCCTCACACACATACACTAGTGTACTTGCTCACTACTCATCTTTAAACATGACATTATTTTTTTAAATCCTAATTTGAGGGACACACATGCACAACACGTTGTAAAAATGCTTGCATCCTTTAAAAAATGGTCACAAAATGCACCCAATTGGTCGCAGTCTGGAGCCACGAGACAATGAATTAGGATGAATTGGGATGAATTTGTGACAAATTTTGTGTCAAATAAAACTCTTGAATGAATTGGGATGAATTGGGGGGGGGTTAAATGGCCCTATAAGCAGACCACAAAACAAAATTTCACTATACATAAATAAATTAAAATGAATTATTTTTGGAGTGAAATATACCTCAAACATTTCTTTCTGAGAATTACCCAAATATTTCTGTTTAATCCGATAAGACACGCCTCTGAGGAACATGTTCAAACAAAGAAATACCTTGAAGACACATGCAAACACTTCTTTTCAAAAGGGTGTGAGAAATTCTTGTCATATACATATTACATTAAGAAAAGTCATGAAATGGAAAAAATAAATGAGATCAAATTAAACACGGTCTTGTCTTGCTAAATGTATTTTATTTAAATCCCATCTTGGACGACTTACTGCTCCATCTAATCTCTTACCCCTGTTGTTCTCAACTGTCGGGTTGTGGAAAAAAAGGGCCAAATGTCTGATAAGGTTATGGACATTAAGTAAAAAATATAAGGATATAATAAAACTACCCATGTAACTGGGCGTAACTGGGCATAGTTGGGATAGCAAAATACAAAAGTGGCTAAAATGCTTCCATTCTAAGGCCATGTGTCATCAAAGTCTACAGTACTTCAATGCAATTTCGGTTGTCAAAAAGCCAAAATAGACAGATGCCAACATGGACAGGTTGCTTAACAAGCCATAAACCATGACGAAGTGTATATGATGTCAGAATCATTTACTCACTCTATTACTTTGATAAACGAGACCAAGGTATCTCTATGTCTTTGTGCTTAGTGTTTTAGTAACTTTCTGTGATGTATAACCCAAGTTAAACTGAGAGGACAAGGGACCCGTTCTCAGAACCAGTCAGTCAGACACACACACACACACACACACACACACACACACACACACACACACACACACACACACACACACACACACACACACACACACACACAAAACACACTTCATCCAAGAGCCAAGCGCCAGGACGCAGTGTTTTAGTGTGAGGGCAGCGATTGGTTGGGTGAGGGGGAGTGGAGACTACTGACAACAGTTTCATTATAAAGAAAACAGAAAAAAGAGAGGCAAAGAGGGGGAATTATAGACTTTATGCAATATGTGCTGTGTGTGTAAACTCTGTAGTTCTGCCTTGGTAATGTACATAATTACACGTTACATACATAGAACCGACCATGACACAACTAAAATAAACAAATTCTTATATGCCAAACTAACAGGTCCCGATTTCGTCTTGTCTTCTGACTTTATTTAGTCACATTTGCTGGGGTTGTGAAGAAATATGACCACATTTTTGGAAAGAGACAACAGAAGGGGGGCGTCTCCTCTGGCACTCGGCTTTAGGCCCACAAACCATAGAGCAAGTATTTACAAAACACTGAGCTAATGCAACGCAGACTCAACGTTCTCACAACGCAGATGTAACATTCGCACTATTCCAGTACAGGGTGTAACTAGAACTAAAACCGACATGTTAAATCAAATGTGTAAACACTCTCGTCTTTACTAAAACTCACAAAGTTCGAGCTCAGAGTTTGGGTTTGTGGATACTCAAGGATAACTGATATGAAATGGACAAACCTGTGTCCTTATGCAATTAAATAGATATACACATACCCCGGTGCTACTGAATAATATATTCATGTTCCACATTATGGTACTCCACTGCAATTCAAAGAATATCATGGTATTACCATGGTTCATGTCCACAGAACATGGTAATTCCACGGCCATTTTTTGTTAATTTGTAGAATTAGAGAAGAAAATGTGCACTACAGAAAATGCAAAAGGGTTTAACTTGTTGACATGCATACCTGAGGCAGTGAAGGGGCCCCGGAGGGGCCACACGCGCAACGCTGGCTCCATTAACTGTGCAAATGCAGAGCGTTACTGAGGAAGACTGAAGCCTAGTCTTCACCACCTCTAATGGACACGTCAGGATCGCACCCACCGTGCCTCCACATCTGAGAGAAACAGAGAGCGAAAGACAGACACACAGTGGGAAAAAAAAAGAGACCTGGTGATTTTTTTTTTCTGCACAGAAAAATCACAAGAATAAAAATGACCAAATTCTACCAATAACAGTTCAAAGTTTGACCACACAATGTGGGTCAGTCATGCAAAGCCACATGACTTCAGTCAAGCATCACAACATGGATTTAGAGGAAACGAGGGTGATAGAATTTCAACTCTAATGTGAAAGGTGAGTTGCCCTTAATCGTCTCCAAAAATTGCGCTCGTGCCGGGAGATGTGGGTCAGCAAACACAGTAACCCAAACCATCCCTCATGTGCCAGGAACAACCCGATATCAGTACTTTTCCGATGGAAAAACGGCATCTGCGTGAGGCGTGATACATGTGATACGAATCTAAAACTACAGCTACAGAAAGGTTATTGATAAGACAGAGGTAATAAACCAAACAAAGGTGCAATTTGATAAAAATATATCATATAGTAATACTATTGATTGTCATTCTCATACTAAGACACGGTAAGATACGTAAAAAAAAAAACATGGATTGCAATCATGTGCAGTTACAACATGAGTATGTGCCAAAAGATGCAATAAAAGGCCAGTTCTTTGACAGTCTCATGTACTGTAGAGAGAGAGAGAGAGAGAGAGAGAGTGCAATAATGAGTGCCAGTCAATAGTCCTATTTCAAACACGGTGCCAGTTTATCTGAGGACAGATATATTTATAGCACACGCTACAATCACTATACGAGAACATCAATGCCAGGCAGGACGATATCCTCAAACCAGACAGATCAGTCCCAGAAAACTACAAGTGTCACTTATAAAATCCATTTCTTGCTTTTAAAGTATGGTCAGGTTGAGAATAAAGATTAAAATAAAGACTGGAATGTCTGGAAATGTTTGAAAGAATAAGAACACAAATATCTTAAGGCGTCTCTCTCTAAATAGGCCTAGACTGTAATATAAACATCAGTGTGGCTGAATTCAGGATCTCTTGGGATGATGGTGCTAAATTATGCATAGTCTGCGAACCGTAACGGGTTGTTTATATTTAGGCATGTTTGTACTTGTTGATTTTCTGCCTGTTTCAGAATAAAGCTGAGTGTCTCATATGTCGGTGAGTGAAGAAGGCCGTGTTGAAAGTCATTTTACCAGCCCTGAATGACATTATGACAGCGGTCAGTTCCACTGTTGCATCAGATTTATTCTTCCTGTAAAAAATGCAAGCATTATCGGCAGTGTGGCACAATCGGACCTATGTGTACACTATGTGCGTGTCTGCATGCATGCAATAATGTAAACATTATTAATGTAGACCACAGTCAAACATACGTTTAAAGATTCATCAAGTGTCCTGAAAGTGTAGATGATAACGACATTTGACAGTTTTTGATTTCAACCCAAGTTAACTAGCACTTTTAGCTTAGGGTCCAATTCTTACTATTAACAAGCTGCTTGCTAACTTTCTGCATATTTCTAGGATATTAGATGTTTATTGGTAATTATAAAAGCGTACATTAATGCCTTATTCTGCATGAGCTTATTCTACATCCCAATAGCTAAACTTTAACTATTAATGCAGCAATTAGGAGTTTATTGAGGTGAAATTTGAGGATTGGACCTTAATCTAAAGTGTGACCTGAATAACAGAAATAGATTGAATTAAAAATACGAAATATTGACTCATTTGGTAAATGATTACGGCGGATTTGCCTCTCATTTCCATCATAACCAAGCTTGTTTTCTAAAATGGTTGGTGTGTGATGGGAATGACAGCAGTATATAGTAATAAAATATAGTAATTATTTTTTTATGAAGTAAACAAACCACACACACATATCAAATGAACAGACTTTCCCTAATTTTAACACGTGGATCTCAAAGGGGAAGTTAGGAAGTCTAACACACAAAACTTAGAAAGTAGAAAAAGTCATTTATGAGGCACAATGGCTGTTTTTAAAAGCATAATAAAATTAAAATAAATAAGAGAAATTATAAAATCTCCTATAATAGTAATTTAACAGTATATGTACACTTTTAAATAATGTTAATTTGATAAATAAATTAAAAGAATAAACCACTGTTAGTAGTATTACTACAAAGAAGACTCCAGCTACTGTTTGTGAGCTGTCTTACCCTCCAGCGAACAGATGCATTAGTGTGTCTCTCTGGCTCATCTCGGCTCATGCTCTCCGGGATCCACCGGACTGGTCAGCAGTGTCAAAGTCCGTGTGCGTGTGGAGCTCATGCGGGTGGGTGTGAGACCAGCGGTCGCTACTAGCCACTGTATTCGACCTCGACGCGTCTCGGCGCGGCTTCGCCTCCGACAAACCCCCCGCTGATCGATCCACGGTCCGCGCTTCTTCGGTGGGTGGTCTAAAAGCGAGTCTGTAGTGAAGAGGTGACTACATATCACGGTTCTGGGTCAAAATCCAACAGGCAGGTCAGAGCAGGGGTGGGGGGGTAAAAACGTGCGCGTTTGCCCCGTACGCAATGCACCTTCTTCGTGTACTCTCACTGCTGCGACGCAAACGCGCTCAAGGTTCACTCTTGTCGATCGACCAATCAGAGGGCGCAAAACAGAAACGTCTATTGGTCGAGCGTCACCAGAGCCCGCCTCCATCAAACTCCTTTCACGTGATCACTGCCCTTTCACATACAAATGACATTCATAGGGTTACAGCTTAAGGAATAATTAAATTAATTTTATAGCTAGTTTTCAAATATCCGCTTTGCTCGTTTGTTCTCACTTCACTCTCATTATTTCAACATATATATTAATATTAATAAAACACCTCTCAATATAACTAGCATTTGCACTCCTCGATCCCAGACGGTGCTTATTTTCCCTTTCATTGTTTCTTTTCTTTTTCTTTTCCCCCTATCTTTTTAGGGAAAAGAACTTAAACTAAGGAATGTTTTTTTCAGGGTTGATTTTTAAGTTGTTTTCCTGCTTTCAGACTCTTACTTTGTTTATTTTGGCATCTGCAAATGGGAGGAGAAAAATCAAATTCAAAACGGAAAAAATGTTAAGCAGTTCTTTGAGAGCAAACAATAACTTTGTGCACAAAACACACTCTTTTGTTGACGCTGTATGTCCTCCAAAACAAATTAAAAGCACAGTTTACTCTGTCTCTGATAAATGATAAATGTGGAATCGCATCTGAACTGTATTGTAAAAAATAGTAATCAGGCATATAAAGGACATTTTTGATAAAGTCCTTGTCTTCAAAATAAAGACAAAACTTAGTTGCTATAGTTAGTACCCTTAAAGGAAATTAACAATAAACTATTAACACTAACAATTATCAGATATCTGTAAAAATAAAAATAAAAAAAAATACAATGATCAAACTTCATTCAAACTAAATAATCAGCTGGAATCAACAGAGACATTTGCAGCTATACTCTGTCTGTGTGTGTGTGTGTGTGTGTGTGTGTGTGTGTGTGTGTGTGTGTGTGTGTGTGTGTGTGTGTGTGTGTGTGTGTGTGTGTGTGTGTCTTCAAGAGATAAAGAAACCAAGGATGATATGAAGACACAGCAGTCTGTAATAGGGTCCTTCAGAAAACAATGGCTTTTTGAACTGTGTGCCCTATGTAAACAGGCGGATCTATATTTACAGTGATTCAGTGTGTGTGGGTGTATGTGTGGCTTTAAGTTAATAAAGTCAAATGAGTCAGTGTCAAACATGCTTAACTTGCAAACCTGCCAAAGACTGCGTTTGTATGCAAATCTGAAAGGGTGGACACCACTAGGCTTTTTTCTTTAGTGGTTTATTTTCTTAGTGGTTAATTAGTGTAGTTCACTAAACAACCGATCTCTTTTACCTTTTCCTTTGCAGTATCAAAACATACAACAGCTTCACCACAGACTGATCTATACTAGTTAGCCAATGACACTTAGACTGGCCAATGACACACACCGACACAAAATGTGTTGCAGGTTTGTTCTGATAGCAAGGTAAAACAATGATAAATGCGAATACACAGTGCAACTAACCATGACATTGTGCATACTTGCAAAATAAACAGGCTTACTGTTATTGCTACTATACTTTAATGGGAAGAGTAAATATGTGTTCATCTGCAAGTATAAACATGGTTTGTTGACCTGTGGTCGGCACTGCCACAAACACCATCCAAATTTAAGAGACATTGGAATCTTGATCCACATCTGGGTCTTGAAGCAAAACCTCTGTGGTAGATCATTGATAGTTTTCAGATCAAAGTGCATAAGGGCACAACACACACACACACACACACACACACACACACACACACACACACACACACACACACACACACACACACACACACACACACACACACACACACACTCCATAGATGTAATGGTTTTTATACTGTACAAACTGTATATTTTATCGCCGTACACTAACCCTACTCCTAAACCTACCCATCATAGTAAACTTTCTGCATTTTTACATTTTCAAAAAAAAACTCCTTCTGTATGATTTATAAGCTTTTGTACACATGGGGACCTCAAATTAGTTCCCACGGTGACACGAGTCTGTGTACATTCAGGTTAAAGTCCCCACTAGGCTAGAAAAACATGTACACACACACACACACACACACACACACACACACACACACACACACACACACACACACACACACACACACACACACACACACATGTTGGTGCACCTATCAGTATGAGGACTCTCCATAGACGTAATGGTTTTTATACTGTACAAACCGTATATATTCTATCCCCCTACCCATCACAGAAAACATTCTGCATTTTTATATTTTTAATAAAACAAAATTTTGTTTTGTGTGTTTTTAAAGCTATTTGAAATATGAGGACATATGCAATGTCCCCATAAACCACGTTTTTGTTGTAATACCAGTGTAATGCCCATGTAGTTATACACATTTGTGTCCTCATAAATCACATAAACACGCACACGCGCGCACACACACACACTGATTTGGGGGGTGTAACATTATTAAATTAAAAATATGTTTATTTACTGCATAAGTAAGTATTTTTTATCTTGACACGTACATCATTAGAAATGTCCATTTGTGACCTCTGTTTTGTTATAAGTAGGCCTGCCTTATAGCGACAATCATTTCTTATGTAAAACCGGAGCACACGCCTTTAAAATGGGCCTCTTATGCATCCACTAAGAGATAAAACAAAGTCCCTCAGGCCCTTTACTCCAGGGCTTTTCAAACTGGGGTCCGGGGGCAGCAAGAGAGTGACAGGGGGTCAAAAAATAAATAAAGAGAAACACATAATACATATAACAATACATTACTACATTGAGTAGAACAAAATATATTATAATGTAACTGAAATTAATTATATAATATAATATAAATCTAAAATTAGTTTGTTGTTGTATAGCCTTGTATTTGACCATCTATGACCAGCAGAGGGAGCAGTAAAACTCAACAATAATGTCTGGCCGTATTTTTGACACACACACACACACGCACACACACGATTTACATTGTTAGAGGAGTCGCAGAAAGGCTCACAGCAGGGCTGAGTCTGGTCGCTGTTCACGGGCGGGTGGACCATCGCTCGGATCGACTCCTCTGAACGGAATATCTCGGCTCTGTTCGGTCAGGTAAAGCGGGTTTCCCTCTTCTCGTGTCGTGACGTGTGTTTGATTTGCTGCTCCTACTGAACGCGCAGATTCATTATTCCTTACGCACTTTCCTCCCGTACGCATTCTTCTCGCATTCTTCTCGACTCTTTTAAGGGCTCAAACTGATGATCTTAACTCCCACACGCGACATTATTTGAAGGGGAACATGCAGTGTCGTTCCAGCATTGTGCGGAGTTTAACACTCCCAGAAAGGCATTTAATGCGTTATTAAAAACGAGCTGTCATCTGCAACTTTTCCATAATGCTCGAGTGCCAAATAAATAACACGGGCTTTGTTTCTTCAACATCAAGATTTCAGCTTAAACTGAACGTGTGTAGTAGCCTTGCATAATCTGGATAATATCTAAAAGTGGTGTAATTTAGTAAAAATATAGATTAAAACACATCGATGCGAAGTGCAGAATTATTGTTGGGTTCATGCATAAAAAAACAAAAATAAAAAAACAATAAAAACATTTATATTTTTTTAAAAAGTGGTATAATCAAAAAGTACCACGTATAGACATCTTAATCTTTTTTTTTTTTAAATAGCTTATATATTTTTTAAATAATAAATCATAAATAAATATGCATTTGAGCCACGAATATCATCTGAACAAAGCATGTCTTTTTATAAAATGAACTCGATGACCTTGAGACACTAATGAGGGCCTTCAAGAGTGTGTTTTGTATTTTTCTTGGCTTGAAACTGAAAACTGGATTCAAGTCATTCTCTGTATGGACTGCATTTCTGAATCGTTTTAGCTTTCACAAGTATATAAATAATGACAACTTTTGAAAGTGTGAATAGCTCATGTCCCCTCTTCTTTAAAGTGAGAGCACAAAAGCTGCATGATTAATAATAGCACAAAAGTTAAACTGGTTTTAGATGGAGTATGAGACAGTGCTTGTCATTATAGTCGCAGGGGTTTGCAGTTTTACTGATCGAACACACACACACACACACACACACACACACACACACACAACAAGGTAATGAATTCTAGCTGCAGCTGAAAACTTGTGCAAATGTCAATGCATATTATGTCCAGTGTGGAGGTGTGAAGGGTGTAGTAAAGGAAATGTGGTCTCTGGTGGCTTTTAAACATCTGCTCAGTTTATCAGCTGTGTGCACTCCAGATTTGGCCAGAGAGCTTTTAAAGGCACAGCTATTATCTGTATTTAGAGTTAATAACAGTTTCTGCTTGTGTGCGACTGGGGTAAATTACACGTTTCTTGCCGGTGCTGTAGGGCTGTCAGTTTGTGTTTCAACAGACTTTTGTTGTCCTACATGGTGTGTTTTTGCTGCAATACGTCTATAAAAGGGAAACCAGCACTGTGGGGGTTTCATTACTGTTTGTTTTGAGCCATTGTAACATCTCAGACACGCTGAATGCCTTTTGTTAAGCAATGCAACTCCTAGTCATGTTGTGTGCACTATTAAGTTTCTGTTGCTCTTGATTTCGCAGGTGACAGTAAGGAAGCTGTGCATGTATGGCTGATGGACAGGTGTCCGAACCATTCACAGGACAATGCTGGCACGGAGCCGTTTCATCCTGGTGCTGGTGGTGGGTGCGCTGCTGGCGGTGCTGAGCTTCAGTTTGCAGTATTGTAAGTGTGTGAACCACAATGAATGATTTCAGTCACGCTTCCTCTGTATGAACTTACCGCTATTCATACATACTCAAAGGGTTCCCCGGGGACTGCGCTGTATGTATGTTTAGAGAGCCAGGTGGGAATATAACCTCCGCTGGATTGTATTTACATTCTTGGTATGTGATGTGTGTGTGTGTATTGCAATTCCAGTGGGATTATGATCTCAATTGGAGCGCATTCACCCACACTAAACAAAGGCATTTCCCTTGAAGACTTGCTATATAACGGCTTGTTCTCTGTTTCAGTAGAACACGGTTTTAAGGATTAAGGATAATCACAGGATAATTTTTTTCAGTTGGCTACAAATTAAAAAATGCAAATAAATAAAAACAAAACATTAGCGCTCACTTCCGCCAAAACATATGTGATCGTTTATCCCGCTCCTGCCCAAAATGTTTACATTTTGTCCCATTCCCACCCGTGAAAGCCAGTGGGAAGAGGTCTACACAGATTTTTCAGTCCCGGTCCGGTTAGATTCTGTCTCATTTCGGTGTCTATAGGCAATTTTTTCCAATTTCCACACACGCGCAGAACGCTTCAGATCTCCAGCTCTTCAGCGTGCTGTTATTATTTGATTATTTTATTTTGCAGGAGCCCATGAGTCATTTATTTCTCCTGCTTCCCACGCACATATAAGTATCTTCCCTCCCTCATCTGCACTCAGCAATTCAAACTCTGTCACACACGTCACACTCTGTTAAGTCCGGGCTATATACTGATACAAAACAGTACAGTGGCAGTACTATGGAAATCTGATGATGCTTTGATTGAATACCATGGTACTAACACGTCAGAAAAGTATCATACAAGGTGTCCATGAACACGCTCAATATTAGTTATGGAAGTTATGGAATGGTGTATGTCCAACAAACATGTTGTCATGTACTTATAAGTGTACACTCTATTATGTGTTGTCACAAAAAATGTATGCAACAGTTTGCATATTTTTTTATTGTTGAGTTATGATGACAACTTTAAATGAATTTGCATTGAACCAATAAGCTACATTGAGTTAGAGGAACTTAATAATTTGTAGCATAAAGACACATTTTTAAGTTGATTACTCAAAAAATTAAGTCACACAACTAGAGTTGTAGCCTTGGAACCAATTAATCTGATCTATTTCAGTTCAAATCAACAGCTATCATAGCACATGCTAACATAACTTATTTAACATGTATATTTAATGAACAAGTTAGATATTACTTGTCACTGGCATTAGCACGGTCATTGCTTATAGAGTCAGTGTAGTGTTTAGCTTCATGTATCTACTCTTCAGTAACCACAAAAACTTCAACTCTTTTAAATGTCAAGCATATCAGCATTAAACACTAACAGGTCTTTTCCTTCACTAAAACAAATAAATTAACACTTAATTTCAACATTTATTCTCCTTATCCATTCCTATGCAAAGCATGCTGGGAACTAGAAATCCACTGCCTAATTTCCGAAGTTATCAAGACAGTTTCATTAAGTTACCACAACCTAATAAGAAAAAAGAAAAGCCAATTGACACAGAAATTTTAGTTTAAATTACAGACAATATTAAGTTGATCACTATGTCAACCGAACTTCAAAGGTTTAATTAAAACGATAAATTTGAATTTTTAACTTGCAACCGTGCATTTATTTAAGTAGTGGTAACAGGTCCACTGAATTACTTTTCAGAGCATTCTGGGAACCACTGATCTTAGATAGCAAGATCTGAAAATGTTTGTGGCAGTAGCTTCCGCTGTATAGATGAAAGCATTTAATTAAATTAAATGACTTTTGCTTGTAAAATATCTAGCTTCCGGCAGACCGCCTTCCATATTGAATTTACACGTAAAGTGTAACGCCTCTCGCAGTTCAAAACGCTTACGTTATGTCATCGTCGCGGCAGTTATGCTTTTTTTGTAAGTTGAATACGGAAGGCGATCTGCGGGAAGCTAGATATTTTACTTTATAACGTGTTAAATATGGATATGTTTCTTACACAAACCCATCGATTCACTTCAGAAGGTCTTTATTAACCACCCGGAGCCGTGTGGAGTACTTTTATAATGGATGGATGCACTTTTTGGTCTTAATTTTGGGCTGTCATTCACTGCCATTATAAAGCTTGGAAGAGCCAGGACATTTTAATATAACTCCGATT
Source organism: Paracanthobrama guichenoti (assembly GCA_018749465.1). Classification (NCBI taxonomy): domain Eukaryota; kingdom Metazoa; phylum Chordata; class Actinopteri; order Cypriniformes; family Gobionidae; genus Paracanthobrama; species Paracanthobrama guichenoti. The sequence continues at coordinate 86,002 of JAGHMJ010001326.1, forward strand.
GTGTTCGTCTGAAAGAAGAATCATATACACCTGGGATGGCTTGAGGGTGTGTAAATCATGGGCTAATTTTCATTTTTGGGTGAACTATCCCTTTAAAATTGCAATGAAATGGAAGTAGTGACAAATATTTTCTTATATATTATGACACATCCATGTGTAACGGATTATTGGAAAAAGAAAACAATGTAGGACGAGGACTTGGTTATATGCATCGGTTGTTGATTGGATGTTAAAAGTGGATGCAGTTAAACGCAAGATTGGGGATAAAACAGAGTAAATGAATGGAGAAGTCCTGCATGCATCACCAGAGAGTGTGACGTTTTCATCGGAAGGTCCAGTTATGACATTCCGATTCACTTTTTTTCCCTGCCATTGATGGAATTTTCACTGCTATTCCGGTAGGGGGCGCTGTTACGCGTCATCTGAAAGTACAGAAATTCTAGCCTGGGAAAACCCAGACAACTTCCGGCAAATTTAGATTTGCTCTGCAAGTTAGTCTGTCAAAGAGCCCATTTAAGCCCATTTCTAATCCCTCGAAATCGCGGCACCAATCAGAAACGTTGGGGCGGGCTTTACACAATGACGACAGCGCAGCGACGGTGAAGCAGATTTTGTACATTACAAAGATGGATGCCGCCGTGGAACATCACTCGTTCAAATCAGCTATCGTGTCTGTTTTAAGCGATTTAAACTTTTCCTTTTCATTTAAAACAGAGAATTGCTGTGAGAGTCTCAGATGTTTCTCCGTCGCTCTGCATACGTCATCTCCTTCATCGCTCTGATTGGTTTGAGGTCTATCCAATTGCGCCCAGAGGCATTTGAGCGACGTCCGCTGGTGACGCCCCTTTGGAAATGATTTGTCTATGAAGCTTTGCCAGACCATTTTTTTTTGAAGGCTCAATTTTCTCTTTTCTATTCTACATAAAAAATGTTAGCACTGGCTGACAACTGTTTTTTTTTTTTTTATTCTGGCAGGGAAAGAGTTAAACAATTTGATATTCAAAACATAAAAATAAATTTAAATGTCTCACATTTAAGATTTATAACATGCATTTAGAAAATAAATGGGTGAATTTTCCTTTCGTGCTGACTTAAAGAAGACGAGTACAGACTCTCTGACCTCTGAGAACATTTACACAAGCTTGTTAACCCAGCAGAAGTTGGGGGCCGTCAGCTGACACATTGATGATACTTTACAGCGGTTGGTTTACACAGTCTAAATGCAGTCCCTGGGATCATATCATGTTTACAAGATATATTTTTAAGACCTGAAACCGAGCAGTCAAAAAACCTGGAAGTCCTAAAGTCATTAGTGAGAATATGATTTGCTGTAGAGAAACGTTTATGTATTTTTATAATATAAGGATAAGTTAGATTGGCTTTTGAGACAGATTATTCCCAGATTAGACCCCAGTGAAAATCCTTTTACGGCGAGGACTGCGGTTATCTTTATCTTAGAAACCAGCCCCACAGATTAAACATTTCATGTCACAGTGACAGCTACAGTAAAATCCTGCTAATTTAGTCGTTTAACAGCACAGATGGGAAGAATTTGCAACGCCAACTCAAATGAAACACAACATGACTTTTCTTTTTTTTTTTTGGACAAGGTGAGCAGGGATTGGTCAGCGGTCCTCTTAATATCCGCCCTCTGTATCCCACAGCCAATCACAGCTCAGTCTGAGCAACAGGATATACCCTGCCAGTATACGAGAACCAAGTTGTGTTGGTTTTGTTGTGTTTAGACATTAAAGAGTTGGCCTTTGACATGCTTTACAGTCTCTCTCTGTCCTTAACTGTGTATTCACACTTTTCAGGGTTTGGTTTGATTAAAACTGGTTCATTTGAATAAGTGTAAACGCTGTCAGGTGGACCGAAACCGCTGAAAAGATGGGTCTCGGTCTGCTTCCAAACCAACCAAAAACAGGACATGATGTCGCAAGATGCGACCTTAAAAGGACAGAATGCTCAAGCGTACCTGTTTTTTCTCGTCATAGTCGTGATGTTGCCCATCACAGTTCGGTACAGGCATCAGAACCACGTCTCCTCGCAGCAGATCTTCATTTGTGTGTGTGACGGAGAGATTCCTGCCGCTGTTTTGACTCCTTTACACATTTTATAAGCTCTTCACGAGTTCTCAGCTGGTCAAAATACCATCATATGTAGCTACGCACATACAACATGTGCGTTTAGCCCAGCACAGCGTTGTTTTAGATGTTCGACAAGCGCTGTTGCAAAATATACATCAAAAAAGCTGATATCTTTAGATTCTGTGTTAAAAATGACAGCGTGAATGCTAAGCAAACCAGGACTAAAGGTGTGTTCACACTTGGCATGTTTGGTTCGATTAAAGCAAACTCTGGTGCAATTCCTCTGTCAGTGCGGTTCAAGTGTGAACGCTTTGGTGTGCACCAAACGAGTGGACCGAGATGCTGAAAAGATGGGCCTCAGTCCACTTCCAAATAAACTCTGGTGTGGTTCGACGGAAATATGAACGCAACACGGACCAAAGACATCTAAACAAACCTAAAAACAGGACATGATGTCACAAGATGCGACCTTAAAAGGACAGAATGCTCAAGCGTACCTGTTTTTTCTCGTCATAGTCGTGTTGTTGCCCATCACAGTTCGGTACAGGCATCAGAACCGCGTCTCCTCGCAGCAGATCTTCGCTTGTGTGTGACTGAGGGATTCCTGCCGCTGTTTTACACATTTTCTAAGCTCTTCACGTGTTCTCTGCTGGTCAAAATACCATCATATTTAGGCAGCGAGCATGCAATGTCATAAAAGCAGTTTATCTTTAGATTCTGTGTTAAAAATAACAGTGTGAACGCTAAGCGTACCAGCGTTCACACTTGTAATTTAGTCACATATTTAGTCCTGGTCCACTTATCATTCACATTGGCGTTTTAACACTGAACCTAAAGATACAGAATCTGAAGGCATAGGGATAAGTTCACAACCTGATTGGTCTTTTTTTACTATTTATATTTTGTGACAGCGCTTGTCGAACGTCCAAAACAACGCTGTGTGCTGGGCTAAATGCACTCACTGTATGTGCGTAGCTACATATGATGGTATTTTGACCAGCTGAGAACTTGTGAAGAGTTTATAAAATGTGCAAAGGAGGTTCTGATGCCTGTACCGAACTGTGATGGGCAACATCACGACTATGACGAGAAAAAACAGGCGTGAGCATTCTGTCCTTTTTAAGGTTGCATCTTGTGACATAATGTCCTGTTTTTGGTTTGTTTACATGTCTTTGGTCCATATTGCGTTTATATTTCATTCGATTCGCACCATAGTTTGTTTGGAAGTGGACTGAGACCCATCTTTTCAGGGGTCTCGGTCCTCTTGTTTGGTGCACACCAGGGTTCAGATGGCAGCGTTCACACTTATCACACCAGGGTTTGTTTTAATCCAACCAAACATGCCAAGTGTGAACACACTCTAACATTTTCTTTTTTGGTCCAGTTAAAAAGAACCAAGCAAAGTGTGAACACTCCCTAAAACATCTCACTGTCTTTGTACCATGTTATACATCCACCTTGAGGCCAGTTGCTTAAAACTCATGGCAAAAATAGCTCATAAAAGAGTTATATATTGCAATGACGTTTTAAGTGTCTCAAATGCCCAAGTATAGTTTGTGGTCTATTATGTTTGTCATCCTTGCTGTCATCCTGTCTTCCTCACGTTGCCTGTTTCTTTCACCCTGTGTGAGGTCATTACTAATTCATTCCCTCCTTTGTGGTTTCTCCAACAAGAGCTGAAAGCTGTCTGAATGTAGGACAGATCCGAGTCTTAAATTATCCAACCTCTCTCTCTCTCTCTCTCTCTCTCTCTTTACTTCAGTTCACTCAAGCATGACTGATGCAGTTTTAAAGAAAGAGGCTCCAGTTCTGTAGAGACTAACAAGCAGACGGAGAGAAAGAAGCTATACATTGAAAATGAGAGAGAGAGAAGTGAAGGATGAAAGAGGACCGGTTCACATCCCGGGGAATTGTGGGTTTCTGTCAGCATTGCTTCATCGCTGAAGTACACAATGCCAGCAACACTCATAATATCAGCCCAATGGCCCTGAACGGCAGTATAAACACTGTCTGTCCTGTTTGATTTGTGTCTATTGTATTTGTGTTTAGGTGTGTGTGATTTTTCTTGTACTCTATACTCGGCTACAAAGAGCTCTTTGTGTGGCCGGCCTCTACACATAGCTGTCCTGTGATTGGCTGAGAGTTGGGAGCTAACATGAGATTGGTCAGGCAGCTCTTACAGGAAGAAGTCAGAGGGGGTTTGATTCTGAATTAAACCACCAGTATGAGGTGCACAAACACACACACACCTGCAGATGCTCGCTTTCACATCTCCACAATGTCCGTCGCTGCGCGTATAAACCAGCTCGCCGTTATACTTCTGTCTGGTGAGTTTAACTCCTGGTTGGTTACAGCAGTAGTTGGGAATGCTGGTGTCAGAATAATTTTGTGTTTATTGTTTAGCCGGATGCCATTTATTCATGACTTTATTTTGTGTTTAGCTTTATTGAACAGTTTAGTTATTGTTTCTATGCTAACATTTTTTGTTTTTGTTTTTTTGTTCACAAAGTTGCGTAATTATTTCCAATGTGAATGAAATAAAAGAAGCTCTTTGGAGTGGTTATGCTTAAATTAATGTAAAATTGAAATGAAAAATGAAAAACGTTAGCAATGCATGGATTAGCTTAAAAAGTCATAATTTAGTTTTTCATAGTGTGTGTGTGAAACAGGTTAGTTTCTATAAATGCTCTGTTTGGACTGGTTTAAATTTGAGAAAGAAAATTTTAGTTCTTAGGGTGTTTTTATAGTACAATTTACTCCTTTCCTCAAAGAAAAGTATATTTATCATCATAATTTGAGCCTTTTTATGAGTTGCTGTAATTGTTTATGTGTACTTAAAGTGTAAATATGTAACTTGCATGTAAAAAAAAAAATCCAGATGTTGGCCTTGTGTTTTTATGTGTCACATTGCTGGATTGTAGCGATCTCTTTCTGGTAGCTGTCAATCACTGGCTAATATCCTGCCAGACTCCCCCCCTCTGGCCACATCACCATGGCAAATCCCAAAATTCAACAATCTGCAGCACTGTGCAGCCTTAATGTTTGCTCTATGAGGTCAGAACTGAGGAGGCTGGAAATAGTATGTGTGTGTGTGCTTGTGTTTAATGACTCTCATAGTCCTTTCTTTCTTTCCCTAGTGCACCTCATTCCAACCAATCCAGTGGCAGAGCAAAGGTCACTTGGTAAAAGCAGAAAGCGTGTGAATCCAGTCCTCCATACGGATCCTCCCGCCCCAGACCCCATCAGAGACACACATCAGTACTGCAATTACCCCAACCTCACTGAGCACGGCTGGGAGGGTAAGACCCACACACATTTACCTTCTCACACACCAGAAGACTCTCTCAGACGTGTGGTGATGTATTTGTGTGTGTCGTAGGTCACAGTCCGGCTGACTACAGGCTGCTGTCGGTCCAGGTGATGATTCGCCATGGAGACCGTTTCCCTTTGTACTCCATCCCCAAAACCAAGAAACCCGCCATAGATTGCACCCTATCAGAAAAGAGGTACACATTAATATGTAAATGTATCTATCATTCCACCATCATCCATCCATCCATCTGCTGTTCCATCCCACTGTTGTTCCATCCATCCATCTGTTGTTCCATCCATGCATCCATCTGTTGTTCCATCCATCCATCCATCCGTTTTTTCTGGATTATTTTCTTTTCTGAATTTAGTCTGTCCATCCATCCATCTGTTGTTCCATCCATCCATCCATCCATCCATCCATCCATCCATCCATCCATCCATCCATCCGTTGTTCCACCCATCCATCCATCTGTTGTTCCATCCATCCATCCGTTTTTTCTGGATTATTTTCTTTTCTGAATTTAGTCTGTCCATCCATCCATCCATCCATCCATCCATCCATCCATCCATCCATCCATCCATCCATCCATCCATCCATCCGTTTTTTCTGGATTATTTTCTTTTCTGAATTTAGTCTGTCCATCCATCCATCCATCCATCCATCCATCCATCCATCCATCCATCCATCCATCCATCCATCTGTTGTTCCATCCATCCATCCATCCATCCATCCGTTTTTCTGGATTATTTTCTTTTCTGAATTTAGTCTGACCATCCATCCATCTGTTGTTTCATCCATCCATCCATCTGTTGTTCCATCCATGCATCCATCTGTTGTTCCACCCATCCATCCATCCATCCATCCATCCATCCATCCATCTGTTGTTCCATCCATCCATCCGTTTTTTCTGGATTATTTTCTTTTCTGAATTTAGTCTGTCCATCCATCCATCTGTTGTTCCATCCATGCATCCATCTGTTGTTCCACCCATCCATCCATCTGTTGTTCCATCCATGCATCCATCCGTTTTTTCTGGATTATTTTCTTTTCTGAATTTAGTCTGTCCATCCATCCATCTGTTGTTCCATCCATGCATCCATCTGTTGTTCCACCCATCCATCCATCTGTTGTTCCATCCATGCATCCATCTGTTGTTTCACCCATCCATCCATCCATCCATCCGTTTTTTTCTGGATTATTTTCTTTTCTGAATTTAGTCTGTCCATCTATCCATCTGTTGTTCCATCCATCCATCCATCCATCCATCCGTTTTTTTTTTTGGATTATTTTCTTTTCTGAATTTAGTCTGTCCATCCATCCATCTGTTCCATCCATCCATCCATCCATCCATCCATCCATCCATCCATCCATCCATCCATCCATCCATCCCATCCATCCATCCGTTTTTTTATTATTTTCTTTTCTGAATTTAGTCTGTCCATCCATCCATCTGTTGTTCCATCCATCCTTCCATCCATCCATCTGTTGTTCCATCCATCCATCCATCCATCCATCCATCCATCCATCCATCCATCCATCCATCCATCCATCCATCCATCCATCCGTTTTTATTATTTTCTTTTCTGAATTTAGTCTGTCCATCCATCCATCCATCCATCCATCCATCCATCCATCCATCCATCCATCCATCCATCCATCTGTTGTTCCATCCATCCATCCATCCATCCATCCATCCATCCATCCATCCATCCATCCATCCGTTTTTTTATTATTTTCTTTTCTGAATTTAGTCTGTCCATCCATCCATCCATCCATCCATCCATCCATCCATCCATCCATCTGTTGTTCCATCCATCCATCCATCCATCCATCCATCCATCCATCCATCCATCCATCCATCCATCCATCCATCCATCCATCCATCATAGTATAGAATTAAGAGACTGAAAAAGCACATAATGCATAATGCATCATTTTAAAATGCAGCTTGTTTTCAAGGTCCATCATATTAGAAAATATTTTTTTTCTTTGAGCTTACAACTGATAACCACCAGTGACTGATGTGTAAATGTGGACTTATGTTTTTGTTCAGTGTATGTGTTTATCAGGTTTAGTGTTTGCCATAAGGCATGCAGTTTATGAATCGTTATCAGATTAATATTTCATTCCTGTCCTCGTCTTTTATCCATCCCTGAGCCGTGTCGCCGTGGTTACGGCAGCAGTGAACAGTCACTGTAATGCTACCTTAAAATAACATTGTTGTGTTTCTATGGTTTCATCTTAGTATCTAACCAATGACATGACAAATGCTGTTCAGAATATTCCAAGAATTATTAATAATGCAAAGCAATCCATAATATTACAATGATGTCTGAGATTTATGTATTACAAAATAATCCTCAACCATAAATCCTTGCTTTCACTTTATCATTCTCTAGGTCTTAGCATACACGCAAACCCGGCTATCTAAATGTAGACATACCCCGATAGGTCTGATTTGTGATTATCTTTGTGACCTGACCCAACCTGACCGTAATGCTCTGATGGTTTTGACTTAAAAAATGAAGATGCAACATGCATTATAATAAAATACAATGATCCAGTCGACATTCTGGCTGGAGTTGTGCTCCAGGAAATAATACCATGTTTGTTCAATATCATAACATAGTGTAATTTCAATTTCTTTAAATTAATTCAGTTTTCTAAAAAGAATAAGAAACGTATTGAACAGAAGTCTATTAAAAATGATCAACTTCACCTCAAGTCTATTAAATTGACTCCTTAGTTGCATTAGATCTGCATTAAATCCATGCAATAATTATTTAAATGATTCATGTTTCATGTTTTCAAATAATGTTAAATATTTTACTACAGACCACCCCAAGTCTTACTCCTGAAAGTACAAATTTGCATTTTTATAATAAACCAAAAGGTTAACGGACCTTTTTGTTAACCACTTTTCCTTTGATGATGTCCCCAATGCATATGTAGATTAGCTAGACAAATTTAAATGGTTTTCTTATATCATTTATATCATTATACATATGCCACTTATATCATTATACATGTTATCATGCCTCCCCTCGTGGATATATCTTGTAATGACACTCTCACATGGCTCCTCAGAGCTGCTTGTTGGTCATTATGTTGTAGACTGTTAACCTGGAAAAAAAAAAGTTTCATGAATGTATCACATCATATACATATATATATATATATATATATATATATATATATATATATATATATATATATATATATATATATATATATATATATATATATATTATACAGTACTGTGCAAAAGTCTTAGGCTCGCTAGTATTTTTACACACAAAAAGTGTTTAAGCCAGTTATTTTTATCTTTTATATCTATTAATTGCCATTAATTTTAATAATCCAGTGAGATTTTTGTCTGCATGAAGAGTCTGACAATAGTCTCTATGCTCCACCTGGAGATCTGATCTCCTCTTCATCGAGTCTGTCTGTGATTACGTGAAGAAACAGAAAAAACTGAGATGGACTAAACCAGAAGAACTGCGGCAACGTCTCCCAGACACTCGAGGAAACCTTCCTGCAGAACTACAGGAATATGTGCAGGAATAGATGCAGGAGACAAAAGCCAAAGGGTGCTCACCCCAAATATCCATTTGATTTAGTTAATAGAAGTTCATTCAGAAATAAAAGCTATTTATGTTATTATTTTTGACAGCATTCTCACTTTAAAGCATTCTGACAAGTGCCTAAACTTTTCACAGTGCTGTAGTTCTGCAGGAAGCTTTCCTCGAGTGTCTGGGAGACGTTGCCGCAGTTCTTCTGGATGTAGTCTGTCTCAGTTTTTTCTGTTTCTTCATGTGATCACAGACAGACTCGATAATGGTGAGATCAGATCATACCGGCTGCTGGCAGACTTCTTGTGCATTTAAAAAAAAAAAAAATCTCACTGGATTATTACAATTAATTGCAAAATGAATGTTTGGAAATGTAAACTGGTATTTCCTACTGACATACTACAGTAACAGATATAAATAACTGGCACAAATTTTTTGTGTGAAAATACCAGCGTGCCTGAGACTTTTGCACAGTATATATATATTTGATTTAAAACAATCTTTTTATGGTTGTAATTTTGCAGAAAGCCCTCTCACCCTCTCTTGGCGTCCTTCATTAGTCACATGGCTCTTGGTGGAAGTGGTCACTGGGACGCGTCACTGGGATCTCTGCCCAGATTACCCAGTCACAGCACCTGTGAAATGGGAGAGCTTACACAGACAGGTAACCAGTCACAGGCTGTGTCTGAAATCGCATACTCTTGAGTAGGTACATATTTTGAATAAGTAATTACTTCACGACCACTAAGAAAGTATGTTCTATATAGTATGAATGTAATCTGGATTTACTACATTCGCCATGTTTTTATTATCGTGACCTACCAGCGTCAGTTACGTTGCTTCACTGTCATTCATAAATCCTCTCCTGTGGCTTCATGGGATACAAACCCGATTCCAAAAATGTAGGGACATTGTACAAATTGTGAATAAAAAAGGAATGCAATAATTTACAAATCTCATAAACTTATATTTTATTCACAATAGAATATAGATAACATATCAAATGTTGAAAGTGAGACATTTTGAAATGTCATGCCAAATATTGGCTCATTTTGGATTTCATGAGAGCTACACATTCCAAAAAAGTTGGGACAGGTAGCAATAAGAGGCCGGAAAAGTTAAATGTACATATAAGGAACAGCTGGAGGACCAATTTACAACTTATCAGGTCAATATGCAACATGATTGGGTATAAAAAGAGCCTCTCAGAGTGGCAGTGTCTCTCAGAAGTCAAGATGGGCAGAGGATCACCAATTCCCCCAATGCTGCGGCCAAAAATACTGGAGCAATATCAGAAAGGAGTTTCTCAGAGAAAAACTGCAAAGAGTTTGAAGTTCTCATCATCTACAGTGCATTATATCATCCAAAGATTCAGAGAATCTGGAACAATCTCTGTGCGTAAGGGTCAAGGCCGGAAAACCATACTGGATGCCCGTGATCTTCGGCCCTTAGACGGCACTGCATCACATACAGGAATGCTACTGTAATGGAAATCACAACATGGGCTCAGGAATACTTCCAGAAAACATTGTCGTGAACACAATCCACCGTGCCATTCACCATTGCCGGCTAAAACTCTATAGGTCAAAAAGAAGCCATATCTAAACATGATCCAGAAGCGCAGGCGTTTTCTCTGGGCCAAGGCTCATTTAAAATGGACAACTGTTGTGTGGTCAGACCAATCAAAATTTGAAGTTCCTTTTGGAAAACTGGGACGCCATGTCATCTGGACTAAAGAGGACAAGGACAACCCAAGTTGTTCTCAGCGCTCAGTTCAGAAGCCTGCATCTCTGATGGGATGGGGTTGCATGAGTGCGTGTGGCATGGGCAGCTTACACATCTGGAAAGGCACCATCAATGCTGAAAGGTATATCCAAGTTCTAGAACAACATATGCTCCCATCCAGACGTCGTCTCTTTCAGGGAAGACCTTGCATTTTCCAACATGACAATGCCAGACCACATACTGCATCAATTACAACATCATGGCTCTGTAGAAGAAGGATCCGGGTACTGAAATGGCCAGCCTGCAGTCCAGATCTTTCACCCATAGAAAACATTTGGCGGATCATAAAGAGGAAGATGCGACAAAGAAGACCTAAGACAGTTGAGCAACTAGAAGCCTGTATTAGACAAGAATGGGACAACATTCCTATTCCTAAACTTGAGCAACTTGTCTCCTCAGTCCCCAGACGTTTGCAGACTGTTAGAAAAAGAAGAGGGGATGTCACACAGTGGGAAACATGGCCTTGACCCAACTTTTTTAAGATGTGTTGATGCCATGAAATTTAAAATCAACTTATTTTTCCCTTAAAATTATACATTTTCTCAGTTTAAACATTTGATATGTCATCTATGTTGTATTCTGAATAAAATATAGAAATTTGAACCTTCCACATCATTGCATTCGGTTTTTATTCACAATTTGTACAGTGTCCCAACTTTTTTGGAATCGGGTTTGTAGTAAAGTGTCCATCGTAGGTCATCCGGGTACTTTTTGCCTACTCTTTTGTGAGTACTGTGAATTTGGACATACTTCTTTTGTTACATACTATTTTTCACATACTATATAGTAGGGAATTATGCAATTTCAGCTGCAGACCCAGTGTGGCAATATTTTATGTTAAAATCTATATTTATATTCTTGGAGATGGTGGTCTAGTAGTGGGTTAAACCACTGAACTGATATGCAGAAGGTTGCTGGTTCAATCCCATCAGTCCCCACCACCAGTGTGTCCTTGAGCAAGGCACTTTACATGTTGCGCATTGTCATTTTGGATAAAATCTGCCAAATGCATAAATATGTAAATATTGTAAATATATATAGGGAAAACATATATATTTAGTAGCATAATTACTAAAACTTTAAGTAAAAAAAAAAAAAAAAATCCATTCAACCTTAGGCCAACTGATAAAAATTGTACTAATATATCAATGACGTTAAAATAACACTGGTGTGAAATGTTAATGCCCATGCCCATTCTTTTTTTCTCTCTATCAGGAGTCGTACAGCACTTGAAAAACGGTGATCATCTTCGCCAGGCCTACATCAAGCGCCACAATCTGCTCACTGCCGATTGGTCACCGCGGCAGTTGTGGGTGGAGACTACAGGTAAAAGTCGCACCCTACAGAGTGGATTGGCCTTCATCTTCGGCTTCCTGCCACATTTCGATTGGTCACGGCTGATGGTTAGACAGCAGTGGAGTACGCTGTTCTGTGGTTCCTCGTGCGACTGTCCCACTCGCAATCGCTACCTGGACCAGGAGCAGCGCAGGCAGTATCGCCAGAGGACTGCCGACACGGAACTCGAACGCACGTATGTCACTATGGCCAAGACGTTGGGTGTGGCCACAAAGACTCTGAGGGCAGCCAATCCGGTGGATGCATTGTTGTGTCACTTCTGCCACGGTCTTCCCTTTCCATGCTCCAGCACACAGACTACATCAAATGCTAAGGATGAGGGGGCGTGTCTTACACTACAGCACTTTGCTGTGATTCGACGGCAGCAGAAAGATGATGAACTTGAGCGGCGGAAGGCGGGGCTTTATCGTCGATATGCTGTGCTCGCGGCACATCCGTACCTAAACCGTACCGCAGCACGACTGGAGAGGATCGCCAGAGGAAGCCAGACGCGCAAAGGTACAGAAGAGGCGGCCTTTGCTTTAGCATCTGCTCATGACGTGACCATGGCGCCATTGCTAAGCGCACTCGGTCTGGAAGGGGCAGGATTTCCGAGGTTTGCGGCCCGCCTGGTGTTTGAGCTGTGGAATAGCCCGGAAGCGAAAGACAAAGAGAGAAAGAATGATAGAAAAAGAGGAAAGTGGTTGGACCATATGTTTATTCGTGTTCTCTATAACGGAGAGGACTTGACCTTTGACACAGCTTTCTGCCGTGACCACAATCGACACTCTGCTCAGCCACTGTGCCCTCTGGGTAATTTCCTGTCTTTTGTGAGAAAGGATATGTTCAATATTGTCAATGCTACGAGTTACCAGCAGGCCTGCCACCAAATTGTACTGTAATATAGGAACAGAGCGCCAATGGAGGATGAACAGGGATAGTTTACCTAAATATTCTGTATAATTCTGTCATACTTTTCTTCTTTATGTTGTTCCAAACCCATATGACTTTTTGTAGAATGCATATGGCAATATTATCAATGAAAGTAAGACTTTAAAGCTCCAAAAAAAAGCAAAAAAGCTCCCTATGTTGTACGACTTATGCACTGTGTTCCAGGGAGTTTCCAGGTGCTTATCAGTGCATGTTTCCATTGTATGGATCAAGAGCAGCATGAACGTTTTCAAAATGTCTCCTTTTGTGTTCTGAAGAATGTTTGGAATGACGTGAAGGTGATAAAATGACAGAATTGAATTTTTTTGGGGGTGAACTGTTCCTTTAAGAGTGAGTACTACTAATGTTTTTGATGTAGTGTTAAGTCTGTGGACCAAATAATTGTCTTGCACAACACATCGAATCAACTGACAAAAACTGAAGTCGTTTACAGAAATCATTGAGATTGAGATTTTAAAATGTAGGTAGTAATTGAATATGCACATCTGGATGACGACAGTGGTTTTACATGTAACATAATGTCAAGGGCCCTTCAAAAGCACCTGTATCCAGACAAGCACACAAACAGTCACTTGTTAAAACACCTCTTGCCTTTATTCTGAGTCAGTGAAATAGGAATCCTGCCCAGTTATTATGACAATTCCAATGGTTTTGCTAAATAGAGAAAATGTTTGAACTGTCATTTTTTTTTTAAGCACATTTCGTACACATTTGTATTAGATATAGGGCACTTCGCCACTTTATTGCAGAGTTTCTGCAGTGATCGGGATGTTTTAATTTCACGTCTCTTCCAGTTGATGTCCCGGATGAGTTCTCACTTGAATTGTATTAGCAGAATTTCTTGTTTTGCGCAAGCATGTTGTCCTGACACATTCCTCACACATTTTGTGTGCTTTTAATTTCTTTTTGTTCTTTTTTAAAAGTTTTGTAAAACGTAAAAGTAAAAGGAGTGGTAGTATTTCTGAGTATTGTAAAATGGATTCAAATGAACTTTTGTATTTGTATTATGATCAGTGTACTGCCACAATCCAAAGCACACATTTTTCAATAAATTAATCATTTTATCTAAAAACTTCACTGTGGTTTATTTGAAAAATACATATAATTGTGACTTTCAGACAAATGTATACCCTATTCTGTTCAAGATCCACCCACTTAGACCAGAAGAGACTATCTGACTGACATGTAAAGTTTCCAAATGTAACGGAGGCCAGCTAGTGAGAGCTGTGCGGGTAAACCTCTCTTCCCTGATCTCAAGAGGCGCACTAGCGACTGATGTTAGAGACTGCATTCTTTAGCATCCTTGTTAGCGTGCTCGCCTCCTATGCCAGAGACACCGGTTTGAATCCCACTCAGGGTGGGGTGAGTAGGACCGGATTGGTTCCTTGACCCGGATGGGAGTGAGTGTAAAATAGGCTAGCTAGTGAGAGCTGTGCGGGTAAACCTCACTTCCCTGATCTCAAGAGGCACTTAAGTGACTGACACTAGAGACTTCTTTAGCATCCTTGGAAGCGCGCACGCCTCCCATGCCGGAGATGTCGCTTTGAGTCTCACTCGGAGCAGAGCGAGTAGGACAGGAGGGGTTACACAAACACAGTTCGTTTGGATTTACATGGCAATAAGGCATGGGTTTATTTAAAATGTACGATAAAACAGTTACATTCTAACATGGAAAGATTCATTTAAATAATTGTCCTACAGTGTTGGTACAAGACCAGCTGTGCAGAAAACAGAATAATGGGCGTATCCACTTTACTGGCTATTAAGCAATCAAACAAAATGTAAACAAAACAAGATGTGATGCCACCAACATCACAAACTTTGGTAAATTGATTATTTCTTCATCATTGTATGAACCTGGCAACTTTTTTTTTTCTTCAGGCAGACAAATCTAGCCATTTCCAGGCATTAAATGTTAAAAGTGGCAAACACAGTCGTACTTTTCACTCACATGAGCATACAATTTAACTAAATGACTTTTAACTACTGAACTGACCAAACAACTAGGCTAGTTCTACTTATAATTTGTGTTCCACATGATGGCCACAAGGTGGCAGGGGACGTTTATCTGTGGGACTGCACATGGCTCTGAGAGTAAGAATTTCAAGCAAGACTTCAGGTTGAGTCAGCACTATAAATAGTACAAGCATCAGTTCATTGGTCAGCATTACACATATACTAAATGCAGAAAGCCTTTTTGGCTTTGAGTCATTATTGTTAAATATGAGATTGCAAATCATGCGGACTAGTTTTTAGCCTTGCTTGTCAAATAACTCAATCACAACGGCCAAAAATCTGTCCTAGAGTAATCTCCAAAATTTCCCCAGGAGTGTGTATTGGGATGTAAGTAAAGGAATCTGAGGCCTTGTGATCTCTACGAGATGATTTTAATTAGCCGCTGCCTTCCTCGCCAAAGAAAAGATCATTCATTTACTGACTTGGACAGAGAAATCGATCTTAATTAAAGAGAGTTAGAGTGTGTGTTTCAGATGGCATTTGTGTGTCTGTGAGTGTTTAGATACTATTAGCTTTCCAAATTAAGCATGATACAGAAATGATCAGGCTTCCAGACAAAACATTTTCTTTTGCATAATCAAGCAATTATACTAAAAATTGGCTTTTGGTGTGTATGGGCCCATTTGGAGAGCTCCAAAAAGTTATGAGTCTATGAAATATGCATAATACTATATAGTTGAAAAAAAGCCCAGTGTTAAATTAGTAGGATGTCTTATTGGTCTAAAACCATATCTACAGTAGCCTATACTATAGTACATTTTAAATGTGTTGTCATTGTGTTTCCTTTACCTTCAGTGTGGATAAGTTTTGGTGGTTAAAACCAAAACAAACCAAAGTTTAGGGTGCCCCCCTAAATTAATTCAATGAATGAAAACTCCTTTTTAATCAACCAACAATGTCCATTGTCCATGTCTTTGATCCTTAATTGTTAAAACTGATGATCTACTATCAGCAAGAGAGATAAAGTGAAAAGGAAAAACAGAACAAACAATTCTAGAAACTTCTGCATCAGTGAAATATTTTATTGATATCCACATTTAAAGGGATAATACTCACCCTTGAGTTGTTCCAAACTTATGAATTTCTTTCTTCCGCTTAACACGAAAAAGATAATATTTTGAAGAATATGGGTAACCAAACCGTTGATGGGCCCCACTGACTTCCATAGTATGGAAAAAAATAAGATGGAAGTCAATGGGGCCCATCAACTTAAAACATCTTTGTGTTCTGCAGAAGAAAGAAAATTCATACACGTTTGGAACAACTTGAGGGTGAGTAAATGATGACTGAATTTTCATTTTTGGGTGAACTATCCCTTTCACGTTGAACTCTTCAGAGCAACACCATTGAGGCCTTCATCGGGTCTCCAGTAAGGTTAATAAATGATTGCCTTCATGAACATGTCTTCATAAAAGGCTTTCTCAGTTCTGTGCATGTGTGTGTGGTAACATCTGTGATGCTTCACTCACTGCTCTGTCATAACATTTTCTTCAACCTGATGTTTCCTCCCTCAAAAACAGATCCTAAAACAAGAATAGGTCTCCACACACACACTTAAAGGGTGCAGAAAGCTATGGAACATTAACGCACTGTGAGTTTTTCCGTGTGTGTGTGTGTGTCAGAGTGAGTGACTGAGCAAGGAAAAGAATGACAAGTGTATGCTGGTGCTGAGTGATCATGAAGTGTTTCAGAAATCCTGACCTCCACATGCAGTTCATCAGCCTGGCCAAATGTTGTGTTTCTCTCCCCATTCGTCCCTCAGCACGCTCACAGAGTGATTGAATATTTTAGATGAGGTGAAACGAGTAAACAAATGTGTGTGAACGTAATTCTATAAACATGTTGTTCTTATCGCAAAACACAGCTAACGACTTTCAGTTCGGATATTTAGCATGTACTCGTCCTGCACCATTTGTACTATGGATATGAATGATAGAAAACACAACACAGTAGTGATGCCCTAGCAACCACCCAGAACACCCTAGCAACTACCTAGCAATAATTTAGAATATAACTGAATAGCAACTGTCTGAACTCATTAGCAACACACTAGCAACACCCTACAACCACAAAAAACACCTGTTACTGACTAGAAATACACTAGCAACCAACAAGCAATAATTTAGAACATTTTAGTAAATGCCTAGAAACTGAACAATTTGTCCCAGGAATTAGTCCGTTGACGTAGGACTGCTTACGACTTTCCAGTTCCCACTGAATTTTGTCATCCACATATAAGCTTAATAAAGCCTGAACCTCGTCGTCTGTCCATCGGTCGTATTTTTTAAACTTCATTGTTGATTCGAATAGCAAACAACTCTTACTGCGTGCTCCGCAACAGACTTTTAGGCTGAAGTAAAATGCTGCGTGAACTCAACCAATCAGCATGTTCAGTGTGCAAGTCCTATCCCCGAAAGTTCCTGAACTTTGAAAAAGTAGCAGGGCCGTTTTGAAGGGGACATTTTTACCCGGAACCTCATTTAGACCCTGGTTCCTGCAGCCGAAACACACCGACTACCACCCCAAAGTCCCTATTCCTGGGGAAAGTTCCTGCGGTGGAAACGCGGTTCTAGAAAACACCATGTTTCTGACTAGAAACACCCTAGCAACTACCTAGCAATAATTTAGAACATTCTAGTAACTGCCTGAACACCTTAGCAACTCCCAAGCTGGTGTGTGTTTCCCAAAAGCATCGTTAGCCAACTATGTTCGCAAGTTCTGTCGTTATCAACATAGTTCAACGAGTCTGTGTTTCCCATAGTTCCAACGAACTTTCGCAAACAGCGTCGCAAACTTGTGTGGTTGCAACGACAGCTCTCGACCTGTGGTTAGAAGCAGAGCTTCTTGTTTGCATGACAAGAATTTGTCTTTTAGTTTGTCAAGAGATTTAAAGCACCGTTTTTGAAGCCAACGTGGTTGAAGGACAGATTTGCGACAGTACGGTTTCGGGAAACAGTCGTGACTGGCTAGTTGATTTCTTCAACGATACGATGTACTATGGTAATTAAGCAGTGAGTTACGTCGTTGTACGGGAAACGCATCCCAGCATACTATAAACCACCTAGCAACCACCAAGAACACATTAATTAAATAATAGAAACACCCTAGCAACAATAGAAATGCCCTTGCAACGATCCAGAACACCCTAGCAACTTCCTAACAATGTCCAAGCAACACCCTAGCAACTTCCTAAGCATCTTATCAATTCTTACTAGCATGATCATGTTTGATGGAAGACAGTGACAGAGACTCAATGCACACTGTTCTCACAGGTATCACATGGTTGAGCCCAAACACCCCCATGTCAGTCTCTGTGGCGTCTTCCATCTCCACCTGTTCCTCAACACCACACTGAGCGGCAGGTCGAACCAGCTCACCTCCTGCAGACAGACACACACACACACACACACACACACACACACACACACACACACACACACACACACACACACACACACACACACACACACACACACACACACACACACACACACACACACACACACACACACACACACACACACACACACACACACACACACACACACACACGAAGGAGAGAGTTGCTTTGAATTTTTCCTCATCTCTTATTTCCTTGTATGTCTGAATGACATTTGTTTAGATAAATAATATTTAGATTATTTTTGTTCTAAACTTCTTACCTAAAGTATTAAACTTTTGTGTATAACTCATGTTGTGAAAAAGGATTGGTACCACAAGTCATAAAGAGAGATGTGCTATTATGTTTAAAAGTTGATTTGTTAAAGTACATTTTTTTGAATTTTTGGTACATAGACCAGAATACAAGAGAGGCCTGTAATCAACCACCTAGCAACCAGCCGGAACAATAACAATGAGCTAAAAACACTCACAACACCTTAGAAACTACTATGAACTCTACTTGCATTGTCATCAGAAAATGTAAAATGGTTCAATTCAGTTATTACTGAATAAAGAAAGCAAAAAAAAAAAAAAAAAAAAAGTTCTAATTGTTTGTGCTTTGCTCTGTTTCTTCATTGTGTGTGTATGTGAGCGAGTGAAGTATTTCTGGCTGGGTCTGATCCTCTCAGTTTTGTGCTCCAAAACCAGATGGGTGGAACAGATCCGAGCCAAAACGACACAGAACCCCCAGGGCAGAACAAATCCACACACATATCGCAATACAATAACACAATCATTTACCGAACCGCTCGAGACCCACAAACACTCAAACAAACAGTCAGTCAGTCAGTCGGTACATCTGTATCTCACTCATTCAGTGTTTTGGAAGAAATCTGTGAACATAAGTGTGTGCATGTATGAGAAGAGTGGGTTAAAACTGAGTTCACTTGTGTTGTATCAACGCAGACACGCAAGACGCCAAACCCTGAAATATCTCTCATTCTGTGTGTATATTTCTACATCGAAAGGTGCAGGATCTACGACTTCCCAAACTGCACTAAATCTGCCTGAAAAGATCCAGAGGTGGCTGTGAAATTTTTCCTCCATTTTTTTTTTCCCTTTTCTGGATTACTCTGGGAAGATGAATTAATATTATAAAAAATATATACATTTTAAATAATGTTGATGTTTTAGCTATTGCATTTGGTGTACTAGATGCACATCCATTTCACACTTCATCCTAAGAATTGATTGTATTGTTCTTCAATTATTTTATTGTTCAATAATTTATTGTGATACTTTCAGGGCATGATGGTCCCATGTTAATTTAGTAACTTTCATTTAAATATTTAAAAACATTACATAGAGATAGAGATTCCATATTTGTTTCCAATCCACAGGAAAATAAGACTATCTTTGGATATGTTTGGAAATCTAATCCAAAATGTGTCAGGTATAGCCAAAGAATTATTTGACCAGGAAGTGTTGTTTTTAAACTGCTCAAGTTTCTCTAAAGGCGTGATGAAAACGTTAAAGGGCAAAAATGTCATTCTTTAAAAGTGTTGCCAACATATGATTTCATCTTCAGTGCTTGGCCCCTAATTAGTACAGCAGACGAAGTCCAAGATTTAAGCTGTGTTTGACTGAACATACAACATTATCTCACAGAAATAATATTTACAAACTGTGAAAACACTTTAACATGCATCTCACACACTGAGAATAATAAATACCACATGATGAGAATTCTTGACTTGATAAACACACTTCTAATACTTTTCAGAACCTGAACCTGTTAGGCTTCAGTGTTTTATAGGGACTTTCCAATATGCTTTTTTTATTTTTTATTTTTTTACTGTACAAATTGTATATTCTATCCCCTAACCCTATCACAGAAAATGTTTTATAAAAACATCACTTAGTATGATTTGTAAGCTGTTTTCCTCATGGGGACCAACAAATGTCTTGACAACATACAGTTTCCTGAACCACACACACAATGAGACATTGAAAAGACATTGAATGCACCACACACTATAAAAAGTACATTCTTCACACACTTCAGCACACGTATTGCACATGTACGGAGGAATACCGTAGCACAAACACATATTTCTCACACAATGTGGTCTTTGTACTGCAACACACATATGTTACACCCTAAGAATGTTTTAGAATTTGTTACACAAGCACACTCCACACTTAATTAAACAAAAGAATACATTAAAATTGTATCATTAAAGGTTGCAAATACCATTGCATGCACAATCCCAGTTATGAGTCACTGTGTCTTAATGGTCTTTGAAGAGATTAAATATGAATTAACTAGTTAGTTTTGGTTGCCTTCTGAGCTCATAATTCAAAGGTTGAAGGTTTAATTGCATGTTTGGGTTCCCATGAGATTGTGCTCAACCAGAACCGTTTGACAGAATTAATTTACTGTATACTTCCATTCACTTGGTGTAATTTTAAAGATGAATTTAGCATATGAATGGGGGTATCCTGAGTGTTAAGGCCGTGTGTTGATCCTTTGTGAAAGACTGACCTACACACTGACATACTTTGAACATTTTGTGAGCCAACAAAAACAAAAGGAAAGGAATCAAAATGTCAGTTACCTGTAAGACAAGCTGTCATCTTTGACTTCAAATACCTCCCCCTGGAAAAAATACTAGACATTGAAGAGAAGCTTACTGCCAATGCTTCAAAAAGAGGTTATGACATCTGGAAAAGCCTTGAAAAGAAGTGTATATGTGACTTATGTTGAATTGTGTGTGTGTGTAGGTCATTTAAAGTGCCTCCGTATCTCATTGGTAGTTACTATAACTCAGAGCAATGTGACAGAAAACACATCCACAATCTTAAAAGCCCCTCAGAGGAGCATTTGTCACTGATATTTATTTTCCAATGTGTTTTATTGAGCAGAATAATACATGTTGTTTGAAATATTATTGGTGAGCTCATGGACATGCACATGTTAAGACAGTGTACTTTACAGCATTGAATGTGCAGCACACACATTTAACAACACAAATTTAAAGGATAACATTTGCATCTTCATTTTTAAAATGCACCAACCAGCACATGTGCATCCGTTGCTTAAATCCATGTTCATAGAAATCACAGTTTTAATCACCGAACAATGCCAGAGTGAAAGACAGATGTGTGTTTATATACGTTTTAGAGTTTGCGATTGTTGAATTAAACATACAGGTACTGCCAAAAGCAAATCTGAATGTTCCAGAATGTCTTTCTCTTTCTATTGTGTATCTAATCAATGCTTTCAATCCTGTGAGTGTGTGTAATGTTTATATCCAATTCGGTTCCCTTCAGCTTTATATTTTCAATATCATAAAGCTGAAGTCAAAGCTCAAGCTAACAAGACAGAATAGATGGATAGAATGAACAAGATCAATGGAACAGACAGAACATATACACTAGACTGCCAAAAGTTTTAAGACACCTGCCTTTACATGCATATGAATTTTAATGACATCCCAATTTTAATCCGTAGGGTTTAATATGGAGTTGGCCCACCCTTTGCAGCTATAACAGCTCCAACTCTTCTGGGAAGGCTTTCCACAAGGTTTAGGAGTGTGTTTATGGGAATTTTTGACCATTCTTCGAGAAGCACATTTGTGAAGTCAGGCACTGATGCTGGATGAGAAGGCCTGGCTCGCAGTCTCCGCTCTAATTCATCCCAAAAGTGTTCTATTGAGTTGAGGTCAGGACTCAAGTTCCTCGACCTTGCTTTGTGCACTGGTGCGCAGTCATGTTGGATCAGGAACCCCACACCATTATCCCCCCTCCACCAAACTTTACACTTGGCACAATGCAGTCAGACAAATAACGTTCTCCTGGCAACCGCCAAACCCAGGCTCGTCCATCAGATTGCCAGACAGAGAAGTGTCATTGGTCACTCCAGAGAACACATCTCCACTACTCTAGAGTCCAGTGGCAGCGTGCTTTACACCACTGCATCCGACGCTTTGGTGATGTAAGGCTTGGATGAGCTGCTCGGCCATGAAAACCCATTCCATGAAGCTCTCTACTCACTGTTCTTGAGCTAATCTGAAGGCCACACAAAGTTTGGAGGTCTGTAGCTATTGACTCTGCAGGTGTTGGTGACTTCTGTGCACCTCAGCATGCGCTGACCCCGCTCTGTGATTTTACGTGGCCTACCACTTCATGGCTGAGTTGCTGTTGATCCCAATTGCTTCCACTTTGTTATAATCCCACTAACAGTTGAGGGTGGAATATTTAGTAGTAAGGAAAATTCACGAATGGACTTATTGCACAGGTGGCAACCTATCACGGTACCACGCTTGAGTTCACTGAGCTCCTGAGAGCGACCCATTCTTTCACAAATGTTTGTAGAAGCGTCTGCATGCCTAGGTGCTTGATTATATACACCTGTGGCCATGGAAGTGATTGGAACACCTGAATTCAATGATTTAGTGGGGTGTCCCAATACTTTTGACAATATAGAGTAGATAGAACGATGTATAGATAGATATAACATGAAAAGCTTGATAAAACAGACAGAACAATAGAATGATAGATAGCCAATGAAAACATAAGCCTGGCAATCCTAAATGAGACAGCAGTCGAGTCACAGTCCCCCCTCTGTTACCAAATCTGCTTCAGATGATTTAAAATCAGCACTGTAAAATGGGCTAGTAGCATTTTAATCACTTGGCAAGGTTTTACTGCGGTGGCATTAAGGACGTCTAATTCTACACACTTCAGACAGCAGTTCCCTGAGGGCATTCAATCTCCCAAAGAAAGCTGCTTTTAGCATCAGGAAACCAAACTTCTGACTCGTCTCTCATGCCTGCTGGAGAAACATTGTCTGTTATTAATCTGTTTTCACATATAAAGCGTTACATTGTGGTGAAGACTTAATAGTTTCCAGTGTGTTTTCAGCTAAAGTCGTGGGGTTGTTAGTAGGTTGTAAAGATGAGTGAGATCATGTGGTTTTGGCGTTTGTGATCTAGCACACAGACAGCCATGGTGACACAGAAACAGCTCAGTGTGCTGAGCAAACATCGAAAACCACATTGAACCACACCAAACCTTTTCGAGTTCAGCTTTACGTGACAGTCATTGGACAACCTGGAGCAAATTCTACAGGAAAAGGATGAACGTGAGGGAGACCAGCTGGGTCTCCCTCACGTTCTCAGTGCTGGGTGATGAGGTGTTAAAATGATGTAATTTAGTTTGGCAGTGGGATCCAAAAGGGATCCTGTCACCGGTTCACCGCTGTTCCTTCCTTTGACCACTTTTGATAGATCCTGACCACTGCAGACCGGGAACACCCCACAAGAGCTGCAGTTTTGGAGATGCTCTGACCCAGTCGTCTAGCCATCAGAATTTGGCCCTTGTCAAACTCGCTCAAATCCTCACGCTTGCCCATTTTTCCTGCTTCTAACACATCAACTCTGAGGACAAAATGTTCACTTGCTGCCTAATATATCCCACCCACTAACAGGTGCCGTGATGAAGAGATAATCAGTTATTCACTTCACCTGTCAGTGGTCATAATGTTCTGCTTTTGTATATAACAGTGTAAACATGGATAGCCGGAAAATCAACGGTGGGGAAAAGAGTTAATTATAGTCATCTCTGCATATTAAGCTGACATATGAGTATTTTATCTTTTTTTTTTAAATTAGAAAAAGAAGACTTTTCACCAGTGGTCTAATGCTTTTGGACTCCACTGTATGTCTGCGAGACAGAAACAGGCAGAAATAGCAAGAGAGAAAGAGCATTAACTTACACAAATTCATCAAACACAAAATGTCCTCCAGCACCTTCTTCTTTTTCTTTACAGTCCATCGTGTCTCTTTACTGACAGACATAAGGGGGAGGAATCTGTCATACTTTCATTCTCTCTTTGATCATGCTCTTTTCTTCTGCTTCACCCCTACTGGTTTCATTCTTTACATTATCTGCGTGTCCAATGTGAACCAGGCCGTAGTGTGCTTGTGTGTAACTGAACTTGATTAACAGAAGTAGGCTGAAGTCACGTGAAAACTCCCTGACATACTCCTTCACCTCCCCCACATCTTCAGATCCACGCTGAACTTCTTTTCAGTTTGAAAGATGTTAAAATGCATTTGCGTCATTCTTGTGATATGACAATACAATCAAGCACTCTGTTGTAGATTCACCTCTGTTATCGGATCACTGGAAAATTTGAAAGGACAAAGAAGTGAAATCACAAACCAGCTGATTTTTTTGGCTAAAGTAAGAACATTCTATGAAACTGAAGTCATTTTATGGGCTTTGCACTTCATGATTTCAGTGTATAAAAGGAGCAATTTTGGAAATAATTTGGACAGGCCTACCTGTGGAGCTCAAACATGCTCCACAATGAACATTGAGGAAGTGAAATTGGCTTTGCCAAGTAAATAAATTGGCTTTCTTCGGAACACAAATTAAGATTTTTAAAATACAATCTAAGCCACTCTCCATTGACAGCTATGCAACTACCAATTTGATGCTTCAAAAAGTTAATAAAGAGATCGTAAAACTATTCCATATGAATTGAGTGGTTCAGTCAAAATTTTCTGAAGAGACTCAATTGCTTTATTTGATGAACAGATTTAATTTAGCCTTTTATTCACATAAACATTGATCAGTGAACAAACAGAAGCTCATCCAAACTGGCTTGACATGCGAGAACAAACCTCACTGGTTCTTGCTGAAGCTCAAACGTGCTGCGTAACAAGAATGAACCTCATTAGTTCTTGCTGAAGCTCAAACGTGCTGCGTAACACGAGAATGAACCTCATTGGTTCTTGCTGAAGCTCAAACGTGCTGCGTAACACGAGAATGAACCTCATTGGTTCTGCTGAAGCTCAAACGCGCTGCGTAACACGAGAATGAACCTCACTGGTTCTAATTTCTTTCATGATGCTGTGACATACTGACCTGTGCTTTGTCACAAACATGCAAGGGAAAAACAGATATTTATATTACATTAATAATCTTATATTATATTTTTCTTAAATAAAAAGTGGTTTCACAGACAGTAAATATCTCTCTTCAGCCCTCCTCTATAAAGGTCTGTTTAAAATATAATCAGGGATGCTGGACAGAATGAAAAATGAAGAACAATTTGT
This sequence comes from Paracanthobrama guichenoti, assembly GCA_018749465.1. NCBI lineage: Eukaryota > Metazoa > Chordata > Actinopteri > Cypriniformes > Gobionidae > Paracanthobrama > Paracanthobrama guichenoti. The sequence continues at coordinate 111,572 of JAGHMJ010001326.1, forward strand.
CAGAGTGTTAGGTGACACAGATACACACACATACAGATGACCTTTGACCTCCAGCTGTGATCCACTATCAACAGGAAACTCCAAAGGTCTTGGCTCCTAAATGAGGTCTTTCATCAGACGGCAGTGTTCACATGTTTGGGGCAGTTACTCCTTTACTCAGGGATGTTGCAATTTTGAGTTGAGGAAGATGGTGTGGATTTTTCATGAGCTTGTAACTCGCCTTGTTTCTGCGTTCAGTTTCACTGCATCTGCAAAGTAGAACATGACAGTTATGCTTGTTAATTATCTGCATCTTGTAAGACAGATGATCACATATAGAAAATGAAAAAAGTTACATTTGAAATCTGGAGTAAAAAAGTTTGTGCGCGTGTGAAAGAGAGAAAAGGGGTACATGTGGTTGTCTCATTTGAGACTGAGCCAAATGGTTTTCGTTAATTGGCCGTGCAATATCACACAGCTGGGACTGATTAAAACTCTATACCGTGAAGAAAGAGAGAAATTAGGAGAGGAAAGAAAGAGAGAGATGAGGAGAAGAGAGTCAGAGAGGGTCCCAACATGTGCTATGCTCGTGTGCAGTTTAGTTGATCGCTGGCATAATATTTATATCTACGAAAACTACAGAAAAAATAAAATAAAAATGCCTTCAGATGTCAAGATGAATATCATTAAAACATGCACAGACCAATTTCAACCTAAAATCAAAAGAAAAAAAAAAATGCTTAAAGAAAATTAAGCCATCAATATTTTTATTTATAATATGTGATTTCTGCAATGTGATTTTTTCATGTAAAATTTAATTATGTCCATTATTCTCATTACTAAAATACAGTAAAAATAATGTATTAAAATACAATGATTTTTACATTTTAAATCCACATACAAAAATGCTTTAAATTTAAGTAATAATGTGCTTAATTGTCATTCAAATTAAATCAAACTGTTAAACGACTCCTAATGGTCACAGACATGGCTTTCATAACTTTAAGCAAAACACAAATTCCAGATGTTCCAGACACACATGCTTATCATGCCAGAAATTGACCCATTTATTTGAAAGTGTTTCATTTGTGGTTTTATTCAGGTTCTGATCAAGAACTTTGACACTGATCAAAGCATTTTGAGCAGTCTTACCAAAAAAGGCAACCAGCTTGGATTCTGAACAGCTGGTTTGTATAACAGTCTATAATTGTGTTGCATTTGATGCTAAACACATCTTCCCTGTGTCCTGCTACGCTGCCCTCAAGCGGTCATACAACTCACGGAGATCCGCTCTCGCGTCCTGCAGCCTGACGACTCTTACACTAAATGTCAAATCTCTACCATGCAACAACTGCAATAGCAACAAAACCAAGGGAAATTCCCTGGATCTATTCTCCGTCTCCCCATCTCAATCTGCTTCTGGAATGTGACGGTCCTTCTTTCTAAATCCTTCCCTCTCATGTCATTTACATACTACTCCTTAATCTTCCCAAATCCCTCTCTCACGAAAGTCAGTTGGGAATTTTTCCAGAAGAGGGGGAAAAGCTGTCTCGACTGATATTTTATTACTCTGAGGGAATTATGGAGGGATTAAAGAGGAAATTGATGAGGAACAGCACTCTGCAATGTCTTTCTCTCGCTCTCACACTCTCTGGAAGTACACCAGTGGTTTGTGTTCATGGATATATTGATTACGTGGACACGAAGGCATCTTTGAAGACATTTAAGAAGGCTGAGCAATTCATAAACAGTCAATATTCATAAACAGACCCACCTGTGCTTACCTATGCTAAGCCAGACAACCAGCATAAGAACCGCCCATTTAGACATCATGTAAAGCCACTTTTATTATGCGATGTTTAGGTTGGCCTGAAAGTGAAAGATTGTCTTTTAAAACTGTAAAATGTTTAAATGTAAAATGTCTTTCTTTGCATTAAATGCCACATTATTTGATATTTTGTTATCTTATATAATGCCATTAATACAAGTTAAGGTTTGGTACAATGGTACAAACCTTTGGTTAAACTTTGTCGAATCCAGCGACAAGTTTTTTCTTGGAAGATCAGACGGACCGATAAAAAGTGCACTTTGACTTCCAGAAAATACGTAAAGCTCCAATCATTTTGGAACGTTTTGCGGGCACTCATGCCATGCATTTTTGTGTTGCATCCATAGACTGTATAAAAAAAATGGATGTAGTGTCAATGACGTCACCCATAGGATTCTGGAGAGCAGCTTTGAAGCATAAAGTAGGGTTGAGCTGGTCGTTGCCATCTTGGCAGCGCATCACTCCCGGATAACAGAAAATGGGCAAAGAGGCGGGATGTGGGTGGAGCTGAGGTGACGTGATGACTAACAGACAGCAGACAAATGGCAATCCACCTCACTCAAAGTGGCCACGCCCTTAATTATGCAGAACTTTAAGGCTTTATATAATGTAAACGAATCAGTTATAAAAAAATTAAAAAAAATCACCCCCCTCACAGTTAAATTAGCCGTATAGACCAAAACCACAATTTGTCCCAGGCTGTAAACATGTTTCTTTCTGCTGTAAAGTTGGGCATTTTAACATGGAGCTCAGTGAGATTCTGCTCCCTTCTGGAGACGGTCTCTAGCAGCCAGTCGATGAAGTGCAGTTTAAGTCACTTCCGTATTGGCTTCAAGAGAAACTGGGGGAGGTTGCCGCTCGGTTGCATCAGACACTCACTGTGTTTGCAGCCTGAGGCTACTAGTACTCACCTGGCTGGAGTATAATGTGACGCAAAAGGTGAAAAGAACATTCATCACACAGACGGGATGTTTTCCTCTTCACAGGAAGTTCTTACACTTAAACGTTTCTTTGGAATGTCAAAGGTCAGTCTGCTCACTCGGTCAGGACTTCCACTCCTGTCAACAGATTTAGATATTTGAGGAGAGAGATTATAAGAGTCAGAACCAGAAATAAAGTAATCAAAATCTGTTGAAAGTTAGAGTGAACATCATATGTGCCAAGAACTCAAACTAGAGAGATGATCACAGCTCTCGCCACTGAGATTAAATGGTGATTCAGTTTTTCACATTAAAGCAAAAGACAGCACTAAGCGGTGTGTGTCGCGGTGGTGTATCTGGCATTCTCCTCTCTTCCCTAATCAACACATTTTGCACGTGATCGCTGAAAATCAGCAGGTCGTACAGGACACGACAGAGCAGACAAGTTGTGTGTGTGTGTTTAGAAACAAATAATGCAGCTCTATATCTACAGTACAGTTAACTATATGTCTTCCACAAAATCAGAAATACACATTTTTGCCCTTGTTGTGAATGATTAAAACAAAGTAATGTTTGTCTTCATAATGTGTCATCGAAATGTATGTGTCTTTGGAAGGCCTATGACTTTCCTTTCAGATTGAAAATGTTTTTAAATGACCAAACTCACATCACCACTCAATACATTTATGATGGATAAAATCAAGTCCCGCAATCGCTGAACGTCAAAACAGTACTAATGTCAAAACATGTGTAATTTGTGTGGTTTGGTTTTTGGACCTTTTAAATGTATTCACTGGTGATTTTTTATTTAATTTTTTTTATCCATCTTTTAATTTAAAACGCCCTTCTAGGGACAGGTGTTGCGAATTAGCCTTGATACTGACATGGGATTGATTTGAGAAAAGATAATCTATGTTCACTGTATCTGTCCCTACCAAATAAACTATAAATAAAAAATAAAATCACAAGGCTTACAGAATGAACACTGCAACAATATAGCCAGTCATGTTTTCTAGCATTAAATATGCTAACATGCATAAAACAAGATAAATTTACTTAAGGAAATATGATGAGATATGATGTTGTTTACAGAAAAATGTAATGAGGTTTTGCTAAAAAAATAATAAAGTTACCCCTGTGGGTTTTGGAAAAATTAACTTAATTCAAAGGGAAAACTGCTTAATTTGTCTGACCCCAGAGGCAAATAGTAGTTTTTCTTGTTTTAAGCATAAACCTTATTAAATTTCTCTAAAGACACGACTTAATATCTCATGTCATTTTTCTTCAAGATTTTTTTTAAGTGAAGGGTATGTACATCAAAAGGTCATCAGACCTATAAATCTCACCATTACAAAGATTAATTCAAGCTCATTTGCTGTTCTGGCGGTGAAGATGCTCGTTTGTTACTTATTTGTGTATGGATTGTTTGGTGTTATAAAGGTTGGACTGACATTCTGCAGAAAGGAATGTGGACAAAATACAGCTCTGTCAGCACATGAAAGCATAGTTAACACACTGACAGTGGACGCATCAGCTCACATACACAAATATAGTCACTCATTTTGGCTGCACTCTTCATTTGTAATGAATGCACCTGCTGTTCCTCACATTTATGGATTATGCAAATGATTGTCAAACTGACTGTTTTAAAAAGGAGAAAAATCAAACACTCAACCACCTGATCTCTCCTTATCACGGCACATTCCAGTACGCCTGGCTGCTCGCTGGTTCTAACAGGATTACGGTTCTACAGGGGAGAACCGCAGGGAACTGCACTGACCTGTGGAGAAAAGATGAAATATGAGTGTGATGTGCTTCACACTGTCAGAAAAAAAAGGTACAGTGCTGTCACTGGGGCGGTAACCTAAGGTACAAAACCGAAAAGGTGCTAATATATACCTTTAAAGTACTAATACGCACTCTTAAAGCACTGATATGTACCTTTTAAGGTACTAAGACACTCTCTTAAAGCAGTGATATGTACCTTTAAGGTAGTAATACGCACTCTTAAAGCACTGATATGTACCTTTAAGGTACTAATATGCACTCCTAAAGCACTGATATGTACCTTTAAGGTTACGCACTCTTAAAGCACTGATGTGTACCTTTAAGGTACTAATACGCACTCTTAAAGCACTGACATGTACCTTTAAGGTACTAATACGCTCTCTTAAAGCACTGACATGTACCTTTAAGGTACTAATGCGCTCTCTTAAAGCACTGATATGTACCTTTTAAGGTACTAATACACTCTCTTAAAGCACTGATATGTACCTTTAAGGTTACACTCTCTTAAAGCACTGACATGTACCTTTAAGGTACTAATACGCACTATTAAAGCACTGACGTGTACCTTTAAGGTACTAATACGCTCTCTTAAAGTACTGACATGTACCTTTAAGGTACTAATACGCTCTCTTAAAGCAGTGATATGTACCTTTAAGGTTACGCTCTCTTAAAGCACTGACATGTACCTTTAAGGTACTAATACGCTCTCTTAAAGCACTGATATGTACCTTTAAGGTTACGCTCCCTTAAAGCACTGACATGTACCTTTAAGGTACTAATACCCTCTCTTAAAGCACTGATATGTACCTTTAAGGTTACGCTCCCTTAAAGCACTGACATGTACCTTTAAGGTACTAATACGCACTCTTAAAGCACTGACATGTACCTTTAAGGTACTAATATGTACCATTTAGGGGTGAGTAAGGTACAAAGATGTACCTTTTCACTTTTGTACCTGAGGGTACCGCCCCAGTGACCGCACAGTACCATTTTTTCTGAGAGTGCAGGAGGACATCTCAAAGTGCACAAATCATTCTTCTTAAGGACAAAACTTGAAGCTATAATTTAAGCCCACATTTAAAAGCTGTATAAATAATTGCATAAATAAAATCCTAATAAAATATTATAATTTCTGTAACTGAATTATAAAAATATATAATTGTAACTAAATCATAATTATATAATTTATTTATTTAGTGGAAACCCGGTTACCCTTTTCTAGAAATACATCTGCATATTCATGACACCCTTACTAGAAGCTTATTTGCATTTACATGCTGGGAAATGCTGAGAGAATTATTACATCATTGAGATGATCTCATGCCTCTGTCACCAAGATGATGAATATGGACATCTGAAGAAACCAGCGCAATAAACATGCAGGTGTATGAGCCCCGACTGATGTGTAAAACTCAAATGAGTGTCATAGTAAAATGTACTGTCTGTCATCCATAAAACTAGACTGCACAGGAGAGGAAAACACAGCAGACATATACACAGTGTAAACATAAATAATGTTTTCACACCAAGGCCTGTTCAAACCAAGGTCAATAACTATAAAGATAACAAAGATATACACTGAAAAAAAGTGTGTTGGCTTTACATGATTTAATTGTGTACATCGGTCCCACATAAATCAATTAAATTAAACAAACATAATTTGTTCATGTAGCTTCAACATCATGGAATGAATACATTTTAAGTGACCCAATTAAGTAGTCTCAAAGTGAATTTTATATGGCACCCTGACATGATTCAGGCATTTAATTTTATATATTCATTCATCCACTTAAGTTGTATTAGTCCACAGCCTAAGCAAATGCTCCACTCTTCTCCACAATGGTAACCCACTGTAATTTAAATTCTTCTAATAAATACAACATAATTGAATATTAAACACTATTAAACACATTCAAGTCTCCCCCTTTCTCATCTTGCTCAAAAATACATAAAACATATCAAATAACAACATTTACTCTCTCTTGATTTAGTCATATGCAAAGCATGCTGGGAACTAACAAGCTCCGCCCAGTTTCAGTTAATGCAACACAAATCATTCATGTAATCTCAACACAAACAGATTAAGTAAACTTCAATTTGACTTATATTTAAGTGGAATGAACACAATCAAATTATGTTAGGACAAAATGTATAGCAATTGTGTTGCTTTAGCTCATTTTAAATAAACAATTTGAACAAGCAGTACAAATATTCTAAAAATCGTTCTAAGAATTGCAGAGTTCACACCACAACTGTAATGATAAAGGCACAGAGAAACGATATCGTTGAAATCAATTTCAGAACTATTTTATCCAGCCGATGAACGATAAAAACATTGACAATCAGAATCCACCCTGCTGTAATGAGCTTGAGACATGAGCGACAGACAGAATAAACTGAAAGATAGCAACGCTAATATAGTTATCGTTATAATTAACGTTGTTGGTGTGAACGGGACTTTAGAGAGAGCCATGTGTCTTTAACAATCGTTATTGCTTGTCAATCATCAAGGTATATTGAACTTATTGGGCCTCATCCATGAAACACGAGCATAACGAATTTGTGTGTAAATCGTTCATAAAGCCGCTGTACATTTTTGGATTCACGAAAATGTTTGTTTTCAAAATGTTAGTTGGTACGGAAGAAATCTGCACCTGCTCCCTACCACGTGTAAATGGTGCGTAACACATTTGAATGTTTTGTGTTCTAATTTAGGCAAACTGATGATATTGCATTTTGATGCACTATGTAGGCCTACCATAATAATATTTCAAGAGTTGATTTGCCCCGCCTTTTTTTTTTTTTTTTTTTTTTTTTTTTTTTACTGTTTGGGCAGCGCTCGTCACTGTGACTTTTTACCAGGCCGTCCAATCACAGTGGAGGAGGGGTGGGACAAAAACTACACCGACCAATCATCCCACTTGTCCACCGATTGAACAACAATAATGGAGAAGTTAATACTGCTTTTTACTGCATTTTTATATTCAGTAATATTCTTCAAAATGAGATACTAGTAACACATTACTGACATGGATATTCTGTATCATAGAAACAAAAGTATTTCAGCTGGAAAAATGCTGCACTTGCAAAGCTCTTTCGAGCTCCACCAGCTGGCCATTTTCAGAAGAGCACCAGGCATTTTTTAGCTGGCTAAAAAATGCTTTGGTGGACACACGATAATTTAATATTTATTGGTAGTCTATGGCCAATTACTCTCTTTAGCATGTATCCAAAATACTGGAGTCAAACCTGAGAAAGAAGTCCAGAAGATTCCACAGCGTTCCTGGTCACATCATTTGCATGTAACTCATGGGCGGGGATTATGCTAATTATGAATGAGCGTGCACACACGTCCTATTTAAGCATGTTTGGAATTCGAATCCGTGGTGTACAAAGCGTTTGTGAATCTGGAGGAGAGTTTTCGTAAAAGGTCCATTTTACGTGCAAATTACTCAGAATTTGCTCATATATTTATGAATGAGGCCCATTATTTGTAAATGATATAAACGAATGTGTGTTTATGTATGTTTCATACCTGAATAATCCAGCGTTATCTCAAGACCAATTCGTATGTATTTTATGAGGTGGCTAATTCGTACGAATTTGTACGTTTTGTCTAAACCCCAGCTGATGGGAAGCTTTAGGGGCGAGGTTTGAGGTAGGTACAGATTCATACGAATTTGGCAACTTGTCAAATGCGTACGATTTAGCAAAAATCGTGAGATCGGGTTGGTATAATCAGTTGTAATGCTGTCTATATGGGGTTTTAACTTTCTGAGGTAAAATCGACTGAAGATTTTCATACACGAAAACAGCTTCTTCAAGAGCGACAGTATGAATTATGAATGACATTTTTTTAAGCTAAACGCTGCTGTGCAATAACTACTATCATGACAACGAATGCGTTATATACAGATGTAGAGCATTGTCCATTCAGATATTGCATTGGCGTCATTACAAGGTAAACTCCAGCAAAGAGTTTTGCGCGCCACAAACATCCTGCAGATGCGCCACCAATGCCCACAGGATAAATTACGATACAATATTTACACAAGATTTAAAAGAAAAAAGGAAAGAAAAATTAATCAAAACACACTGTGACTAAGCGGTCTCTGAAAATTTACATGGCAAGTATTCACATTAGTCTACCTTTTATTTAGATCTTAAAAGACTTACTGAAGTGTGGCTGATTATCTGTCATGATAACATGATGTAAAATCTGTCTAGACTTTCATGAGCAAATGCCTTTGTTTCGCTATACAAGATTTGTTCGGAAAGCATTGAATGATCAAACGAAATATTTAATTTTGTCAACATAGCTCATGAACCCTTCTCTTTCTGGTTTAGAGGGCAGAAAGACTGTTAACTCACTCAGTAAAAATAATTCAGTTTTAAGAGAAATGAACAAAATGCTATCTAGTTTAAAAATAAATCAAACAGAATAATCTGAAGACGAACAAAAATACTTGAACATATTTAATACTGTAGTCTACACAATGCTATACAGCTAGTTTCACAGACAAGACTTAAATGCATGCATGGTTGAGCTGTCTTCACTTAAAAAAAAAAAATTAAACAGTGCCATTGTTTTTTCTCAAGATGCACATCAGTAATGTTTTTTTTTTTTTTTTTTTTTCTAAGGCACTAAGTCGTAATTTAAAATAAGGCCTAATCCTGTCTTAATGTTTTATAGCATGGTTTTAAGTCAGACTTTACAGTATTGTGGTGCAAATTCATCTGTCACTTGTGAATGTGGTTCATATTTAAACTCTTTATCTGCTCCATCACATTATCTGCTCCATCTGTTGGGCAGTTTTTGTAGAAGATTTAGCTCCGCCTTCACAGAGCAGGTATGCAGTGAGAATAAAGAAAACACATCATTATGTTGTTTCATGAGACTGAGTGGAATCCAGAGCACAAACTGCACAGACAAGACAAAATCTCAAGTTTCTTCAGTTATTTTTTTAGAATATATTTGAATGTTATAAAAAGCAAATGCTATGCTTCCACTGCAGTTACATCTTAATTTATCATCATAAAATGTGTGTATTTATGTTTAATCAGCCAAACAGTCAAATCCTTACACAGCCTGAAAGTATGTGAACTATATAACTAAACCAGGGAGGTACTTTACCGACGTCTCATGAACCAGTTAAACCAGCTTCAGAAGACAGTTTTAGTCGTTTCCTTTGTTTTACTTCCTCAGTCGCTGTTCTTTATTCGATTGTGATAGACACACACTTTAGAATAAATCTGTTCAGCAGTTAGGAAAACACCAGCACCATAATGAATGCTGAAGAAGACACTGATTATCACAAGACTTGTGATGGAGAGAAAAGGTGAGAGAAGTATTTTTGATTATTTGTACATGTATCAAAACTGGACAGATCAAAGCAAATTAACTTCAAACCAACTCAATTTAAAAGTTAGTTTAAAACGTACTGCTTATAGTCCAGCATAGCATTTTACATAAAAAAATAAAAAAAAACCATTATATTACAAAAGACATTGACAATCTTAACATAATTTGAGTGAACACAATGTTGAATTGCTTTGAACTATAAAGTTGTATCTGACAGTGATCAGCGGGAGAGATCACATTCACCTGATCCCAGTGTTTTGTCCATGAAGAGTGACAAATCAATGAAAACAGCGATTCAGTTCAAAGCTGAAGATTCTCTGGTTAAACAAAGGTAAACTGAATTACATTTATGTTTGCATGTGGCTTTGTATAACTGTGCTGTGTTGCTTTTGATCCTGTAGTAGCAAGATGAAAGTAATGTTTTCTGTTATGAACAGAGGGACACGGAGAATAGGAGATGGAAATGAAGACAGTTTTTGAGTGACCGGGATGAGAAGCAGATAAAGGGAGCAGTCAGGTGAATGATTGGCAGGATAGGGAAGGTAACAGGGCACGGATACTCAGTGTCTTCAGGAGGACAAAACACAGGAACCAGGGAGACGATGGAGACAGGAGACAAGGACAAGGAGACACACCGGAGACGAGGAAGCAGGTAAGTAGCATGGGAGAGTCCTTGAGGTAAGTCAACATAAGCGGGTAGTGTTAACGAGACCGGACAGTGACTGAGTGTGTGCGTGGGGCTTAAGTGCAGGCAGTGATGAGGTAATGATGAGGTGCAGGTATGCGTGATCAGTACTCTGGAGAGACTATGCGTGGTGCTTGGGAGTGGGTGGAGCCTGGCGTGCTTGTGACATTACCACCCCCTCCTCCACGGCCCGCTCCTGAGCCGGTTAGGGTGAGATGCATGGAAGGTCACGAGCAGATTGGGGTCAAGGATGTCGTTTCTGGGTACCCATGAGCGTTCCTCAGGACTGTACTCCTCCCAATCCACCAGGCATTCGACAAGGCCACCACGCCGCCGGGAGTCCAAGATGTCCCGGACCTAATACGCGGTGCCGTCCTCCACGATGAGTGGAAGGGGGGGCTTCAGGGTTGCGCCAGGCTCTGGGGAAACAGAAACAGAAGGGTGGTAAGGCTTGAGCAGGGAAACATGGAATGTGGGGTGAATCCGGTAGTGAGGTGGCAATTGGAGCTTGTAGGTGACCGGATTGATCTGCTGTGTGATGGGAAACGGGCCAATGAACCTGGGATTCAGCTTCTTGCAGGGTTGACGTAGGCATATATCCTGGGTGGACAGCCACACCTTCTGCCCGACCTTAAAGGGTGGCGCTTCTGAACGGTGGAAGTTGGCTGTCCTTCTACGTTGGCACAGAGCATGCTATAGCTGATGGTGAGCTGAGTCCCAGACCCTCTCACTCTCCCGGAACCAGTAGTCGACCGCTGGGACATCAGATGGTTCTCCAGACCATGGGAACAGTGGGGGTTGGTAGCTGAGTACACACTGAAATGGAGTGAGACCAGTGGATGGTTGACGCAGGGAGTTCTGTGCGTACTCTGCCCAACCAAGAAACTGGTTCCAGGAGTTCTGGTGGCCGTGACAGAAGGTACGGAGGAAGTGGCCAATCTCCTGGATCTTCCCCTCCGTCTGCCTGTTCGACTGTGGGTGGTATCCCGATGAGAGGTTGATGGTCATACCTAGGAGCTGATGAAAGGCTTTCCAGACCCTGGAGATGAACTGGGAGCCTCGGTCTGAGACTATATTCTCAGGAATACCGAAGTAGCGGAAGATGTGGTTAAACATAAGTTCTGCTGTTTCCATGGCGGTGGGTAACCCCCTCAAGGGAATCAGACGGCAGGATTTTGAGAACTGATCAATTGGATGAAATCCACTCCTAGGTGTGACCAGGGTCGTTAGGAACGGGCAGAGGATGGAGTGTGCCGGAGGGAAGATGGCGGGGGCTCTTGGACATGGCGCACTCCTTGCATCCCTGCACATACCTTCTGATGTCATAGTTTACCTCCGCCTGGCTGAGCTTGCGGGAGAAGAAGGCACATGGGTGGAGTCTGCTGGGGGTCTCCTGATGCTGGGATAGCACCACTCCCACTCCGGTGGTGGAGGCGTCCACTTCCACGACGAAGGGGAGTTCAGGGTTGGGGTGGACGAGGAGGGGAGCGGTGGTGAAGGTGGTCTTCAGGGCTTCAAAGGCACTTGTGGCGGCTGGGGACCAGGACAGAGACCTGGGCTAATTACGGAGGAGATGGGTCAGAGGACTGGCGATGGAGCTGTAGTTCTGGATGAAGCGTCAGTAGAAATTGGCAAAACCTAAGAACCGTTGGAGCAGTTTGATATTGGTGGGAGTGGGCCAGGACCGGATGGCTTCCACCTTCCTCTCGTCCATCCGGATGCCACTGCAATCGATGATGTATCCCAGAAATTGCACTGAGGGCTGATGGAACTAGCATTTCTCTGCTTTCAGGAAGAGGTGGAAGCTCCTCAGACGTTGGAGGACCTCCGCAACGTGACGGCGATGGTCGGCCATGCTCCGGGAGTAGATCAAGATATCATCAATGTAGACTAGGACGAACTTATGGAGAAACTCCCGGAGCACCTCATGGATGAAGTCCTGGAATACAGAGGAAGCGTTGGCCAATCCGTAAAGCATGACAAGGTACTCATAGTGGCCAGTAGGTGTCACGAAGGCGGTCTTCCATTTGTCCCCCTCACGTATCCGGATGAGGTTGTACGCGCTGCGGAGGTCCAACTTCGTGAACACAGTGGTACCACAGAGATGTTCCAGCGCCGCAGGGACGAGAGGAAGTGGATAGCAGAACTTGACGGTGATATTGTTAAGTGCTCGATAGTCGATACATGGCCGCAAGCCTCCGTCCTTTTTGGCCACGAAGAAGAAGCTGGAAGCAGCAGGGGAAGTAGAAGGATGGATGTACCCTTGTTTAGCGCCTCCTGGATGTATTCCACCATGGCCTTCTCCTCCAGACGTGACAGTGGGTATATCGTCCCATGGGGCACTGGCGCACCTGGCAGCAGATCAATGGCACAATCCCATGGCCAGTGTGGAGGCAGCTTGGAGGCGCGTGTGGGGCAGAAGACGTCGCTGAAGGGGGTGTAGCAGGCTGGGATGTCCACCGAACGGTTCTCTACTGGACTCTCGATCGATGTGGAGCAGATTGACAGGGTCGCAGGATGTGTAGAGACTGGGACAGGGAGTGCAGAGAAACAGTCCGGGAAGCAGCAGTCACCCCACTTCAGAACTTCTCCAGTCTTCCAGGAGATGACGGGATTGTGCTGCTCCAACCACGGGCGCCCTAGGATGATGTCAGCGGTGGACTCCTCCAGAACTAGCAGATGTTGTTGTTCTTCATGGAGAAGACCCACTTTGAGTTGTATAGGATCCACGGAGGTGCGCACTTGTCGGCAGCTGAGAGGCTTCCCCGTTATCGAGTGGATCTGGTACACGGACGGGGTGGCTGTTGTCTTGAGCTTGAGCTGACGGCAGAGGGAACCTGAGATAAAGTTGCCGGCTGACCCAGAGTCGAGGAGGGCGACAACTGTTAGTGACACATCGGCAGCAGTAAGGATTACGGTAGTTGTGAGTGGTTTCATCTTTCTAAGAGATGGTATAATGGCACTCACCACTGGACGAGGCGGCCGGACCGGGCATTCAGTGATGAAATGCTTGTGTGTTCCACAGTAGAAGCATAGATTTTGGGTCTGCCGTCTCTGCCGTTCGGCTACAGATAGTTGGGAGCTCTCAAGCTGCATGGGCTCGTGGGCTAGTTCTAGAGGGCTGACATGCTCTGGCTGGCGGAGGGATGGCGTGAGTTGCGAATGGCCCTAGTGTTCTTCCAGACACGACTGCATACGAGTGGCGAATCGAATGGAGAGTTGGATGAAGCATTCAAGGCCGACGGTATCCTCGTATGCAGCGAGATGCAACCATACCCGAGGATCCAAACCTTGATGGTAGGTGGTCAGAAGAGATTGTTCGTTCCACCCACTAGACGCGGACAGGGTGTGAAACTGGAGAGCATACTCATTAACAGACTTTGTACCTTGTTTCAGATGATATAGTTGCTCACCAACTGCTGAATCCCACGAGGGTGTTCCAAAAACCTCCTTAAAGTGGGTGAGGAAGCTGGAGAGAGAGTGGGTGAGCGGACTATCTTGAGACCATAATGGTTCTGCCCACTGGAGGGCTTTGTCAGACAGCTGGGAGATGATGAAAGCCACTTTGGATTGCTCGGTGGGGTACAGGTGTGGTTGCATCTCCAGGACCAGCGAGCATTGGAGAAGAAATCTGTTGCAGTCCTCCGCCGAGCCAGAGAAGGGCGCCGGTTTGGCCATGGGACTGGCATTTACCGGAGGCGAAGGAGAATCGCGGTTTGTGAAGGAAGTGCTCGCTGGTGCTTGTGCGGGAGGAAAGGAGGTGAGGATTCGACGGAGCGTGCCGACCAACTCCTGGAAGGGATCCGGGGCACTCATGCTGTTAGGTCCGGTCTTCTGTTACGAACAGAGGGACACGGAGAACAGGAGATGGAAATGAAGACAGTTTATTGAGTGACCAGGATGAGAAGCAGATAAAGTGAGCAGTCGGGTGAATGATTGGCAGGATAGGGAAGGTAACAGGGCACGGATACTGAGCGTCTTCAGGAGGACAAAACACAGGAACCAGGGAGACGATGGAGACAGGAGGCGAGGACGAGGAGACACACTGGAGACAAGGAAGCAGGTAAGTAGCACAGGAGAGTCCTTGAGGTAAGTTAACATAAGCGGGTAGTGTTAATGAGACCGGACAGTGACTGAGTGTGTGCGTGGGGCTTAAGTGCAGGCAGTGATGAGGTAATGATGAGGTGCAGGTGTGCATGATCAGTACTCGGCTGTGCGTGGTGCTTGGGAGTGGGTGGAGCCTGGCGTGCTTGTGACATTTTCTTTGCAAATAAAGAATTATTAAAGACTAATGAAGCCAACTATTTAATTTACAAATTCTGAGAGACAGACTGTTTTTTTTTTTTTTTTTTTTCAGGTCTGAGGAGAAATCGGATTCACCTGTCCCCAGTGTTTTGTCCATGAAAAGTGACAAATCAATGAAAATACCAATTCAGTTAAAGGATGGAGATTCTCTTGATCAACGGTAAATACGGTATAGCTACAATATAGCTATTTTATGTGACAGAGCATAGAGTACCTTTATGATTTTAGCTCTATTGTGAGACAGACAAAAATAAAGATTTGTTGGCAAGTGATATCTTAACAAATCTTGATGACAAGTGGTTTGTTAGAAAACAATAATTATAAATTCTTTATATATATTCTTTAAATAGATTCTGTTTTTGTTTCAGTTCTGAGGAAAGATCACATTCATCTGATCTCAGTGTTTTGTCCCTAAAAAGTGACAAGTCGATGAAAATACCAATTCAGTTACAACATGGTGATTCTCTGTTTGACCAAAGGTAATTCTATTCATGTTTATGTTTGCATGTGTTATTGCTGTGACAATTGTAGCCCTACATAACTATGAGCCAGAATTACTAAACAGGGCAAATTAGCATGAGCTTGAAATTCCATAAAAGTGCCATGGGAGTGGAAAGTTCTGCATGTGATCTACTGACGACGCGCAAATTAAAGAACACAGACACAGTCAGATCATTTCCATAATGACCAACACAATCTACCAGTTAGTGTCTTGTTTAAGACATGCTTCTTCTGGCTGGTAAATAATGACGCAAACACCAGTAAATTGACCTTAGTAAATCCTTAGTGCTTCACGGACAGTAGTTTTTTAATGCCAAATAACCCTCTCTATGCCTTTTCAGTGCTAGTTTTTCACTGCATGTCTTTAATAAATCCTGACAGTAGTTTTTTAATGCCAAAAGAGGGTTTGCACGGGCACAAACTGTTATTAAATCTGGCCCTAAATCAGGGCTCCAGACATAAAAGCGGAACTGCGATAATCATTTGTGCTTCATGGACCATTTATCAGTTTGGACCAAAAATTGGTCAGTGCAGTGAGCTACTCACGAGTCATGGGCCAATCTTGATCATGTGACACGGTTACTACACAGTTCTGGGAGATTCATTGAAGAAATCCGTTGAATTCAACACAGAATTTATAACATTGCTGTAAAGTCTGTATATAAAGTCTTTGATCACTGCGAGAGCTAGTGAGAAACATTCAGATTCGGTGCAGAGTTTTCTGTTATAAACCACAGGAAACCAGGAGCGACATTAAGCCATGAATGAACAAGTTCAGTCCACAAACCAGCAACATTCACCATGAATTAAATGTAGTAATACTACCTGTAACTATGGTATTGTGACAGAAATAGTCAAACATACTACACTTTTTCCAGCACTTCAAAACTATAATATTAATATTAATATAATATAATCTTTAAATGTTATTTTTAATGTGATGACCAAAACATAATTTGTTCATCATTTAAAGATTGTGCCCATTTATATAACTAAAAGTTTCAAGAGGAAAACACACGTTTAAAACTAGGGCTGTCAATCGATAATAAAATATTTAATCGCATGTATGTCATGAGTTAACTCGCAATTAATCTCAACTTAATCGCACATTTTTATCAGTTCTAAATGTACCTTAAATTAATACTTTTCAAGTTTTTAATACTCTAATCAACATGGGTAATATGGACAAATATACATGCTTTTTGCAAATGTACGTTTATTATTAGTGAAGCCATACTTAACAGAGAATGAAGACTAGACATGTATCAAAGGTCATAGATGTTTTTCAAAGAACTTGTTCATGTCTCTTAAGCTTAAAAATTCAGAATAATCAGTGATTTGTCTTATTTTAAAAATAGAAATAGGCGTTTTTACACTGGCAGTTTAGTTCAGAACGGGGCACGGTTCGCATGAAAAATTGGTAATGTGAAAGCTGTCATGCGGACCTGGGAGCGCACCAGGGTACCGAACCCGAGACTACCTGAGGTGCTCTGAGTTCGGTTGCACTCGAACTGTGCTGCGATTCACGTGAACAGTGAAGTAACCTACGCATCCGCTTTAGCCGATTGTAATGTATAGTTCAATAAAACACATAAGTGGTGATGGTGTTAATGCTTTACCTCGGATACGAGCGAGAGCGAGCTTGCAGTGTATTCGCGCATTTCGCACATCTCCTCAGAGTCCCTTTACAAGCATGCAACAGAAAGCCCCCTTCATCCAATATATTGACCCGCGTTCTGTTTTCTATCATACCCTGTGCATGTTTGTGATTATGTAAGATGCACGCAAATGCACCAGGGTTCAACAGAATCAAGTTGACCAGCTCTGCGGGGGAAACCGTGAACTATCATGCTCGGACATGGACTGCAGCAAACGTGCCCAGTGTAAAAACGCCTTCATGCTTTTGAATTAATATTAAGATATTATGAATGATAATAATTAGTTAATTTGATCTATACATCAACTCAATCTCAGTGCTTTATTGCCAGCCCCCCAATGCTCCCAAATACTTTCTTGTAGAACTTAGTGGCTGCCCCTTAGTGGTGCTGCTACCCTCAAATGATAGTCTGGAGCCCTATGAACTTAGAATAAAACTGTACATTAAGTCTATTTATTACCAAGGCATTTGTCAATAATGCAGTAATTTGTGAATAATTGCACTGCAGGCTGATTTAAGGTGTGCCCCTAAATTGTCTGCTTGTGTGCCTAAAAAATTTCAGTTAGGGGCTACACTGCTCTGTCTGGAGCCCTGCCCTAAATATATATATATATATTTTTTTTAGTGAATGTTAAAAATAAATTTCTCCTCGATCCCTTACACACAAAAACTGATTCTACAAACCCGATTCCAAAAAGTTGGGACACTGTACAAATTGTGAATAAAAAAGGAATGCAATAATTTACAAATCTTATAAACTTAAATTTTATTCACAATAGAATATAGATAACATATCAAATGTTGAAAGTGAGACATTTTGAAATGTCATGCCAAATATTAGCTAATTTTGGATTTCATGAGAGCTACACATTCCAAAAAAGTTGGGACAGGTAGCAATAAGTAGCAATAAGAAAACTGGGACGCCATGTCATCCGGACTAAAGAGGACAAGGACAACCCAAGCTGTTCTCAGCGCTCAGTTCAGAAGCCTGCATCTCTGATGGGATGGGGTTGCATGAGTGCGTGTGACATGGGCAGCTTACACATCTGGAAAGGCACCATCAATGCTGAAAGGTATAAGTTCTAGAACAACATATGCTCCCATCCAGACGTCGTCTCTTTCAGGGAAGACCTTGCATTTTCCAACATGACAATGCCAGACCACATACTGCATCAATTACAACATCATGGCTGTGTAGAAGAAGGATCCGGGTACTGAAATGGCCAGCCTGCAGTCCAGATCTTTCACCCATAGAAAACATTTGGCGCATCATAAAGAGGAAGAGGTGACAAAGAAGACCAAAAACAGTTGAGCAACTAAAAGCCTGTATTATCCCCAGATGTTTGCAGACTGTTATAAAAAGAAGAGGGGATGCCACACAGTGGGAAACATGGCCTTGTCCCAATTTTTTTGAGATGTGTTGATGCCATGAAATTTAAAATCAACTTATTTTTCCCTTAAAATTATAAATTTTATCAGTTTAATCATTTGATATGTCATCTATGTTGTATTCTGAATAAAATATTGAAATTTGAAACTTCCATGTCATTGCATTCTGTTTTTATTCACAATTTGTACAGTGTCCCAACCTTTTTTGGAATCGGGTTTGTATTAATCTCAAGCCCCTACTTCAGTTCTCAAATCAAAGACGCATTTTAAGACAAATTCTCTTCACACGTGTTCATTTTTTTTTTTCTAAATATTTAGCAGAACTCCACATAGAACTATCCTCATTAAGCACAAGTTTAACCCAAGCGGCAACCTACTGTTCTCTCTCTATCTAGAGTCATTCCCATAGACCCCCCTATGTTCAAATGCAAAACTTCAGCAGAAAAACTTTACAGCCTGGTACAAAAAGTGGTTTTGGTCTACACTCACCTAAAGGATTATTAGGAACACCTGTTCAATTTCTCATTAATGCAATTATCTAATCAACCGATCACATGGCAGTTGCTTCAATGCATTTAGGGGTGTGGTCCTGGTCAAGACAATCTCCTGAACTCCAAACTGAATGTCAGAATGGGAAAGAAAGGTGATTTAAGCAATTTTGAGCGTGGCATGGTTGTTGGTGCTAGACGGGCCGGTCTGAGTATTTCACAATCTGCTCAGTTACTGGGATTTTCACGCACAACCATTTCTAGGGTTTACAAAGAATGGTGTGAAAAGGGAAAAACATCCAGTATGCGGCAGTCCTGTGGACGAAAATGCCTTGTTGATGCTAGAGGTCAGAGGAGAATGGGCCGACTGATTCAAGCTGATAGAAGAGCAACTTTGACTGAAATAACCACTTGTAACAACCGAGGTATGCAGCAAAGCATTTGTGAAGCCACAACACGCACAACCTTGAGGCAGGTAGGCTATAACAGCAGAAGACCCCACCGGGTACCACTCATCTCCACTACAAATAGGAAAAAGAGGCTACAATTTGCACTAGCTCACCAAAATTGGACAGTTGAAGACTGGAAAAATGTTGCCTGGTCTGATGAGTCTCGATTTCTGTTGAGACATTCAGATGGTAGAGTCAGAATTTGGCATAAACAGAATGAGAACATGGATCCATCATGCCTTGTTACCACTGTGCAGGCTGGTGGTGGTGGTGTAATGGTGTGGGGGATGTCTTGGCACACTTTAGGCCCTTTAGTGCCAATTGGGCATTGTTTAAATGCCACGGCCTACCTGAGCATTGAACATTTCTTGAACATGACAATGAGTTCACTGTACTAAAATGGCCCCCACAGTCACCAGATCTCAACCCAGTAGAGCATCTTTGGGATGTGGTGGAACGGGAGCTTCGTGCCCTGGATGTGCATCCCACAAATCTCCATCAACTGCAAGATGCCATCCTATCAATATGGGCCAACATTTCTAAAGAATGCTTTCTGCACCTTGTTGAATCAATGCCATGTAGAATTAAGGCAGTTCTGAAGGCGAAAGGGTGTCAAACACAGTATTAGTATGGTGTTCCTAATAATCCTTTAGGTGAGTGTATATAGCTAATTTTGCCCTTCATGACAACTATGAGGTGGGTGAATTTTTTTGTAACTCATTTGTTTAAATTATATTAAGCCTTAAAATACTGCATAATTCAGGATGTGGCCACTTGAGTGACCAGTGGATTGCCGCTGCCTTCAGTACTAGCCGTTTGTCTGCAGTCTGTTAGCGGTCACGTCACCTCAGCTAATTCTAGCCGCTGAACTTGGCATCTCTGTGTTTATGCTTTTTCTGGATTATTTAATACATTTATCAAATAATTTGGCTTGCGGTTATTCCAAGAAGTTTGGGCTACATGAAACTGAGATATAATAAAGTTTACACCAATATCTTAAATAAGAAAATAGGAACAAAGTTTTTTGTTTTTGATAGGAACTTTCTTTTTAGTGAAGCATTCATTTTCGACTGAAGTTTTTTATTATTTACGAATTGGTGCACTGAATATTTATATTTTTGAGAAATTTATCTAAGAAATGGAGAGAAAACAATACATGAACAATAGTTTATTATTTTTTTCAGTTCCCTGGAGAAATCACAGTCACCTGATGTCAGTGCAATACAAATACCAATTCATTCGAGAGATAAAACAAATCTACCACACCAAAGGTATGTTTTCATAGCACATCAGTTCACCTGTTGATCTAAGCTAGAGAAGTGCACTTACTGTGCTTCATAGTTCAGAGAGGGGATCTCGTGACTCGCCATGTTAAACACAGTTAATAAGGATAAATACAAATTACTTGCTGTTAAATCTCACCAGATGCAGGGTTTCAGCAATGAACAGCAGAGCATTTCAGACTTCCTTATTGAGTGACAAGTTGCCTTCATGCTGATCTCTCCTCCCAGTTTATGTTTTTTGTTTTGGAAACTGAGAAATAACAGAGTAAATGACAGTGGAAACTGGAAAGAAGATAATCCAAAATTTTAAATGGATTATTATTCAATTCATATATTGTCTATGACATTCATCACCCTCATATGAGACATTAATCAATTTGACAGCACTAATATATTATTTATTATATATATATATATATATATATATATATATATATATATATATATATATATATATATATATATATATATATATACATACACACACTGATCAGGCATAACATTATGACTACTCCATAGAGGCCCCACCTCTCAATTTACAGGACTTAAATGATCGATCTGCTGCTAACATCTTGGTGCCAAATACCGCAGCACACCTTCAGGGGTCTAGTGGAGTCCATGCCTCGATGGGTCAGGGCTGTTGTGGCAACAAAAGGGGGACCAGCACAATATTATATAATATTATGCCTGATCGGTATATATGCATGTATATATAATGTACAGATCACATACATTTTCTAACACTGAGAAAGTTTTTGTGGTTTGCTTATGAAAAGCATTATTTTATCTTTACAGACATAATCCGCAAACACATAATCAAGAAATCCACCAAAAAATTAAATCTTACATTAAAACAAAACATGAGTATATTTTGGAAGGACTGGGAAAGCAGGGAAAACCAACATTCCTGAATGAGATCTACACAGAGCTCTACGTCATAGAGGGAGAAACTGGAGAAATCAGTAACAAACATGAGTTTACTAGGATAGAAAAAACATTTACTGCAGCAACAGCAACAACAACACCAATCAAATGCAATGACATCTTTAGACCTTTACCTGGACAAGACAAACCCATCAGAACTGTGCTGACAAAGGGAGTCGCTGGCATTGGAAAAACAGTCTCTGTGCAGAAGTTCATCCTGGACTGGGCTGAAGGGAAAGAGAATCAGGACGTCCAGCTCATATTTCCCCTTCCTTTCAGAGAGCTCAATTTGATGAAGGACAAGAAGTTCAGTTTAGTTGGTCTTTATGCAAGAGACAAGTTTACATCTGATTCAAAACTCCTCTGTCGTATTCATCTTTGATGGTCTGGACGAGTGCCGCCTTCCCTTAAACTTTCACCGGAATGAGACTCTACAGGATTCAACTAAAGAGACATCAGTGGACGTGCTGCTGACGAACCTCATTGCGGGGAATCTGCTTCCCTCTGCTCTCATCTGGATCACCTCCAGACCAGCTGCAGCTGATCTCGTCCCCTCTGAGTGTGTCCATCGAGTGACAGAGGTACGAGGCTTCAATGAGCCACAGAAGGAGGAATACTTCAGGAAGAGAATCAGTGATCAGAGTCTGGCCGACAGGATCATCTCACACCTGAAGTCATCAAGGAGCCTCTACATCATGTGCCACATCCCAGTGTTCTGCTGGATCTCAGCCACTGTTCTAGAGAAGATGTTGAGCGAAGCAGAGAGTGGAGAGATTCCCAAGACTCTCACTCAAATGTACACACACTTCCTGATGGCACAGATCAGCATCAAAAACACAAAGTATACTGAGAAGGAGGACAAAGAAAAAGAGATGATTCTGAAACTAGGGAAACTGGCATACGAGCAACTGGAAAGGGGCAATGTGATCTTCTATGAGGAAGACCTGAGAGAGTGTGGCATTGATGTGACAGAAGCATCAGTGTACTCAGGATTGTGCACTCAGATCTTCAGAGAGGAGTTTGGCTGGTATCAGGGGAAGGTCTTCTGCTTTGTTCATCTGAGCATTCAGGAACATCTAGCGGCTCTATATGTGCACCTATCCTTCCACAACAACAGCAAAAACATGCTTGAAGCACATGAGTCAGAAACACCTGTGACAATGTTGAGCTTACACAAGTGTGCTGTCAAAAAAGCCTTAGCGAGTAGGAATGGACATCTCGACCTTTTCCTTCGCTTCTTCATGGGACTTTCACTGGAGTCAAATCACAGCCTTCTAGAAGGGCTTTTGGTGAAAAAGACAGACAGCTCCTTGGAAAGAGAGAAAACTACTGAGTATCTCAAGCAAGAATTCAAAAAACAGTTTTGTCCAAATGACTGTCTCCTTCTCTTCCACTGTTTAAATGAACTTAACGATCATTCTATGATTGATGAAATTCAAAGATACATGACCTGTGGAAAGCAAAACATGTCCCCAGATCTCCTGCCCGCATTGGTGTGTATTTTAATGACCTCAAATGAGAAGTCTGAAGAGATTAAACTTCAAGAATATGGCAGATCAGATGACACCATAGAATGGCTGCATACTGTGATCAAGTTGTCTACAAAGGCCCGGTGAGAACATTTTGGAATTTTATTAAATGTATGCATGCACGAAATTGTTCATATACAAGCAAACATATTTTGTTGATCCTGGAACAACATTCCTGTCTGAAAATGTAGTCCTAAGTCCCTACCCATAACTTATTCATAAAATCAGAGGAAAATAATAACAGGGTTTCTTCAGGTTCTTCAGTCCCTTCAAAATTTAAGGGAACATAACACATCAATATGTTCAAAATGTAAATGTCTAGGAAGCACAGTTGTATTAGCAAAACTTCAAAGTTAGAAAAACAACTCATTTTACAAAAAAGTTGCTTTGAGATAAGAAATCTTGTGAAAGTGATTTTATGATTAAAAGAACAAACATCTGCCAGTGGGTTCATAAGAATCAACTTAATTCAAATGCAAGTTATTTTCTTACCCATTGACAGATATTTGTTCTTGTTTTAAGCATAAACTCACTTAATTTTGTTCAATTTCTCTGAAAACAAGACTTAATTTTAATGGTTAAATTAAATTGTATTAATCAAAAATGTCTAATTAATTGAAATCATGAAACAGCAATTTATTAAAAGTTTAACAAAAAAAAAAATGTTTTAGGGCCCCACAAAATGTTTTATTTTTTCTCAAATTCCGTCTTTTACTTTTATTCAATTTTTATGAATGGATTCTACGGTTCGGTCCATGTTTTCTGCATCGCAGAAATCATGGGGCCCTATTTTAATTACATGATATTGAATTTAAGACATTTTTAAGGCCTTAAATTATGGAAGGTCAAATTAGGACTTTTTTAAGACCCGCGGAAACCCTGATAATAGGAGAATAACACTGAGAAGCACTTAACGCTAGTTGTAAGCCTAAACTTGACATTACTGTAAACTTGCCCCTCAAATGTTTGATTAGAATTTATCAAGATATTTATACAGCCTATTTTGTCAGGTTGAATGACTGCAATATCACAGATAAAGGTTGTTCACTGCTGACTACGGTTCTTACATCACAATCCAATGTGAGAGAGCTGGACCTGAGCCACAACAACCTGCAGGACTCAGGAGTAGAAATACTCTGTGTTGGAGTTAACAGATCACCACGTGGAGCAGCACTGTATGCTTAAATTCATGGAATATTGGAATATTATTACCTTACATATCATACTGTACTTACACAATTTAACAAATTGTTTCTCATTACAGAATAAAGGAAACTGAAATAAAGATGCACAACAAAGTTTTAGCACCAACATGTGGTTCACATAGCCTTCATAAACATGGGAATGAAGAAAGTCTCCTACATTTGCATCACAGAACTGCTGGACTACAGGACATGGAGTGCAGCCTGGAATCTCTGAAGTAAGTTCTCTGTGGCCAGTTGCATTAAATGCTTAGACTAGTCTTACAAGTAAGCCATGTAATTTTTTTTCTTCTTCTTTAAAGGGTAAGACTGGTGTTAAGACTTGTATGGCGTAATATAACATAATTTATGTATCTTACTTAAATATGTAGTAGAAAACCCATGAAAGATTTATGTTATTTAAAAAATCCATTGTATATTTGGACAATGGGCGGTGCCAATTTGTTTGTCGATTGCGTAGAATGGTTGCACTCGGCAATCAACTGGTGCTACCCCACCCCTAAATCACACTATACAGAACATATTTTTTTAATGGTCGTGAAGCAAGCATGAAGTAAAAATTTAGTACTTACTATACAGTATATGATTTCTACTGCAGTGACAGTCTTAAAATATCGGCCAAGTTTATTAAACTGGCCCCACTGTTCCCTCTCTAAGGCAGGAGCTTCATGTATGTCTATATTCAAGATTCAAGAGTTTTATTTGTCACATACACAGTTATATAATTTAAGTACTTAGCGAATTTAAGTACATTTTATGTGTAACGTCTTGAGATGTTAAATGTATTACCTCTCATTGAAATAGTCTGAAGAAATGTGGAGTAACAGAAGCAGGCTGTGTTTCCCTGAGCTCAGCTCTGAGTTTAAACCCTTCTCATCTGAAAGTGCTGGACCTGAGCTGGAACAACATAGGAGATTCTGGAGTGAAACATCTCTGTGCTGCTCTGGAGAAAGTTCAGTGTGTATTGGAAACAATAAAGTGAGTTATAACACAATTGTATCTAAAGAGTTAAAAACAGGTGTCATCCAAATTATATTGTATGGAATAATGTCAATATAAAACATGCAATAATATTAATAAAGAAAAACAATTCTATTTAAATTTTATTTTCAGATTGGGCAAATGTGGAATGACAGAGAAAAGTTGCGCTGCTCTGGCTTCAGCTCTCGGCTCAGAGACCTCCAATCTGATACATCTGGATCTGAGTATTAATGATCTACAAGACTCAGGCGTGAAGAAGCTCTGTGTCGGACTGAAGAATCACTGTAAACTAGAAAAGCTGGGGTAAAGTCTGGAAAACGTTTACTTGTATTACTCTGGAAAACTTGGATTCAAAAACTATTTAAATCTAACTATGCATCTCTTAAACTAAAAAGTAATAAAACACTGACCTGTGCTTACAAATCCATTCTGCTCTCTTCAGGCTATCCAACTGTAATGTTACACATGAAGGTGTGGCGGCACTGACCGAAGCTCTGAAATCAAATCCATCCCACCTGAAAGAGATCGATCTGCTTGAGAATGATCTGGAAGAGTCAGACATGAATGTGCTTTCCATGATCCTGGAAAAGACATCATACAAACAGAAGAAAAAAACCTACACTAACAAAAATCTTTAAGACTAAATTTAAGCTTTGCTTGTTTTGATAAGTTGTATTCTGAATTATATTACTATTACATATGTATGTACAATTTGTTTAATAAACATCAAGTATATCATATACAAACTATTTGTTAAATTATTTTATGATCTACATACAAAAGAACATTATGAACGGTCATACACAAGAAGCACCAAAAGAAATAGAAATTGTGAAAATGAAAATAACTCATTTACATGTTTTAATATGTTTTTATGTGCTTCTGCATGAAATGAGAAAGAGATTTTGGGACATTTTCATGCCGACTTTTTGGGACTTTTGCTTAATCACCGTATCCCCCAGAGTTAGATAAGTCCATACATACCATTCTCATCTCTGTGCATGCCATAACTCTGTCTGACACACCCACCACTATGCCTAGCTTAGCACAAAGACTGGAGGTAAACGGCTCCAGCTAGCCTACTGCTCAATAAGTGACAAAATAACGCCAACATTTTCATATTTACATGTTGTGATGTGTATAGTTACATCGTGTACTAAGACCAATGGAAAATTAAAAGTTAAAATTTTCTAGACCGATATGGCTAGGGACTATACTCTCATTCCTGCGTAATAATCAAGCAACTTTGCTGCCGTACCATGGGTGCAGCGGCGCAATGATATTACGCAGCACCTGAAAATAGTTCCCAGCACACTCTCTGTGCAAGCAGGTTGTCACGTTGGTTATGTTGACGGAAGTCAGCATGTTTTCAGGCGCTGTGTAATATCATTGCTGCTGGAATATTATCCTGCTGGAAGTAGCCATCAGAGAATGGGTACATGGTGGTCATAAAGGGATGGACATGGTCAGAAACAATGCTCAGGTAGGCCGTGGCATTTAAACGATGCCCAATTGGCACTAAGGGGCCTAAAGTGTGCCAAGAAAACATCCCCCACACCATTACACCACCACCACCAGCCTGCACAGTGGTAACAAGGCATGATGGATCCATGTTCTCATTCTGTTTACGCCAAATTCTGACTCTACCATCTGAATGTCTCAACAGAAATCGAGACTCATCAGACCAGGCAACATTTTTCCAGTCTTCAACTGTCCAATTTTTGTGAGCTCATGCAAATTGTAGCCTCTTTTTCCCTATTGTAGTGGAGATGAGTGGTACCCGTGGGGTCTTCTGCTGTTGTAGCCCATCCGCCTCAAGGTTGTGCGTGTTGTGGCTTCACAAATGCTTTGCTGCATACCTCGGTTGTAATGAGTGGTTATTTCAGTCAAAGTTGCTCTTCTATCAGCTTGAATCAGTCGGCCCATTCTCCTCTGACCTCTAGCATCAACAAGGCATTTTCGCCCACAGGACTGCCACATACTGGATGTTTTTCCTTTTCACACCATTCTTTGTAAACCCTAGAAATGGTTGTGCGTGAAAATCCCAGTAACTGAGCAGATTGTGAAATACTCAGACTGGCCCGTCTGGCACCAACAACCATGCCACGCTCAAAATTGCTTAAATCACCTTTCTTTCCCATTCTGACATTCAGTTTGGAGTTCAGGAGATTGTCTTGACCAGGACCACACCCCTAAATGCATTGAAGCAACTGCCATGTGATTGGTTGATTAGATAATTGCATTAATGAGAAATTGAACAGGTGTTCCTAATAATCCTTTAGGTGAGTGTATATTGCCGACTGTAATGTCAAGTTTACACTGAATTGACTTTTCAGACTAAAGGTAAGAATGAAATGACAACCATATGCATTTTTATCAATAAAAAATCAATACAAACTTCACCTTTAACTTATTATCTGTTAACGTTACGAATGTGTGCGTTTATGTAAAGTTACACACATGAAAAAACAACTGCAATGCCTTTATAAGGTTTGAAACTTTCTGAGGTAGCCTAAAATCAAACTAGTGTTTCGTGCGCAGTGCAAGAGTGAACGTTCTTATGGGCGACAACGATATGAATTATGAATGAAAATTAATTAAACAAAGCATTGTTGTGCAATAATTATACATCTTCAATACAAAAATACCTTATATACAGATGTAAAGCCATCTTCTCAAGTGTTGAGTAAAGAGAGTAATTCCAGTGAAGAAGAGTTTTGAGAGCCGTGACCGGCTGGTGAACACGAAACAGCGCCACCGATGGTCACAGGATGAATTAGGTCACAATCCGCAAGTGTAAAGTAAAATGTTTAATCATCAAAACACACTGTGAGTTTTCTCTAAAGATCTTCTTGATAAGTATTCAGAGGTCTACCCTTTATCTAGATTTTAGAACGCTGATTATCTTTGATTACATTAAAATCTGTCTAGACTTTCATGATGAGATGAATGTCATCAAGTATGTCATAACACAGATATAGTATGTATTAACACAGTAAATAGGCTAAAAATAAATCAAATAGGCCAACAAACATCAGTAGATGAACAAATCAGTAAACTTAATACTACAATTTCCACAAGTAGCAAACATTATTGCTTTAATGCTTCATAGCAGTGATTCTCAATCAAACTTGGTAATGTAGTTCATATTTACACAGTATCTGCTCCATCTGTTAGGCTGATGAATCACAAACCTGTCAGTTTCAGAAGATTTAGCTCCGCCTTCACAGAGCAGGTAAGCAGAAAAAGGAAAACACCATCATTCTGTTGTTTCACGAGACAGCGAATGCAGTCCAAAGCACACATGGTAAGTACAACTGCTCAGATTGAGAGAAGCATGTTCGATAGATTACATTAGGCAGGTTCAGTCATTTTGGGTTAAAACATAAAGACTAAAATAAATTTGATGCTGTCTAATCTGATGCTTTTCAGTTATATTATTTGCAGAATGCATTTGAGTTCAAGTGTTATTAAAAGCTAAAAAGCTAAATTAATGCTATGATTCCACTACAACAATCTAATTTTATTATCACAAAATGTGTATTTAAACTGTGTATTTATGTTTAATCAGACAGTCAAACAGTCAAAGCCTTGCACAACCTGAAAGCATGTTAACTACATAACTAAACCAGGAAGGAACTTTATACTGACAACTCAACCAGTCAAACCAGCCTTTGAAATATTTGTGTCCTTTATTGTTTTTCTTCCTCATTCCCAGTCTTTGATTTCATAATCTTTGAGAGAGTGTTTTTTTTCTTCTTTTCTTTATTTGATTATTATGGACACAGACTTTAGAATAGCAGTTAGGAAAACACCAGCACCATAATGAATGCTGAAGAAGACACTGATTATCACAAGACTTGTGATGGAGAGAAAAGGTGAGAGAAATGTGTTTTGATCATTTGTACATGTATCATAGATATAAATCAAATATAAATTCATATTTTAAAGAAGCATATTCTTTATATTAATATGCTTAAGTGACAGATTCAAATTTAATTCAAACAAGCTCGGAGATTAAATTACACCGTTAACCCAGCACAGCTAATTACATTTTAATACAAAAGACATTGACAATCTTAACATAATTTGAGTGAACGCGATGTTGAATTGCTTTGAACTATAAAGATGGACTGAGTTGTATCTGACAGTGATCAGCGGAGAGATCACATTCACCTGTCCTCAGTGTTTTGTCCATGAAGAGTGACAAATCAATGAAAATACCAATTCAGTTCAAAGCTGAAGATTCTCTGGTTAAACAAAGGTAAACTGAATTACATTTATGTTTGCATGTGGCTTTGTATAACTGTGCTGTGTTGCTTTTGATCCTGTAGTAGCAAGATGAAAATAATGTTTTCTTTGCAAATAACCTTTCATTGATAAAGATTAATGAAACAAACTTTTTAATTTACTTGCACATAATATTTCACTTTTGAGAGATATAGATTAATAAAACCAAATATTTTGTTGACAAGAACATAATCTTTAACTTTTGAACTTTTTGAAAGGGTGTGCTTTTTCAGTTCTCTGGAGAGATCGGATTCTCTGTTTGATCAGAGGTAAGCAGAACTATATATGTGACATAGCTTTGATGTTTTTGGCAATATTGTGAGATAAAACTAAAATTTTGCTTTCAAATGATACAGTGTTGTCCTGTAGCCTATCATTTCTTGAAAAATCTTGATGACATCGGCTTTTGCTTTGAAGCACATAATTGTTGTTCAATGGTGAGATTGATTATGCTCTATTTTTCAGTTCTCTGGAGAGATCGGATTCACCTGTCCCCAGTGTTTTGTCCATGAAGAGTGACAAATCGATGAAAATACCAATTCAGTTAAAGGATGGAGATTCTTTGTTTGATCAGAGGTAAACAGAACTATATATGTGACATAGCTTTGATTTTTTTGGCAATATTGTGAGATAAAACAAAAATGTTGCTTTCAAATGATATAGTATTGTCCTGTATCATTTCTTGACAAATCTTGATGATATTGACTTACTTGGAAGCACATAATTGTTGTTCAATGGTGAGATTGAGATTGGTTATGTTGTCTTTTTCAGTTCTGAATACAGGATAACTAATTACCTGGTGTGGTGCTATTGTGAGATAGACAAAAAAGTTTGCTTGCAAAATCTTAAAACATATTTGTGAAATCATCTTTCAGTACTGAGGAAAGATCACATTCGCCTGATCCCAGTGTTTTGTCCCTGAAAAGTGACAAATCGATGAAAATACCAATTCAGTTAAAAATGGAGATTCTCGGTTTGATCAGAGGTAAATAAACAATTTTTATGTGACGTAGCTTTGACGGTTTTGGCAATATTTAACATTTTTTAAAGATACAATTCTAATTTTTAGCTGGAAGCACATAAATGTTGTTCAGTGGTGAGATTGATTATGTTGTATTTTTCAGTTTTGAGGAAAGATCACATTCACCTGATCCCAGTGTTTTGTCCCTGAAAAGTGACAAATCGATGAAAATACCAATTCAGTTACAAAATGGAGATTATATATTTGATGAAAGGAGAATAAAGTATGTTTTAAATCATCTATGGTTTTGGTGCTATTGTGAGACAGACAAAACTAAGTTTACTTGAAAATTAAATTTTTCTTAAAAATCTTTGCCAAAATAATAATGTCAAACTATGGTGAGATTGATTATGTTGTTTTTTCAGTTCTAAGGAAAGATCACATTCACCTGATCCCAGTGTGTTGTCCCTGAAAAGTGACAAATCGATGAAAATACCAATTCAGTTAAAAATGGAGATTCTCGGTTTGATCAGAGGTAAATCAACTATTTTTATGTGACGTAGCTTTGACGGTTTTGGCAATATTTAACATTTTTAAAGATACAATTCAAATGTTTATTTGGAAGCACATAAATGGTAAGTTCAATGGTAAGATCGATTATGTCATTGATTATGTTGTATTTTTCAGTTTTGAGGAAAGATCTCATTCATCTGATCCCAGTGTTTTGTCCCTGAAAAGTGACAAATCGATGAAAATACCAATTCAGTTAAAGGATGGAGATTCTCTGTTTGATCAGAGGTAAATCAACTATTTTTATGTGACGTAGCTTTGACGGCTTTGGCAATATTTAACATTTTTAAAGATAAAATTCACATTTTTAGCTGGAAGCACATAAATGTTGTTCAGTGGTGAGATTGATTATGTTGTATTTTTCAGTTTTGAGGAAAGATCACATTCACCTGATCCCAGTGTTTTGTCCCTGAAAAGTGACAAATCGATGAAAATACCAATTCAGTTACAAAATGGAGATTCTCGGTTTGATCAAAAGTAAATCTATGTATCTTTATGTCTGCATGTGGTAAAGCTGTGATAATTGTAGCCCTACTGCTATAAATAACATTTTCTTTGTGAATGTTTCAAATATTTTTCCTCAATCCCTTACACACTAAATCTGATTACTCAAACCATTACTTTATTTCTGAAATCAAAGATGCATTTATCAGATCTATAAATATATAAAAACTTCATTAAGCTCAGGTTTAGCCTCAGTCTCATTCAGGATGAAAGAGCAATGGATATAGATATAACAAACCAAACTCAAATAACACATTGTTATTGAAATAGTGACTGTTCATTGGTTGATCTTTATGAAACTGAGGCCAAAGCTGTAATAGAACAGAGTGTGTTTATGAGTGAAGTTTTATATTTAAAATTTTTTGAGAATTTTTTTTTTTTTTAAAGAAATGCATCTAAGCAATGGAGAGAAAAATCAAATCAATATGAATTACATTTCTATTAACAATGCATTTTTCAGTTCCCTAGAGACATCAAATTCACCTGATCCCAGTGCAGTACAAATGAAAGATAAATCAAATATATTGCACAAGAGGTAACGTTTCATTCTGATCACCTGTTTAATGTTCATTCAGTGTTCACACTAGAAAGGTGCACTTCCTGCTTCTCAGGTCAGAGAGGGTGAACGGGGGTCTGATGACTCACCATATCAATTGATACAGTAAACAAGGATGAGTAGAGTATTTGATGTTGCTAACTCTCTCTAGATGCAGGAATTTGCTGAACTCTCAGCTGCAGCGTTTCAGGAATGAACAGACTTCCTCATTTTTCAGTGAATCAAGCTGTCATCATGCTGATCTCTCACATTATCTGTTTTTGAAAACTGAGAAATAGTAAAACATAATTTAATCATTTGCACAATTAATAATATATCTTGCTTATTAGAATATTATATTTTTAGCAATTTGTTCAAATACAGAAGCCACAGTCATCATTAGAAGAAAAAGCAACCTAATTACACAAAAGGGAAAACACATAAGATATCATAAGATATAACATATCTGTTATAAATTAATTGATGTATATGTTGTTTGAATATAATGAAAGTAATAATAATTAAGCTCTGTAGTTTTATTATTTGTGACTGAAAAGATTATATTTTTACAGATATGATGCACAAACTCCTGATCCAGAGATCCACCAAAGATTAAAATCTTGCATGAAAAAAAAGCACCGGTATATTTTCGAAGGACTGACAAAGCAGAGAAACCCAACACTCCTGAATGAGATCTACACAGAGCTCTACATCACAGAGGGTGGAAATGGCGAGATCAATAATGTACATGAAATTAAAAGGATAGAAAAATCATTGAAGATTGCAGAAGGAGCAACAATACCAATCAAATGCAATGACATCTTTAGACCTTTACCTGGACAAGACAAACCCATCAGAACTGTGCTGACAAAGGGAGTCGCTGGCATTGGAAAAACAGTCTCTGTGCAGAAGTTCATCCTGGACTGGGCTGAAGGGAAAGAGAATCAGGACGTCCAGCTCATATTTCCACTTCCTTTCAGAGAGCTCAATTTGTTGAAGGACAAAACGCTCAGTCTTTCAGATCTTCTTCATGTCTTTTTCCCTGAAACAAAAGAAATGAAAATATCCAGTGACAAATATAAAGTGTTGTTCATCTTTGATGGTCTGGACGAGTGTCGTCTGCCTCTGGATTTTCAGAGCAATGTGAGGTTGTGTGATGTAAGTGAATCAGCCTCAGTGGACGTGCTGCTGACGAACCTCATTGCGGGGAATCTGCTTCCCTCTGCTCTCATCTGGAT
The DNA here is from genome assembly GCA_018749465.1 of Paracanthobrama guichenoti. Taxonomy (NCBI): domain Eukaryota; kingdom Metazoa; phylum Chordata; class Actinopteri; order Cypriniformes; family Gobionidae; genus Paracanthobrama; species Paracanthobrama guichenoti. The sequence continues at coordinate 144,940 of JAGHMJ010001326.1, forward strand.
CACCTCCAGACCAGCAGCAGCTGATCTCGTCCCCTCTGAGTGTGTCCATCGAGTGACAGAGGTACGAGGCTTCAGTGAGCCACAGAAGGAGGAATACTTCAGGAAGAGGATCAGTGATCAGAGTCTGGCCGACAGGATCATCTCACACCTGAAGTCATCAAGGAGCCTCTACATCATGTGCCACATCCCAGTGTTCTGCTGGATCTCAGCCACTGTTCTAGAGAAGATGTTGAGCGACGCAGAGAGTGGAGAGATTCCCAAGACTCTCACTCAAATGTACACACACTTCCTGATCCTTCAGACCAACATCAAACATGAGAAGGACTATGAGAAGAACGTGACAGATGAAGACATGATCCTCAAACTGGGGAAACTGGCTTTTCAGCAGCTTGTGAAAGGCAATTTGATCTTCTATGAGGAAGACCTGAAAGAGTGTGGCATTGATGTGACAGAAGCATCAGTGTACTCAGGATTGTGCACTCAGATCTTCAGAGAGGAGTTTGGCTGGTATCAGGGGAAGGTCTTCTGCTTTGTTCATCTGAGCATTCAGGAACATCTAGCGGCTCTATATGTGCACCTCTCTGTCCACAACAATGGCAAAAATGTGCTTGTAGAAGATGAAGCAAAGGAATCCAAAATTAACCTGAGAGTGCCAATCATACTCAAATGTGCAGTTGATAAAGCTTTAGAAAGTAAGACTGGACATCTTGATCTCTTTCTTCGCTTTCTCATGGGACTTTCGATAAACTCAAATCAGGACCTCCTAAAAAGGTTTTTTAAGAAAAGAACAATCATCCCCCAGGACACAGAGAAAACTACTGAGTATCTCAAGGAAAAGATAAAAGTCCGCTGTCCAGAAACGGCTTTACTTATGCTCCACTGTCTAAATGAACTCAATGATCATTCTCTAAAAGATGAAATCCTAAAGTACATAACCTTGGGAAAAGTTAAAGACATCCAGTCCCCAGAAATTGGTTATGCTCTAATGTTCATTTTAATGACATCGGATCAGAAGTTTGATGCATTTGAACTACGTAAATATGGTAGATCAGACGCATTCCTCACCTGGCTAAATCCTGTGCTCAGGCTGTCTACAAAGGCATGGTGAGCACTTTTCATAGTTTACTATGTGTGAGGGCAACAAATTGTTAATATATAATGAAATAGCCAATACATATACTTACTCATCCAGGTTGCAAGACTGTAATATCACAGAAATGGGCTGTTTAAAGCTGTCTACACTTCTTTCATCACCATCCAATGTGAGAGAGCTGGATTTGAGCCACAACAACCTGCAGGATACAGGAGTAGAAATACTCAGTGTCGGAGTAAAGAAATCATGCTACGCACCAAAGATGTATGCTTCTATAGAGTAAAGTTAAATATTACAGCATTATATTACTCATACACTATTTAGATATGAAGATATTTAATGAAATCATTCTGTCACTTTTCAGGATTAAGGATTGGTTCAGCATTAGGCCAAATGATCCAAACAATCAGCTTTTGTATGATGCTTTTATATGGCTCACTGCTGGACTACAGGACACAGAATGCAGACTGGAATCTTTCAGGTTGCTATCTCTTAAAAATTACATAAATAAGTCATTATCACCCAAATTGTGCTACCTGGATTTTTGCCAATAGATTGAGACAACATATGTATTTTCTCTTCTCTGTAGTCTGAAGAACTGTGGAGTAACAGAAGCAGGCTGTGTTTCCCTGAGCTCAGCTCTGAGTTTAAACCCTTCTCATCTGAAAGTGCTGGACCTGAGCTGGAACAACATAGGAGATTCTGGAGTGAAACATCTCTGTGCTACTTTAGAGAAAGTTCAGTGTGCATTGGAAACACTAAAGTGAGTTATAGCATAACATAAGCACATATACAGAATTGTGAAATGATTTGTAGTTAATAATGACTAAAGAGCCTTTAATTGCTTTATTAACAGGTTAAATGACTGTAATATAACACACAAAAGTTGTGCAGCACTGGCTTCAATACTAAAAACAGATTCAAACCTGAAAGAACTCTCTCTAAGCAAGAATGAGCTCCAGGACTCGGGTGTGACGCTGTTCTCTGGTGGACTGCATCATCCTCACTGTAAACTGGAGATCCTGAGGTAAGATGATTCTGAATACTTAAAGAGTCCCCATTAAACAATATTTCTCCATGGGCTATTTGTGTTTTGTTTATAAATTACAGCTTATGTTTAAGGCCAAAATAACAGGGACATAAACATCACATTGGAGAACAAGTAGAGATTATTGCATTATCCTCCTCCAATGTTCAGATCAACAAATATGGGTTCCCTTTCAGTCGGTCATGTTCGACATACGTCAGACATCACTGACAAATTGGTATCACTTCAGGGAGCCCCTATCAGCTTCGAGATATAGAGAAAGAGCCAATGAGAATTGGCGTGCGAGATTTGCATCTCGCACTCCGCCCCGCATCACAGGTATAAAGCGGAAGTGAAATGCAGCGCACGTTTGTCATTCACTTCGGAGCCAAACAGCGCTAATGAAGAGTATTCAGCAGAGAGAAAAAAACAGAGATCAGAGACCGAGAGAGAGAGAGGAAGACGCTGTGTTGGCGAGACGGCACATTCAGCGTGACCGCGCTCACCGCTGCAAGATACAAAACTGCTGCTCTCACAGCAATCTGTTTGTGTGTGAGGGCGTTTTGTCAGGCTGCACACAGGCTGCACCTTTCCCCTGTGTCTTGCTGTGGTCTTCTCCTGGGTGCTTCAGCACTAAAAGTCCTCACAAAAAGAGCTACACGGGTGTGACACTGCCTCTTTTTCAAGATGTCATTCCACCCGTGCATTACTGGATGCGGCTGTTCCCTGTCACCCACTGACGGTCAAGATTCAAGAGATTCAAGAGTTTTATTTGTCACATACACAGTTATATACAGAATATACAACCGGCAGTGAAATGTAAACAGGTCCGCTCCATGGACAGTGCAAATTCACAGTTAAAAACACAAGGAAGAAATTATAATAGAAATAGGATATAAAAAAAAGTACTATCTATATATATATATATATGTCTATATCTGTAGAATTATAAATAATCAAGTCAAGAGAAAAAAAAGGTAACAAATAAGGATAAAGTGGAATAAAATAATTGAAGTAGACTTTGCAGTGAGTAAACTGTAGACTTATAAATATGTGGTTAACAAATGTATAAAGAGTATAAAGAGCGGTCACAATCGCTGTATCACGGCTTTTGTGGATAGTTCATGTTCTCACTGCGGGAACATGACTATCGTGGTGCTTAGGTCGAGACTCGCCTACCTCGCCTACCTACCGAAGGTGGAGTCCCCCTACCCATGCCTCGATCTAGCTCTATTCCCCAGAATAGATCTACTTCGATGAATGGCCGGGGTGACCTGAGGATTACGAGTGGAACCCTCCACCACGTCCTGAACCTTCTAGGTTGGATGACTGGTTTCTCGGGGCGGGTCGTGCTGGTTCTCAGCGTCCCGCCCTGGTGCCTTTCTTCCCGGAGATGCATGAGGAGCTCACCAGGTCGTGGTCAACACCCTTTAGTGCCAGAAACCGACCCGGGTGGCTCCTCCCTCCTCACTACCCTTGACGGCAGGCAAGCCAGGGGGTACATGGGGATCCCGCCAGTGGAGCGGGCCGTCGCGATGCAACTGTGTCCGGCGACCGCCTCCAACTGGCGCAGTGACCCACGTCTCCCATCCAAGGCCTGTAAGTTCTCCTCCAGTCTGACTGCGAAGGCTTACAGGTCTTGTGACCAGGCTGCGTCTGCCTTGCATGCCATGGCGTTGCTCCAGGTGCACCAGGCCCAGGCACTCATGAATATGCATGAGGGTAACCCTGGCCCAGAGCTCCTCCGGGAGCTACAGAGACGGCGACAGTCCTTGCCCTCCAGGTGACGAAAGTCACCGCCCATTCTATTGGCCAGGCGATGTCCACTCTGGACCGCAGCACCTCTCCCTCTCCCTCGATTGTCTGATCCTTGCCCAGTCAGGAGAGCAGTGGTGCGAACACAGGGACATGGTGCTCCGTCACCTTCGCCAGTTGGGGCTTCAGGTCAACTGGGAGAAGAGCAAACTCTGCCCCACACAGAGGATCTCTTTTCTCAGGATGGAGATCCTCACAGAGGAGCACGTCCAGTCAGTGTTGAACTGCATGAATTCGTTCAAACGCAGGATAGCGGAGCCACTGAAACATTTTCAGAGGCTCCTGGGAAGGAGAATGCCATTGGCAGTAACGCCATTGGGATTGCTTCATATGAGACCGCTTCAACGCTGGCTCCACGACCGAGTCCCAAGATGGGCATGGCACATCGTGGAACTCTCTGTGTCCAAGTGACGCCGAGATGCCGCCAAACCTTCAGCCCGTGGTCGGACCCTTCATTTCTATGGGCAGGAGTGCCTCTAGAACAAGTGTCCAGGCATGCTGTTGTCTCCATGGATGCCTCATCCACCGGCAGGCGTGCCACGTACAACGGGCTTGCAGTATCGGGTCTGTGGACGGGGCCCCAACTGCAATGGCATATCAATTGCCTGGAGTTGTTAGCAGTTCGTCTTGCACTCAGCCGCTTCAAAACGCCGTTCAGAGGCAAGCACGTTCTGGTCCGTACGGACAGCACTGTGGCCGTTGCGTACATCAACAAACAGGGTGGTTCTACGCTCCACCCTCCACCCGCCATCTCCTCCTATGGAGTCAGAAGCATCTGAGGTCACTTCGTGCCATCGGGCCTGCTCAATCGTGCGGCCGACGAACTCTCACGACAGCCAGTGCTCCTGGGAGAGTGGAGACTCCATCCCCAGGTGGTCCAGCTGATCTGGAATCGCTTTGGGGCCGCACAGGTAGACCTGTTTGACCCCAGACACCACCCATTGCCAGTTGTTTTATTCCCTGACCGAGGGGACCCTCGGCTCGAATGCGCTGGCACACAGCTGGCCCCCGGGGCCTACGCAAGTATGCGTTCCCCCCAGTGAGCCTTCTTGCACAAACACTGTGCAAGGTCAGGGAGGACGAGGAGCAAGTCCTGTTGGGCGGAGCGTGAGATGCAAATCTTGCACGCCAATTCTCATTGGCCTGTTCTCTAGAAGGCCAGTCTATCTTGAAGCTGATAGGGGCTCCCTGAAGTGATCCCAATTTGTCGGTGATGTCCAATGTACGTCTCCGTTCCCTCCTTCAGGGAACGAGGGTTACCATACGTAACCAAGACGTTTTTAATGGCTGATTTTTTAACTATTGTCCTCAATCCTAAATTAATGTTTACATTTTAGAAGTAATTCATAATTACTAATGCTAAGCCTAATCCTACAGCACTACATTTTAACTCCTAAAACTACAGAGACTTGGCAAATATAAATAAACACTAATTTAATAATGAAATACTGATAAAGACAGTGAGAGAAACTCACCTCTGTTTGAACCACATTCCACTGAGGTCAGAAAAATTAAACTGTTATTTTTAAAGGCACCGTTTAACAACACAACACAACTTGTTACATGAATGCTTTCTCTACCCTTAAAAGGTGCAACTAAATGTACAGTTTACAGCCTTGTAGGACACTTACCTCTATCACTGTATCAAATCAATCAAATAAGTTATGAATGTTTGTACTTTCTTTCGATAGGCTTTCATGTTGCAAATTTAAAACAGAAGGCTTTAGATCTCTTACTTCAGCTCTGAGGTCAAACGCTCAGCTGAGAGAGCTGGACCTGGGCAACAACAGCCCTGGAGATCAGGGAGTGGAGCTGCTGTCTGCTGTTCTCCATGATCCAAACTGCAGACTGAAAACACTGAGGTTAAGATATATAGAAATCAGTGTATAGTTTTTGATAAAATTTGGAAAACAAAGCATATCTTACAATTCAATTCTTTCTCAGGTTGGACAAATGTGGAATGACAGAGAAAAGTGTAGCTGCTCTGGCTTCAGCTCTCGGCTCAGAGACCTCCAATCTGATACATCTGGATCTGAGTATTAATGATCTACAAGACTCAGGCGTGAAGAAGCTCTGTGTCGGACTGAATAGTCCTCACTGTAAACTAGAGAAGCTGGGGTAAAGTCTGGAAAGAACTTATGTAGTGCAATCTCACTTCCAAAGCCATTCAAAACAGAATATCTGTGTTTATAATACCTGTGCTTACAAATCCATTCTGCTCTCTTCAGGCTGTCCAACTGTAATGTTACACATGAAGGTGTGGCGGCACTGACCGAAGCTCTGAAATCAAATCCATCCCACCTGAAAGAGATCAATCTGCTTGAGAATGATCTGGAAGAGTCAGACATGAATGTGTTTTCCACACATATAGTCCTCATAAAAACACCAATCCTTACAATAACTCTATAAATAAACACCTAAGCTTTGAACATTAAGTAGTAATCACACAATTGTAAATCACACAATTTTTAATGCACACGGTACCCCTTTAGCATAATTTTCCAATGTGCCGGGTACTCCACGGATTTCAGTTGTTTGCCCAATGTGTCAAGTAATTCTTTATATTTGTAAAAGCAGACATGATTTTATGAATATTTATAGGCAATTTTTATATTTTGGAGCAACTAACTCAACTACCTACCCACTTCTAAACAATATAAAACATGTAACATTAACAGGCAAATAAAAGTACAGTCACAGGTATTTATTGCAAAAACTGACAAAAATCAGTATAAACGTATAAACTCATGTTGCTTTCCAAGTCTTTTTAAGTCATGTGATATATTTATGTAAAGAACAGAGTTGATCTTAATGTTTTAATCGCTGAAACGATGATCCTGGCGCTCTGTCATATCTCATTCAAAAGATACACCCGACTCTTTAGCATGCAGCAATCAGTCACGAGACACAATCAAAGCTGACATGAATGTGTGAATGATCTTCGGCAGATGGAGAAGCTGATTGCTTTTGGTGAGTTTCTTCACACAAATCAATCAGAAAACTTGGAATATTTGTACTTTTTTAATAAATTGTGCCTATAGTCGTATCTGCCTGTTATATCCTGTGTTTTATATCATACACAAATAATACACAAATGGGTAGGTTTAGGGATGGGGTTGGGATATGTGTTCAAGCGTGTCTAAATAGCGTAAATAAATAAAATAAAATAAATGTAAATAAAATTATGCTGGCTGATTAATTTGAGAATCACACTCCAACATGTCATAATGGCAAAATCATAACCCAATATAATGTCATCATGATGATGACATTCCCATCGCACCAGTGTATGATGCCAAAGGTTTCTCTCGAAAACTGATGCCAAATAGGTACTCCGTGCGTTAAAAAGTGACGCTGAAAGGTTCTGACCAAGAGTCAATATGTGACAAGTTGGGTGTGAGAATGTGTTGCACGTGTGTGAGTCATAAATAAAGTTGGAAAAGTGTCTACTGGCATCCTTATAGACGGCTTTACAAACATGCATGTCAGAGCGATTACAACAGAGAGCGACATTACAGATAGTGTGGCTTTATATTATGTATTTAAAATACATTACATATACATTTCCATTAACAGTTCCAGGTGTCACATGTTTAGTGTGTTTCTGTTGTGTTTTTTGCATGTCACATGTTCCTTTGTTAATTTTCCCATCACTCCAGTGTTTCCTTGGTTACCCTCGTTAGGTTAGTTCTGTTCAACTGTGTAGTTAATTAGTCTCATTCGTTCTGTTTGCCATGTGTTTATATAACCCTGAGTTTCAGTCTGTTCTTTGTCTTGTGTTGATGTTGTTTAGTGTGGTTAAGGGATTGTAGTTTGTTCAGGTTTCTCCTATGTGGATCCTAGTTTGATTCTGCTATTAAAGGACTATTGATGTATCTCCTGAGTTGTGTGCTTTATAACGGCCACAACCACTGACACAACGCAAGACCCAAAATCAGGCAGCAGTGAGATGGATCTCACAGCAATGCCAACAACATTGGTCTCAGTGTCTCCAAATTCATCTACTGCTGCAGAGACTCAATACTGGGATGAAGACAGTCTACTAAACATCCGGCAGGGTGGTAGGCCTTTGGAGGAGTATGTGGAGGAGTTCCTGCATCTTTCCCATCTTGTGAGCTGGGGTGATACCATACTTAATGCCTGCTTCCGGATGGGACTGGATGATCTTTTTCAACTCCTGTCTTCTAGCGATTTGTTAGGTCTGTAGCGGACTTTGTTAACTATGTCCTCGACTTAAGTGGTTCTGATTTCCTTGTTGAAGTAGCTAAAAAAGATTGTCATCCAGTTCCTATCCGGAAGCATGTGATCGCTCCAGCTCACCCCAAGCCACATGCCTGTCCAAGGGTCGCCTCTCCTCCTGGCCACCCGTGTTTCCAAGGACCTGGAAACATGTCACCAACAGCCAGGACCTGAGGGCTAAGGTGAGGGATCCAGCATTCACATCGGTCAGGGTGGATTTGAAAGCAACTTCCCTTCCCTGGTTCTCAGCCCCAAAACCCAGTGTAACATTCAGTCCAGAGAAAGTGGTGCCCCAGACCAGAGCCCAGGGAGGGCTCCAGGCCCAAAAAACATCTATTAATCTTAGTTATTTAATTGCAAAATGTACTAATACATTATTAAAATCTAATGGACTAGAGCAAACATGAACTAAGAATGAACAGTTTTTTATTAACTAATAAACAGATTAATATTATAACAAATGTATTGCTCATCGTTACTTGGTGCATTAATGCATACTGATTAATGATGCCTTATTGTAAAGGGTTACCACTTTTATAAAGGTTTATATATACTGTATGCAATGAGTGTACAGTATACATGCATAAACCTTCATCCTATTAAGTCTGAGAATTTGACCCTAGCTGTGAAAAGTGCATTTAGGAAAACTCACAAGGTTGATCCAAGAGTAAAGATCTGAATGACAAGGGGTGAAGAGAGAATCTGAGATAGAAAGAATACAAATAAACCAGAATAGAAGACTGACCATTAAAACAAAACCAGGAGAGAAAGCTATATCCAGGGCATGCAGGTTCACTCAACCAACTACATGCTCCAGTCAGGTTTCATCTGACATGACTGAGTAGGTGATGACAATATTCACTTTGGGTTTGAATATTCTTTTAAGTACTGAGATTATTGTAAAATAAGAAAGGCAAAAGCTAATGGGGGGTTGGGGGTTCAAATAATGGTGGTTGTTTTAGTGATAATATAATCTACTTGTTACAGAGATTTATTCATGATTTAGTTTGCAGGTAGACTTGTGTCTGGTGTGCCCTTATCCGGGCTGCACAAAAACTAGCTAGTTAGATTACATTTATTACACTGAGAAGCTGCTTTCCAGTTTTGTGTGCTGTTAGCAGTTGGTGGTTCGTGGGAGTAACGCCTGAGACTGTAGGCCATTGCCAACTTCCTTCATGCCACAACATCGTCATGTGGAAGAGCAGGTTATCCATGACAAAACAAGGAACATCATTCAGTTTCGACTGATTCACGAGGACTGAAGTTGAATTCAGAAGACGCACGGTAAGTACCACTGCAGCGTTTGATAGATCACAGGCAACATGGATCCTCTTGAGTTAGAGCTAAAATACACCTGACACTGTGATTTAAAGAATGATAAAGTTTTCAATTATACTATTTGCAGAATCTCACAAAACATTGAGTTAAATGTATTACCAAATACATAAGAAGTAATTACCTTACAAAAAACCTTACATTGACTAAAGTAATTACTAGTGGGTTACCATGATCTTCATTTAGCCTATACATTACGCATTATTCACATTAATTATGAACCTGTAGTTCTTAGTAATCCTCTGGGAGGTATGAAAAATAGTTATTGATTAGCTAATAGTGAGCTACCAAATTTAACTAAGCACTACTACTTGCAAATTGGTTAATCAGAGTTTCTTGTAAGTTATTTTGCTTAGTTACTTGCTTGTCATTTGTTCCTGTGTAGTTATTCATTAATGATGGAAGAGTATTCTAAAGAAAAATCCAGTAAATCTGGTTCTTAAAAGACCCTTGGATGCATAACCATATTTCTTTCACTTTTCCAGCGTTGAAAAAAAAACATAAAAAAACAGCATGTCTCTAATAATTGGTGCTACTGATTCCTGCAGCTCTGTCAGTGGATCGAATGGGTGAGACATATTTATTTACTTGTGCATGAGCGACCAAATGTTTTAAATTCACTTAAGTAATTAAACAAATCAACAACCACTAAGGTATTTTTACATAATTTCAAGTTCCCTTTCAAGAGAACATTTTAAAATGCACGTGTTTTTGATAAAAGTCTAGTGGCTCAGATCTCGTGTTTGCGAGGCAACTCGTGAATTATGGGTCTGCATCTAAGAATCCAGCGAATCTATCTCACGTTGGCAGTTTAGATTATGGGTTTGCAATATATGCGTAGGGAACTGAGCAGACGGGAATTTCCCTTTCTCTCTTTCTCTTATGATTGTGTGCAAACTAATTATGTGTGTTTGCAAACTATTATTTATGGTTCTTTTTGTGTTGAGATTATAATATCAATATTCAGCCTGTCATTCAGACCAAGTTTTGTATCTTGATTTCTGACTGCATTTAATTTTGATTAAATTAAATGTTAAATAGCCCACTCATCTGAGTTGATGTCTGTATTAATACACTACATTCAGCCTTTCACCTAGATGTTTCTACTTGTTTGGTTGATATTTGGCTGCATTTAATTTTTGAGAAAATTAAATATGTGCTCGTCTGATCTCTGAGGAGTTAGATGTCTATTATTAATATACTATTCAGCCTTTCGTCCAAACTGTGTTTACTTGTCTGGTTGATCTTTGGCTGCATTTAATTCTGAGGAAATAAATGGTGAAATTCCTTGGGGGAAATGATTAACACCTTATTATACAGTGCCCATCTCCCTTCGGTGCCCTCAGGGGCTGTTATGCCAACCATTCTGGGCGCAGCGGTCTCCAGTGAGTTCTAGTCTCAGTGTCTGACTCGCAGGAGGAGGATTTGACAGGGGTCAGTTCGGTTGTTTCCTGCCAGTCATCCATTTCAGGACACTGGATTGGCTTCTCAAGCTATACTAGAGGCCAGTCTTGAGAGGCTGGTTCCTTTAGTAGTCTCAGCCATAGTTGTCTTGGGATAAGACAGATCTGAGGACAGTGATTATGTCGAAAAGAGGCTTCAGCAAAGAGGTCCTGACACCAGTGGTGCCAGACCTCTGAGGGCAGTCCCTTCTGAGGGGAAGTGGTTAACACCTCAGTATACAGTGCACATTTCCCTTCGGTCAGGTGGCCCCGAGGTGGTGGAGCTCATATGGAGTTGCAGACATGGTTGTGCTGCATCTGTGCACGGTTTCCCTGATTGTTCTGATCCCGGGAGTTTTGGAGAACAGAGTTATGGAAGTGTGGGTTTGGCCTTTGAGGGGGCCAAACTCAAAGACTCAGGTCTCTCAACTGTTCCTTTCCGCACACACTTGTCGGATTTACAACCTAGTTTTGAGCTTCACCCCTGGGTCCCAGGTGTTTCTGTCTTTGTTGTGCTCGTCTGATTTCACACAAGACAGGCACTGGTCACTATGGTTGGTATAGACCAGTGTTTTTCAAACCTGTCCAGGAGGCACCTCAGCCCTGCACATTTTGTATGTCTCCCTTATTAAACACATCCAATTTAGTTCTCGCAGTCTCTGCTAACGAGTTGATGAGTTGAATCAGGTGTGATAAATGAGGGAGACACACAAAATGTGCAGAGCTGGGGAGCCTCCAGGACAGGTTTGAAAACCACTGGTATAAACGTTCTCACAGCATCAATCTCGACGTAACGCAAGTTCCCTTGAAAGGGAATGCCTTGGTTAAGACTGTAACCTCGGTTCCCTGAAGAGGGAACAAGACATTGTGTCGCCCTACCATATTTTGGGCGTGCCTGTGATTGACTTGCTTCGACCTATCAGAAGCTGACTATGTTTGGTCTAGCTGCGCTTTATAGCTTTATAGCATTACGTCACCCGCCTATATGCCATTGGACTGATTTTACAAGTGCTTCACAAAGCAATGTGCATTCCCACAGCGTCAATCTCAATGCAACATCTCGTTCCCTCTTCAGGGAACCAAGGTTACAGTTGTAACCAAGGCGTTTTGCAATCACTATTAAAGTGAATATTAGAACCAAATGAAGAAACATGCAGACACTTTTTGTACTATAATAATGTGCTATTTAGAAGTGCAGAAATATGTTAAGGGTTATTGACCCTACTTTAAATTTATATCAATGGAGACTTTGATGGAGACCGGAATTTTCTGGGTTTCCGTGTTTTCACTGTTATACTCTAGGGGGCGCTATTACGCATCTTCTGAATGAGTTCAGAATCTCCTGATCAAAACACAGGTGAAGGAGACGCAATAAAACAAGCGATCGTATGCAAGCAGATGCATATGTAAAATAACGTGATCATCAACATTAAACAGCATATAAATCAAAACTGCCTAATGTTACTGAATGAAATGTAAACCCAGGACAAGCTACAGGACTGCAAGCATTAGGGGTGTTGATGGACTCCATCTACTCCATCTGTGTTTGTCCATCGCTCTGAATCTGATCTAGATGTAGTCTTTGACAAAAACATGATTTTGTCAGCTTTTTGTTCAAAATGTTGCTTTAAAAAAAAAAAAAAAAAAAAAAAAAATATGACACTTGAAAACCCATATTTAAGTATTGATAAAAAAACGACTTTCTTTTGATATATTGCATGCTCAGATACAGCAAAATATTCTATGGGCCATTACATTTTTGTGAAATGATCAAAAACCCTGGCTGTGGCTGGCAACTTTTTTTTAAAACGCTGGCGGAGAAAGAGTAAAGGGGGTTGCACACCAGATGAGAAGCACCGTGCCACGTCTTTATAATTCGAACACATTATTTTCTATGAGTGTACACACACCAGCAGCACCATTCAGTGTCTGTCCACGGTGCCCAACTACGACTATGAGCTACAAAATCATGACCATGGAAGAGACCATATTCTGCTTGCATTCATTCATTCCAGCATGCAAATTATGCAAGAGTGGAGGCATGAGCATGGGTATGAATCAATGGCACCAGTTGAAGAGACGTTGGCTAGCTATCTCTCGCTGGGGGAGGCATCAGTGTTGAAGGCTCCCACTCTGCCGACCAAACTGCTGAGTGTGACAAATGTTTGAATGGCAGAATGTACGTGGTAGTGGGTCAGGCCTGGGCTGCCTTGCACACAATGGCTGTAGCAGAACAGCGTTACACCACAGACCTTGCTCTCCGTACCAACAAGTAAACTGCTGCCATGATCAGATGATTGATGGTGGCAACGGAGAGCCATCTCTGGGTGAACAAGGCAGAAAGGTTACCAGCCAATGTCGTGTTTTGAAGCATTCCCCATTAGCTTCCTATGACGCAGGGAACCATGGTTACATTTGTAACCCGAGATGTTTTCTACAGTAAAATGTACTTGATTTGTGATTTTAATAGTACTAAATGTACTATTTTAACTGTAATGTCACATGGAGCTTGATAACATTAACCATAATTTACATAATATAGCATAACATAATATTGTGTTTCCTGTTGCAGTTTGATTGAGAGATCAGACTCTTCTGACCTTAGTGTTTTGTCCATGAAGAGTGACCGATCAATGAAAATACCAATTCAACTGAAAAATGGATCAGCTCTCATGGGAAAAAGGTAATGACGATTTATGCTTAAAGTAGTCAGAACTTCAGTGCTGTGGTAGAAGGCACACTCATAAGGAGGATGGAGTTTCCAATAATTTTCTGATCAATTCTTCACCTCAGTGGTTTGTTGTTAATCTTCTCTAAAACACTACAATTATATTTCACTAAAACCAAAAGTTTCACTGTCAGTCTTCAGCAGGAGAAATCAGACTCGCCTGCCCCAAGCGTTTTGTCCATGAAGAGCGATCGATCAATGAAAATACCAATTCAACTAAAAAATGGATCAGCTCCCATTGGAAAAAGGTAATGACGATGCTAAAGATAGTCAGAACTGCAGTGCTGTGGTAGACAGACACACACAATGTCTCTGTAGTTCTCAGACAAACAAATACATTTTAAGAATGAGAATGCATCAGAGTACTTTATACTGACTTGACAGATGAGAAGATGACAGCTATTGAGGTATGGCTGGATTAATTCAGTTTCTATTTGTGGCTTGTTGTAAGTTCATAGTTCAGAGAAAAGATTCAAGTAAGACCAGCAAAGATCGAGGGCAGAAAAAAACAAGATGATTAAAACAAGATAAGATGGTCTCCTCTGAATGCTGTCATGTCTAAACCATTTCTAGTAAACCATTTCTAGTAAAGATAAGTGACCAATATCAAACTTTTTTTTTTTTTTTTTTTTTTTGTCTATAAGGGATTTACACATAAAATCAGGTCAGGATGCTAAGAAGAATGGCAATGTTCCCGGATGCATGGGATATCAGTAGGTTAAATGTATCAAAACTAATTTATAGTGTCTGCATTTGTGCATAGTTGTTGCTACTAACAACATATTTTCAACAGGCATAATTCAGAAACACAAGAAGTCAAGATACAAAGGTTAAAATCACACATAAAAAAGAAGCACCTCTACATTTTTGAAGGATTTGCAAAGCAGGAAAACCCAGCACTCCTGAATGAGATCTACACAGAGCTCTACATCACAGAGGGTGGAAATGGAGAGATCAGTAATGAACATGAAATTAAAAGGATAGAAAAATCATTGAAGGCTGCAGCAGGAGCAACAATACCAATCAAATGCAATGACATCTTTAGACCTTTACCTGGACAAGACAAACCCATCAGAACTGTGCTGACAAAGGGAGTCGCTGGCATTGGAAAAACAGTCTCTGTGTAGAAGTTCATCCTGGACTGGGCTGAAGGGAAAGAGAATCAGGACGTCCAGCTCATATTTCCACTTCCTTTCAGAGAGCTCAATTTGATGAAGGACAAAACACTCAGTCTTTCAGATCTTCTTCATGTCTTTTTCCCTGAAATAAAAGAAATGGAAATATCCAGTGACAAATATAAAGTGTTGTTCATCTTTGATGGTCTGGACGAGTGTCGTCTGTCTCTGGATTTTCAGAGCAATGTGAGGTTGTGTGATGTAAGTGAATCAGCCTCAGTGGACGTGCTGCTGACGAACCTCATTGCGGGGAATCTGCTTCCATCTGCTCTCATCTGGATCACCTCCAGACCAGCAGCAGCTGATCTCGTCCCCTCTGAGTGTGTCCATCGACTGACAGAGGTGCGAGGCTTCAATGACTCACAGAAGGAGGAATACTTCAGGAAGAGGATCAGTGATCAGAGTCTGGCCGACAGGATCATCTCACACCTGAAGTCATCAAGGAGCCTCTACATCATGTGCCACATCCCAGTGTTCTGCTGGATCTCAGCCACTGTTCTAGAGAAGATGTTGAGCGAAGCAGAGAGTGGAGAGATTCCCAAGACTCTCACTCAAATGTACACACACTTCCTGATCCTTCAGACCAACATCAAACATGAGAAGGACTATGAGAAGAACGTGACAGATGAAGACATGATCCTCAAACTGGGGAAACTGGCATACGAGCAACTGGAAAGAGGCAATGTGATCTTCTATGAGGAAGACCTGAGAGAGTGTGGCATTGATGTGACAGAAGCATCAGTGTACTCAGGATTGTGCACTCAGATCTTCAGAGAGGAGTTTGGCTGGTTTCAGGGGAAGGTCTTCTGCTTTGTTCATCTGAGCATTCAGGAACATCTAGCGGCTCTATATGTGCACCTATCCTTCCACAACAACAGCAAAAACATGCTTGAAGCACATGAGTCTGGAATGCCTGTGACAATGTTCAACTTACACAAGTGTGCAATTAAAAAATCTTTAGAAATTATGAATGGACGTCTCGATCTTTTCCTTCGCTTCCTCATTGGACTTTCACTGGAGTCGAATCACAACCTCCTAAAAGGGTTTTTGGTGAAGAGGACAGGAAGCACCCTGGAAAGAGAGAAAACTATTGAGTATCTCAAGCAAACAATAAAAACAATCCCTTGCTCAGAAATGACTCTTGTTTTGTTCCACTGTCTGAATGAACTCAATGATAATTCCCTCATTACTGAGATCCAAAGCTACCTAACCTCCGGAAGAATAAACAGCAATACTCTTTCCCCACATCTCTGGTCAGCTCTGGTGTTCATCTTAATGACATCAAATGAGAAGTTCAATGATTTTGAACTTTGTAAATACGGAAGATCGGACGCGGCTGTGTTCTGGTTGCTTCCTGTGATCAAGTTGTCGAAAAAGATCTGGTGAGAACATTTAGTTTTAGTTAATGATATGAAAAACATATTTAGTACAAATATCCTATTTCTTCTATTTACATGGTGTAAATCACTATTTTCATTATGCTATTTTGTGCCATTTATACTTGGTGCAAAGGTTTATACCATTATACACAGTAAATAGCATCTACCTTAGTCTGAACAGCTGATGCCATTAATATATTTGTGCTGGCAGGATGCATGACTGTAATATCACAGAAAAAGGCTGTGCAGTGCTTTCTGCTGTTCTTCCATCAATATCTAATCTCAGAGAGCTGGATTTGAGCTACAACAACCTGCAGGACTCTGGAGTGAAAATAATCTGTGTTGGATTGAAAAGATCAGGCTACACCTTAGAAAAAATAGTGTACGAGTTTTCAGTGATCCAAAACACAGAAAAATGTTGTCTATGCAAGCCCTGTTTACATTTAAAGTTTTTAATCAACTATATAAATCCATTGGCAGGAGGAGTCTGGGTTCTGAAGATTGTGACCCTAATCTTAATTTTGTCGTTCTTCCTACTGCTGGACTACAGGACTCAAAGTGTAGACTGGAAACACTCAAGTAGGTTAATTCTCTAAACTCAAGATATTAGACATTCAGGTCTACAAGCTTACAAATGCTAGATGGCAGCTTTAAAGGCACAATATGTAAGATTTTTTGGATTAAAATATCCAAAAACCACTAGAACAGTGTTACATATTTTGTTGACTTGTGTACTTACATTATCCCAAATGTTTCCAAAAAATGTTTCAATCCAGAGAAATAAGCAATTTTAACCAGGACATGGACCGGGTCCGTCCATCGCCTATCAGTGACATCATACCCGCGTTACCCTCGATTTCCGTTTTTATTTTGTAGAAACCATGGAAACACCAAAAATGCTTTAATATATCATATGTTTTATTAGATAGGTGAACAACTGTTTGGAGACATTTATAGGCAGAAAACTAATTAGGCTATTGTACAGTAACACACCATTTTCTCCATCATATAATATGTTTTAAAATGAATTGCATGCCATTTAGCAACACAAGCCACCCAGCATTTATTAATATGATATTCTAATATCAATCTAGCTCACTGCAGTATGCAGCAAGAGTCTCATAGCAGCCGTGGAGCGAACGCACAGAAAAACGTTATAACATAATTTTCTACACACTCAAATGTACCCCACATACACATAAGCGGAAGAAGCGGAAGTGGCGACTGTGGCATAATAAAAGCTCCGTTGCTGTCGAGCAGTGTGTCGCGCTCGTCTCTCGATAGCATTCGCTTCAGCAGCCTCATTCAGCTCCCACAACACTCGGCCCTGCTCTGCTTCATACTACAGTAACGTTAATAATCTCATCCATGAATATGATTTCTGCCCACGTCCCATCCTGATTCTTTCCACTGGCTGTAGAGGTGAAGATGACAACTCCCAAGATTCCGCGCTCAAACTCGGCATCATCAAGCTACACTTTTTTGAATAGGCGACATCTAGCGGCAAAAACTACAGTGTGCCTTTAAATTATACCTTCTCATTAAGAATGATAATGAAGACTGAAACGAGACTTTTTTTTCTATGCTCTCTGTAGTTTGAAGAAATGTGGAGTAACAGAAGCAGGCTGTGTTTCCCTGAGCTCAGCTCTGAGTTTAAACCCCTCTCATCTGAAAGTGCTGGACCTGAGCTGGAACAACATAGGAGATTCTGGAGTGAAACATCTCTGTGCTGCTCTGGAGAAAGTTCAGTGTGCATTGGAAATACTAAAGTAAGTTACAACAAACTTAATTAGTAAGCAGATAACTTAATAAACTTTATCTGGATTATTGAATATTCTAAAAAGTGTTATGCAGTATAGCCAATGCAGAGAAGATCTGCTCTAAAGCTTCTGTTGTAGCTCATTAGTTCTGCCTTAAATGAATACATTGTTAGCTAACTGCGTGATTTGTACATTTCTCAAATACATTACTTGGACACAGTCACTCTAGTAACAGATCCTCTAAATATGCATTTTCTGTAAAGCTGCTTTGAAACTATATGTATCCTGTTGTGAAATGCGTTATACAAATAAATGTGAATTTAATTGAAATGTGAATTGCAACACTTCCATTTGTCCCAATGAAAATCAACATAAAACCAGGATATTCAAAGGGAAAAGTAAGATTGGAGATTACTTTATCCATCCAAAATTCATTAGAACGTGAAAAGGGTCAAATATTAAAATGAGATAATAAAAATAAGGCCTTGATGATGTCAGTCTAAATGGAAGCTGTTTAAGAGGCAGATAAAGTTATTATGAGGAGACATTCTTGGGAATGATATACCAGTAAAATGTAAAAATGGCGCCTTTGGACGTGCACTCAACGTCATTGACGCCCATTGGTTCTCGCGTGTCACGTGACGAATCACAACACGTTAAAAATGTGGATTTCAGAATGTTATTAAAGCACAACAGTATACTCACACTTAATAATGACTTAAACTTTATGTTTAAAAGTACATTTTAATTAAATGTTATCAATGTGGTCTACTTTTATGATACTCCTGTTTTGAGGTTGTATGAAAAAAAAAAAACTTCTTAAATGACAGAATTTTTGGGGTGAACTATTCCTTTAAAGTAATATTTTGTACATTTAAGAACTTTTTTGACTTGCTTGTTATAGACTTTTAACTTGCAAAATCAGCGCAGAAGGCTTTGAATCTCTGGCTTCAACTCTCAAGTCAAACGCTCAGCTGAGAGAGCTGGACCTGGGCAACAACAGCCCTGGAGATCAGGGAGTGGAGCTGCTGTCTGCTGTTCTCCATGATCCAAACTGCAGACTGAAAACACTGAGGTTAAGATATATAGAAATCAGTGTATGGTTTTTGATAAAATTTGGAAAACAAAGCATATTTTACAATTCAATTCTTTCTCAGGTTGGACAAATGTGGAATGACAGAGAAAAGTTCCGCTGCTCTGGCTTCAGCTCTCGGCTCAGAGACCTCCAATCTGACACATCTGGATCTGAGTATTAATGATCTACAAGACTCAGGCGTGAAGAAGCTCTGTGTCGGACTGAATAGTCCTCACTGTAAACTAGAGAAGCTGGGGTAAAAGATGAGAAACCTAATCAGATTTCCACAAAAATTAAACCATTTATACCATTATTGGTTAACTTTTCCACTGTCTGAAAATCCATTCTGCTCTCTTCAGGCTGTCCAACTGTAATGTTACACATGAAGGTGTGGCGGCACTGACCGAAGCTCTGAAATCAAATCCATCCCACCTGAAAGAGATCGATCTGCTTGAGAATGATCTGGAAGAGTCAGACATGAATGTGCTTTCCATGATCCTGGAAAAGACATCATACAAACAGAAGAACACAAACACAAATGTTTAAGTGTTGGTTTACACTAATGCAGAAATGTGTGGATATTGTAGAATGGATATGCATTTTTATTCTGGATACATAGAGTGCCAACTACAAACAATTTCTTTGAAATTTTATTTTATGAACTAGATACAAAAAGGTCATAAATAAAGCTCATAAGTTAGGTGCACCTAAAGGTGGAAATACAGAAACTGTGAAATTAAGAATCCTCAACATGTTACCGAATCATTCTTAAATGTACTGCTGTTTTACAATGTTAAATTTACTGCAACATGAATATTATGCTCACTGCAAAAATTAAATACATTTTTTTTTGCACATGTAAAGGAAAAAGGAAGAAGACTCAGAAGCTGTACATGGAAACGACTGCTGGCATTTTGTACACCATGAAGAAAAACAATTAAAAACTATCGTATGTACATACAAAATCCTAGATTATGTACAGTGAAAAAAGTTTCAAAAAATAGATCTGTGCCTATGAAATTCTTGCAATGATTCAGCAGTTTTGAACGTTTTATCAAATTACATACACCAATTTAATTATTTGACCTCTGGTTGTAGATTCAATGGTACTCAAAGGGTAGAGTAAATTAAATTAAATTGAAAAGAGGGGGAAAACAAGACTGAAGGATTGACAAAAGAAACCAGGAAAAGTCATCAGATCAAGTCATTTACTTTGCTACTTAAAAAAATGCAAAGATTGGATACATGAAACATGAGTAACTCGAGACTAAATCTTATCTGTATCTATCTTCTCATTCCCTTTATTTTATTATTATTATTTTTTCAACAAATAAAGCAATATCATTTTCCATTCAGCAATGCCTCTGAAAGCTCCATCTGGCCTTCATAAAACAAACACACACCGGCCAAAAGGTCTGTTGGATTAGTTTACAATGTCTCAAAATCTCCAGAGGCAAAAGATCCATTTGAATATAATGTTCAAATTTGATCCACAGGGAACGATTCCTTCCTGCTGATGACAAGTGGCCATCCTGAAAAGATCCTCAGGAGAAAAAGCGTCGTAGTCTGTTTGCACTTAGTTTAAATGGTTCTTTCCACTTACACAAGGAGGACACTTCCCAAACTTTCTCCTGTCAAAAAATACAGCCTCGCTGCCTGGATGAAGAGGGTCAGAAACATCTCATCCGGAGAGACACATTAAGTCATTTTAATTGTCGGCAAAAGGCCAGTTTAAAAATCCTTAGACATCATGAAGACAATCAGGGAGGAAAATAAAGAAATTCCGTGTAAAAGCACCAAGCGGTCCAGAAAAGTGCAATTTAGCTCATTCATTCTGATCTTCATACCGTTCATATTCCATTAAAGTGCAAGAGTGAAATATTCCGTCCCTCTTGTAATTCATGCTAACCAACATGATGCAGTGTTTTTTTTTTTCCCTTCGCCACATATCAGACAGGAATCTTTTTGTCTTGTCTCCGATGCATTCCAGACAATAAATCCTGCACGCTGCTCAGGATCTTCCTCTGATGTGCAGTGCATGAGATTCCCATTTTGGCCAGATCCCTGTAAAAGAGCAGCACAGGGGATTTTTGGTAAGCTAAAGTCATCTTCAAGCTCATCAGGATGTGTAATTAGGTGTGTAATGTGTTGTGATGCTCACTCGTGACTCATGGGTATGACGCTCTCTAAGCTGCAGTATCCTGCTGTATTGAAGTTTTCTCTGTATTGCTCAAGTCCAATGATTTTCAGCCATTCGTCCACAGAACTCAAAGAGGGGGCGGAGCCTTCAGAGGGGGCGTGGTGAAGAGTGGATGGGTGGGGCCTGAGGACGACAACATTACATAATATATTTTATTCCAGAGAAAATGAAATTGCCAGAGTTTTGCTACTCTCATAGAGATTACATTTCTAAAAATGCCCCTTAAAAGAACAGAAAAACCTGATTAAACTTTATAAAAGGAACTTAATCAAATCTTAATTTTTATATGCAAATTTTATATGCCAAAAAGCATATTTTAGGGTTAAGACAGAAACATACACTACTGTTTATAAGTTTGGGGACTGTAAGATTTTTTTATGTTTTTGAGTTGTTTATGCTCACCAAGGCTGCATAATAAATTGTAAAATATTATTACATTTTTAAAAGAACTTATTTCTATATGAATACATTTTAAAATGTAATTTATTCCTGTGATCAAAGCTGAATTGTCAGCATCATTACTCCAGTCTTCAGTGTCACATGATCCTTCAGAAATCAATATAATGTGAGGATTTGATGATCAAGAAACATTTACGATTATTATCAATATTGAAAACAGTTGTGCTTTAATTCTTTGATATAGAAAGTTAAAAATAGAATTGGTTTGAAATAGAAATCTTTTGTAACAAATGTCTGACTGTCACCTTTGATTCATTTAATGCATCCCTTCTGAATCAAAGTATTAATTTCAAACATTTGTATGCTATGCATGCATTGCAAAAACGTGGTCCCATTGTGCATACGGCTAATCGGTTTCTCTTTAAACTGTTCATGACAGGATTTAACTAGAAGTTAACTAAAATGCATTTTGAAACATTTTGGGACACAATGGGACATGAAATTGAGCATTTTGCAAAGTATTTTGCAGGCCTTAGGGTTAGTGTACAGCAATTATAAGCAGTTTCCAGTCAAAATGAAATATATGTCCCCAGAAGAATAGATAAACCTAATGTTCATATGGGATTTTTTCTTTTAATACACTGCCCGGCCCCAAAAAAAGTCACTGTTTGGATTTAAATAGGCAAATGCTTATGAGTCTATGATTGGATCATTACTGCAGTGATTATTATGTTTCTAGCATATGTTCAGCAACGGTTCTTCTAACCCTGATTGATGGAGTGCGTAGCTTTTCATTTTTTAAACAACCATGTAGGAAGACACATCACGGCCATATTCCAGCATGACAGTGTCAAGATTCATCAGGCTCAGACCGTGAAACAATGGTTGGGAGGGAGCATGGAAAGTCTTTGGGATGTTCTGGAGGAGACTTTAGAGAGTGCTGGGCTCTTGCATTGTCAATACATGATCTTGACCAAAAATTGATGCACCTCTTGATGGAAATAAAAATCATTTATCATTTATTTAAAACATTTATCTCCATCAAGGGGTGCATACATTTTTGGTCAAGATCTTGTATGTATCTTGACATTGTCATCCTGGAATATGGCCGTGATGTGTCTTCCTACATGGTTGTTTAAGAAATGAAAAGCTACACTCCATCAATCAGGGTTAGAAGAACCGTTGCTGAACATATAACATGCTAGAAACACAATAATCACTGCAATAATGATCCAATCATAGACTCTTAAGCACTTGCCTATTTAAAGGTGCTGTGTGTAGGAATGACAGCTAGTGGTTGAAATGGGTATTGCAGTCCAAATTAAAAATATAGTTTGCCCTGCTCCCTTCTTCTCAGACTCGACGCTCACGTAGGTTGCCAGTTTAAGGACATGCAACAGGAACGAGTACAACTGACAATGGAAGGCGAGGAGACTTGCACACTGTAAATTGATGAGTTGACTGATCTGCATTTTAATGTGCTTCCGTTCATAGAGATTTTAGATGGATTTTTAGGTCGGGTAGAATCTGCGATCTCGAGTAAACTGGCGGCGTGCGGTATCGCACAGACCAAAACAAAAAAATACATTTCGACACAGAGCGCACATTTTCAAAGTAGAATAACTGTCTGTTGCATTGTTTTTCATGGAAAGGAGTATGTGAACTCAGCATGTTTCCTAAATATCTGCAAACATACAGTATGATGGTATTTTTATGCTTTAGTATAGTCAAAAACTTACATACAGCATCTTTAAATCCAAACAGCCACTTTTATTTTGCAGACAGTGTTAAGCATTTACAAAATGCCATATTTTAGGATTTGTATCAAAATATACCCAAAGTAGCAAAAAGAATATAAATGTAAGTCCCAACAAGAATAAATAAGGCTGTGAGAGTATCTGTAAGTGTTGATGTGCACCTGCTGGCGTCTCCTGCCGTCCTCTTGAGCGTGGCAGGATTGCGTATGAGTTTGTCCAGCATGTTGACGATCTGGCTGAATTTGGGTCTGTCTGCGCGTTCCCTCATCCAGCACTCCAGCATGAGCTGATGCAGAGCCAGCGGGCACTCCATGGGCGGCGGCAACCGGTAGCCTTCCTCTATTGCCTTTATCACCTAGGAAACAGGGGAGAGGAAATGAGTTGCTGATCTTGCTGAACTACCGCATTCAGTTGGTTTGTATAACTTGGCATGGCACACAATAGCACGATAAAGCAAAGTATTAATACTTTGCTAAGCATACCATGGGAACGCCAGCGGTGAAGGCTCGACAAGCTCTCGTAATTAATTAGATTTGTGGTGCAGTGCCACTTACATCCTGGTTGCTCATGTCCCAATATGGTCGTTCGCCATATGACATCACTTCCCACATTACGATGCCGTAACTCCACACATCACTGGCAGAGGTGAACTTCCTGTACATGATGGCTTCTGGAGCTGTCCAGCGGATTGGAATCTTCCCTCCCTGTGATTGACAGGTTCATGTTACTGGCAATACTAACATCTCATTCTAAACAGAATTAAGGCCTATTCACACCAAGAATGATAATTATAACAATATTAGCATCCACACCATCCATCTTTAAAGCAGAATGGATTCTGATTTGCTGTCTGTCTTTATCCTTCATCAGCTGGAAATCTTTCTGAAAATGATTCCAATGATATTATTGTTAGAATTGTGGTGAGAGCTCTGCGATTCTTTTATATTTAGAATGATTTAAAGGACTATATCTTTATCATCACAATTCTCATCATGGTGTGAACAGGCCGTTATGCAACAGTAAATTTCGATCCGCAAATCTGAATAAGTGACATTCACTAATTTGAATAAGTGACATCATTGTTAGTTAATGCATTAGCTAACGTTAACTAATAGGACCTTATTATAAAATGTAACATTGCATATGAATAAATGTAAACACTCTTACCCTGGTAGTATACGCTCCTTCTGGTTCATCTTCAAGCACTCTAGACATCCCAAAATCTGAGACTTTGCACACCAGGTTGCTGTTTACTAGGATGTTCCGTGCTGCGAGGTCCCTGTGAACGTAACTCATGTCGGATAGATATTTCATACCGGACGCGATTCCTCTCAGGATGCCCACCAACTGAATAACAGTGAAGCGGCCGTCATTCTTCTGAAAGAGGAAGGAACACTTCAGACCAGAATAGTGACACCTTGACAAGTTGCTCTAGTCGTGCTTGTTCTTGTGAGTCATTTAGGATCTACACTATATTGCCAAATGTTATGGGACGCCTGCTTTTACATGCACATGAACTTTAATGACATCCCATTCTTAATCCGTAGGGTTTAATATGGAGTTGGCCCACCCTTTGTAGCTTTTCAGCTCTTCTAGGAAGGCTTTCCACAAGGTTTAGGAGTGTGTTTGTGGGAATTTTTGACCATTCTTCTAGAAGCACATTTGTGAGGTCAGGCACTGATGATGGACGAGAAGGCCTGGCTCGCAGTCTCCGCTCTAATTCATCCCAAAGGTGTTCTATTGGGTTGAGGTCAGGACTCTTTGCAGGCCAGTCAAGTTCCTCCACACCAAACTCGCTCATCCATGTCTTTATGGACCGACGCTTTGTGCACTGGTGCGCAGTCATGTTGGAATAGGAAGGGGCCATCCCCAAACTGTTCCCACAAAGTTGGGAGCATGAAATTGTCCAAAATGTCTTGGTATGCTGAAGCATTAAGAATTCCTTTCACTGGAACTAAGGGACATGCCCAACCCCTGATAAACAACCCCATACCATAATCCCCCCTCCACCAAACTTTACACTTGGCAATCAATCAATCAATGAATCAATGATAATTTTCACAATCTGAAATTTGAAAATGAATGTAGAATTTAAGATATACATTTAATTTCAATGTAGAAAAACACTGTATAGACGCACAAAAACAATCTTACCCTGAGAAACATGTCCAGTGAGCCGTTCTCCATATACTCAGTGATAATCATAACTGGCTTGCCTGCAATGAAAGAGAGAGACAAAAAGGGAACAATTAAACTAAATAAATTCAAGTTTCTATTTAATAAAAAAAACAAACAAACAAAAAAACACTACAACAAATCTAGCCTGAACAATCGTGGAGTTTTGTAATATAGCATGTTAATGCCTTCTTAGGATGAATGATTTTGTTGTATTCCTCATTTGTAAGTTGCTTTAAATAAAGGCATCTGCAAATTAAATACATGTAAATCTATCTAACAAGCACTAAACCTTTCCCACTGACAGTATTTGAATGCCAGAGATGCATTGGGTGCTTGCAACACATCACACAAAACTCAGTGTCAACCAACCAGATGTAAACACTAGACACAGAACACGGATATCAGAATCAACACACACTCACAAGCCTGCTGATTGACACTCAGCCAATGCTCCTTTCCTATAGAGGAAGTGCGGGAAATAAAGCGCGACCAGACACATTGTCGGCCATCTTTGTTAGGCTGGCCTTTCTGATGACCTTGAAGTGAGTTTGACTGACAGCTCCTCCAGAGGGCCTGAGGAGCAGGTGACCTCTGACCCCTCCCACTCACTGTCTGACTTTCCCAGCCCCGCCCCTTTCCACCCACCCTATTAGAATGCTAATGAAGTGTTTACTGACTTTGTCAAGTTTTGCGTGTATGGTTGTGCCAACGTGTGTATATGCTTGACAATGAACTCTGCAAGACAAGGTTTAGAATCTCCATTAAAACATAAATATTTTCCTCATAACTTCAAAAAACAAAAACACAGAAAGTACTGATAACTTGCATTTGAAACAAGAGTACCAGAAGTCATACGTCAAATAATCTCAAAGAAATGTTGTTGAATCATTGATGAGATACCGAGAGGCCCAGCGATCCCACACTGCCTTATTTACATATTTAGATTCACTTCATACTCATTTACATTATGCAAATGAAACATTCAACTCTATTAGCTCTGCTGTAACACAAAGAAGGAGACTTAAGATGGCTTTATAGTTTCATGGGGACATTTATGAGCTAAAATTAAATTAAACATTGACAGCGCTGGCTGGTATTCACCGGTTAGAAATGTCTCCCACCAATTTAATTTACTAAGGAATTATAAATCAGTTTTGATGTCACCTGCTGCTCAAGACATGAGACAAGAGTCTTTCTTGTACAGCCGAGTGTGGGAAATAAACACATACGTATATGCTATTATATTAATAACATACAAACAGAAACTGTTATATAAAACTATTATTTAAAAATAAATAAACGTATTGTATATACAAATATATGTGTGTGTATAGTGATTTTAATCAACAATATATATTCAAAAAAATATATAATATTATATTTATTACATTTCTTTAAAAATAAATAAATTGTATACAATTTGTAAAATCTTTTTAAAAATAAAAATATTTTAATGTGTATTTTTATATATTTAGACAATTGTAATCAATTATAATTATGTGCGTGTGTGTGTGTGTGTGTGTATTTGTATGTGTTGTGAAATTTAATTTTTTAATTCAACCTACAAAAATATTTATTTATTATCACATTCTTAGGGATTCTTATTCTTAGGGATAGACTAATGCTGGTTTGCTAAACATGAAATGACAGTTTGAAAAATAAAGAGAAAAATAAAGTAGAAGGAAAGCCAAGATGAATAAGAAGCCAAATGTGTAGTGTGTGAAGGTTAACTTTCTCTCTCTCTCTCACACACACAAACAGCAGTGGCTGTAGGTTAGCGATATAGGGTGACACTCTAACCCCCAAACACATTTAGGTCCGACGACGTGATTAATGAGTCTGCTGTGCTTTTTAGCTCACATTAGCCCTCCAGAGCGACCCACTCCATCTGGAGACCACAAGGGTGAGTGTGTGTGCATCACACAGCAGTTTTTGTCAGGACACGCTCAGCAAGCAAACACACTGATAAGCTGGACATGCATACATAAACACACACGACCATTAGCACATCAAAAGGAAAGCGACATCACCAGCCTGTTTCTTCAGGGGGTTTAAGTCTACTTAATATCCAGACTTTTGACCATGTAGTGTTCTGGATAGGGTTGCACCGGCCATTCGTAAGTTCTTAAATTGGAACGTAAAGTCCAAACAAGAGAGCTTTTAACTACTAACTCTGTACTTTGTTTGCTTGCTCCATTTGTTCTTAAAGGGATAGTTCACACAAAAATGAAAAGTATCCCATAATTTGCTCACCCTCAAGCCATCCTAGGTGTGAATGACTTTCTTCTTCCAGCCAAACACAAATGGCCAGACGGCTGTTAACGGAAGCCAGTGATTATAGTTTATAAAGTTAAAAATATGGATATTTTTCTTACAAAAACGCATCGTTTCGCTTCAGAAAACCTTTATTGACCCCCCTGGAGCCATATGGATTACTGGATGCACTTTTTTGGGCTTCAAAATCTAAGGTACCATTCACTGCCATTATAAAGCCGAGAAGAGCTAGGATATTTTTGAATATAACTCTGATTGTGTTTGGCTGAAAGAAGAAAGTCATACACACCTAGGATGGCTTGAGGGTGAGTAAATTATGGGATAGTTTTCATTTTTGGGTGAACTATCACTTTAAGGCAGAAAGTAGCTTGAAGGTCGCAAGCTCTCCGTAATGTAGTCACATAATATGATGTTTACCCTCAATGATCCAACAGCAGACTTCAAATACTTGAGCAGATGTTGTGTTTAAATGCTGTGAATTTAATTCATCCTTGATTATAACTTGTTTTGCCTCGCGTAACAAACAGTAAAAATATGTTTCCATTAAATACTATACTACTTAAAGGGATCATGAATTGAGAAATACACATTTTCTTGCTCTTTCAACATACAGTCAAACCAAATATTATTCAGACACCAGATATCATGTTTTACTAGTGGGTGCAGGACACTATAGTTCATTTATGTAAGTGAAGACTATGACATATTATACCCAAAAGTGGACTATCAGTAAAATTAATAAAAGTTTTGGACCAACATTATTCAGACACTTTGACCTGACCATGTTTTGCATAAGCGTTTTTTCTTTAATTCCTGATGTGACCTTTCACACCACAGACTGAACACAATTAAGCATTGCTTGGTCATTGGTTGACTTAAATTGGTATCATCTAATTGTGTAGTTAAACTGAACAGCTGATTGGTTGATTGTAATCATTTACATCCCTTTCTATCAAAGTTATCTGACATTATCAAGATGAATTTGTTCTGACACAGTTTAACTGAGTTCTTGTCATATTTTATTACCATTTTCTAAACTATAGTGAATAAACTGTGATACTGTGAGAAAATGTTGAAGGTGTCTGAATAAATTTTGGTTTGACTGTATAAGACAGGGTTCCTCAAATCCAGTCCTGGAGGGCCACTGCCCTGCAGGGTTTAGCTCCAACCCTGATCAAACTCACCCTTTTTGAGGAACCCTGGTATAAGAGGTCATTGTACTATAAAAATATCCTGTACATTTCAGAACTCAAAACTATGGAAGCTTTTTTTCTGCCACGGAATAAAACAATTTAAAAGATAATTGTGACTTTATGTCACGCAATTCTGATTTTATAACACGCAATTCTAAGAAAAAGTCAGAATAGTGAAATAAAGCCTTTTTAATTGTAATGTAATGACTGTATCCATGACGGTAATCCATATAACCCCAGTGAAAAAATCCATATCTTCTGAAGTGAAACAATAGGTGCTAATAGTTTTTACTTTTTTAACTACACTCACCTAAAGGATTATTAGGAACACCATACTAATACTGTGTTTGACCCCCTTTCGCCTTCAGAACTGCCTTAATTCTACGTGGCATTGATTCAACAAGGTGCTGAAAGCATTCTTTAGAAACGTTGGCCCATATTGATAGGATAGCATCTTGCAGTTGATGGAGATTTGTGGGATGCACATCTAGGGCACGAAGCTCCCGTTCCACCACATCCCAAAGATGCTCTATTGGGTTGAGATCTGGTGACTGTGGGGGCCATTTTAGTACAGTGAACTCATTGTCATGTTCAAGAAACCAATTTGAAATGATTTGAGCTTTGTGACATGGTGCATTATCCTGCTGGAAGTAGCCATCAGAGAATGGGTACATGGTGGTCATAAAGGGATGGACATGGTCAGAAACAATGCTCAGGTAGGCCGTGGCATTTAAACAATGCCCAACTGGCACTAAGGGGCCTAAAGTGTACCAAGAAAACATCCCCCACACCATTACACCACCACCACCAGCCTGCACAATGGTAACAAGGCATGATGGATCCATTTTCTCATTCTGTTTACGCCAAATTCTGACTCTACCATCTGAATGTCTCAACAGAAATCGAGACTCATCAGACCAGGCAACATTTTTCCAGTCTTCAACTGTCCAATTTCGGTGAGCTTGTGCAAATTGTAGCCTCTTTTTCCTATTTGTAGTGGAGATGAGTGGTACCCGGTGGGGTCTTCTGCTGTTGTAGCCCATCCGCCTCAAGGTTGTGCGTGTTGTGACTTCACAAATGCTTTGCTGCATACCTCGGTTGTAACGAGTGGTTATTTCAGTCAAAGTTGCTCTTCTATCAGCTTGAATCAGTCGGCCCATTCTCCTCTGACCTCTAGCATCAACAAGGCATTTTCGCCCACAGGACTGCCGCATACTGGATGTTTTTCCCTTTTCACACCATTCTTTGTAAACCCTAGAAATGGTTGTGCGTGAAAATCCCAGTAACTGAGCAGATTGTGAAATACTCATACCGGCCCGTCTGGCACCAACAACCATGCCACTCTCAAAATTGCTTAAATCACCTTTCTTTCCCATTCTGACATTCAGTTTGGAGTTCAGGAGATTGTCTTGACCAGGACCACACCCCTAAATGCATTGAAGCAACTGCCATGTGATTGGTTGATTAGATAATTGCATTAATGAGAAATTGAACAGGTGTTCCTAATAATCCTTTAGGTGAGTGTATAAATCATCACTTCTGAACTACGGTCATACGAAAAACCCAAGCGACAACTGAGCATCAACTAACCCATTCACTTGCATTATATGGACTCACAAAGTTTGATTATTTTCATAAACATGATTTGTGGTTTGTGTTCATCTGAAGAAAGAAAGTCATATACATCAGGGATGGGAATTTTTATTTCTGGGTGAACTATCCCTTTAATGCAAGTCAAACCTAATTAAAAATTACTGCAGAAGACAAATAAAAGCCCTTGATGTCAACTTTGACTTACATTTGGTGACCACCCCCTCCAGGTGAATGATATTGGGATGGTCAAACTGGCCAATGACACTGGCCTCGCTCAGGAAGTCCAGCCTCTGCTGCTCGGTAAACCCTGCCTTCAGCGTCTTGATGGCCACGCAGATCTCACGCTTTCCAGGAAGTTTCAGACGGCCGCTGCACACCTCGCCAAACTCACCTACAGAGACAGGAAGTGATATTTACAAGCATCTCTCATCAATAGATGACATGCTAAAGACATAAAAAGGTTACCGTACCGATGCCGATCACCTTCTCGATTTTGATACAGGAGGTATTGATTTCCTTAGCGAACTCCCTGATGGCCTGGTTGGGGTCTTCATAGGTGAAAGGGTCCACATATATTCTCACCCCTGCTGGCACATTAACAGAAGGTTTGAGAATGGATAATTGCATTTTTTGTTCCAGGTGTGGACTAATGACAGGTGTTTTGCTTACCTGGCTTCAGGTTTTTCTCCTCGGCCTGTTTAGTTTTGCTGTATTTGCTCCTCCTGAGATGAAAATATCCACAGTTATTCAGCATTTATTCTTTTATTTGTCTATCACAGTGTTATTTTAGCATTATTTAGATTACTTTAGCATTATTTAGATTACTATTCTAATATTTATGAATATTGCAAATTAGGTTTTATTCTTATATTTTCAGTTTTAGTAATATTATGTGCTTTTGTCATTTTTATTAGTTTTGTTTTTAAATATTTTCATTTAGCTTTAAATTCTGTTTTAGTAAGTTTACTAACTTTTTTATCTAACATAATTTTTTTTTATTGCAGCTTTATTTCAGTTAATATTTTAATAGTTGTCGTTTTAGTTAACAATATCAACACTGGTCTATCGTTATGGAAAAAAATACCAGATGTTGTGTCACCTTTTGGTGATGATGAAGGTAATGATGAGGATGAGGAGGAGAACAACACCACATCCGGCCACCAGCAGCAGCAGCACGGCAGAGCTCATGACTCCTCCTACAACAGGAGCTGCGACTGAGAGAGACACAAACACTGTATTCATATACATTCATAAAAAAGTGCCAGGAAGAAGCTAAAAAAACATTTTGTTCTCAGTATGAAAAACTGTTTTAAGAACCTTTGTCACAACAAAGAACCTTTTGAACAAAAAAGGTTCTGAATGGAACCATAATGCCAAAAAAGAACCTAGTGCTGCATAATTAATAAAAAATAAAATAAAAAATAAATAAAACCCAAATCGTGATATGGCTTAGGGGAATTATCAAATTGATGTATTGTGCTGCGTGTTTCAGAGTGAAGTGCAGAACGGTGTTCATTTACACATGATCCAGTGTTTTTAGTGTCTCGGAGCAGCTCGATTCATAGTAAATGCTGCTCTAGATGAACTCATCTCTGCAGTTTGGGTTGTTTATAACATGCATTTATAAACAGAACGTGTGCCTTGTAATGAGAAGCGCTTATAAACTGGCTGTTTGCTGCGGTTTTCCAACAAAATAAAAACTTGATGGATTAACGTGTTAAAATGAAGAAATTAATAGAACCAAAAATGATGGTTGTAATTTTACAGTTGCATTTTAAATCAAAATTAATATTATTATATTATTGTTTTCTTAAATATGTGACTTAAAAGTGAAATATTGCAATAGTAATATTTCTTATTTTGTTTAATACTTTATTTAGTAATAATAATAATAAAAGTAATATAAAACTATTATTAATA
Source organism: Paracanthobrama guichenoti (assembly GCA_018749465.1). NCBI lineage: Eukaryota > Metazoa > Chordata > Actinopteri > Cypriniformes > Gobionidae > Paracanthobrama > Paracanthobrama guichenoti. Next base: position 177,522 of record JAGHMJ010001326.1, read on the forward strand.
ATAATTATTATTATTATTTTATAGTAATATTGATATATAATAAAAAAATTTCTGGCCAAATTTGTGCAGCCTTTTTCTTTCCTTTTTTTTTTCAAAACAGCTTTCTAAAATGCAATTGCAATTTTTATCTAAAAGACTTTATAAGAGTGTATGTCTTTTTTTTTTTTTTTTTTTTTTTTTGGTAAGATTTTAGTTTAGGGTCCAATTTTCATTATTAACTTGTTGCTTATTATCATGCATATATGCATAAAGCACATATTAATGCCTTATTCTGCATGACCTTATTATACATCCCTTAATCCACTCAATACCTAAACGTTAAAAAACGACCTTAATAAGCAGTAATTAGGAGTTTATTGAGGCAAAAGCCATAGTTAATAGTTAGTTAATAGTGAGATTTGGACCCTAATCTAAAGTGTGACCCTTTTTTAAATGTCAAGCCTAAAATGTTTCATATCAGTTCAGTCAGTCTCCAATGCCAGTGACTACCAACTAAACAGATTTAGAAATAATTATTATAAAAATAAAAAAATTAAAAAATAAAAAATCACCCACCTGTGTTGGTGCTGAACTCAAAGGGGGCGCTGAACTCTCCGTAGCCCGCGGCGGTGCGTGCTCGCACGTGAAACACGTAGGAGGTCAATGGGGTCAGATCTTTAATATCAGCATTACGAGACATTGTCTTTACAATGCGATAACTCCTCTCATTCTGATCCTGAGATTTATAAATAAATAAAGAGACAGAGACCGGAAGACAAAAGGAAGGTAAGAGGTCAACAGGGGGACGTTTGAGGGCTATTTTAACTCCAATAAAACTTCACTTCCTGTCCACAGGGGATTGCTATACTGTATCTTAAAGGAACAGTGCACCCTAAAAATTTAAATTCTGTCATCGTGAGGACTTTAGGATGAACTACTCTTCAAAATACGACAAAAACAAATGTTTCCCATTATTCACCTTCTCGTAGTATTTAACCTCATATTCCAGTATGACACCGTTAGGCTTCTCGGGCTTGTCCCAGAACAGAGCGAGCGTGTGGCGGGTGATGTCCTTACTCTCAACAGTCATGACTGTAGAAGGAGCTGAAGAGAGACACAAGGAGTTAATATATTTATAAAAGGTTTATGTTTACTAAATTGTACTTTTGTCAGGTTTTCCTAAGACATCTGTCTTTCTTTTATCACATAAGAAACAAACAGGGAGAGAAAGGATAAACCCAGAGGACAAGGAGACCTTTTCTTCTTCTAAACTGTGGATTTGGAGTTAAGACCGCTATTGTCTGTTTGGTTTCTTTTCCCCCCGAAGCTGTTTTTGTTGAGGGTGAGAAAGTCAAACAAGACAGAATCAGAAACAACAGAGATGTGCGTCGTCTTCTCCGCTTTTCCAAATACACATCACATGGAGTCGAAAACACAATAATAAAAGAGAAAAACAGCAAAAGAAAGTGAAAACAGATCTGAGGGATGTGAAGGAAGAAGAAGAAAAAAAATCTCCACATATTAGTTTCCTCTACCAAACAGAACGACTCCAGATATCAAAACCACAGAACGCTTGCCACATTTCCACAGAATGCAGATGCTGTCTTTGGCGAAGTCCTACACATCCCCTTCTGTGTATTTTGGCTAATTAAGGGTGTTCGTTAAGTCAAGCATGAGTATTAGCATTGCTCATATTTGCCGTTGAACGAACTTCTAACTCGAAGGCCTCTAATATTTCAGAAAAAGTTTTGGCTTCACATCCATGTTTTAGGAGACTGAAAACAGAAACATTTGAAGTGTAAAAATTTAAAAATCAATGTGCATGCCACATAAAAACTACCTAGCAACCAGCCAGAGCATTTAATCAATCACCTACCCAGAACCCAAGAAACCACATAGCAACACCTTGGCAACCACTGACAACACCCTAACATCATGGCAGTGATGGGTCATGGGTAAACTCACAATTTCTTCCAAAAAAAACAAAAAAACTGCAAACAAACTAGTGTGACTTTCAGCTAGCAGTAAACTATTAGCTCTATTTATCACATTTTACTAAATATTGTAGGGCTAATCTAATTTTACAGTTTTAATCTAAAATGTAAAAGGCTTGTTTGCAGTGCTGCCTGATTCAGCCAAAAATTAAACTGATTAAATATCAATATGACTATAAAATAATAAATATTTGTAATAAAAAATATTGTTATTAAAATAATAAAAATAAGAACTATTACTATTGTATAAAATATCACTGTAAAATAAATAAGCAATAATTTAAATAAAATTTAAAATAAAATTTAATTTTAAAACGTATTCATTTAATTTATAGTACATCTGTAAAATTGCAATAGTAATATTTAATGTTTCTTAATTTTTTCATTTTCAAACGTTCAAGCTTTTATTTTGGAGGAAACCTACAGGAAGCTCCTTTTTTGTTGACAACAGTCGGTTTATAAGCGTGTGATTTGATAATCAAAGTTATATCACGATTTCAGTTTTATTTCGATTAGTCGTGTAGCCCTAGGGTTGGGAATTGAAAATCGATACTTGGAATCGGATACTTGAATAAAATGAATATTTTGATTCCTTCAAATGCATTTTAATATGGCTTTAAACCATTCAAGCTCAAGAAGACCCTCTCATACTGAATAGTGCGCGATACTGAGTTCTCTTCTTCGTCTTTTTGCACTTGAACGGACAAATATCTTTCAAAATATCTTTGTGAATGCAGTCGGTTATGTCATAAGTGAACGTAGAGTTGACAAAGAAAATGCATAACAGTAGGCCTATATTGGATCCGTGCAGCTCTTAAAGCGACAGCAGCCAAAAATTCCTGCTGCCATTTCGATAACATTAATCAAACAACAAAAGACAAAGATAAAGATAAAATTAACTCGCTGTTCTACTGAATAACTTTTTAAACTATATTTATAATGTGTTGTATTTATAAAGCACAGCACTATTTTACATTTTATTATAGTTTCTGTACCTGAATACCTTAAAACACAGTCGTATCTTTGTTCAGTTGTATTTATTTGTGCGATTGCTACTAATTTATATTAGTTAGGCTAGTTGTTTTTGCTATGGCATTTTTAAACCATAGTTCCTTGTTTAAGTGTTTTTTTAGCCTGTTGATTTTTTTAAAAACTTTATTGGAATCAAAATCGATAAGAATCGGAACCAGAATTGTTCAAATTCAAACGATACCCAACCCTATGTTGCCTTAATATCTAGGCCAACTGTCCCCCACAATCAGCATAGAAAATGTACAAAAAGTGCACAGATTTATTGTTGCCTCTCTTTAAGCATCCTAAATTCAAGCACTAAAGCTAGAGTTTCATGCATTAGCGAGCGTGTGACTGTTAAACAATTCGATCCCCCGCCAGCTGTAGCAGCAGCTCGACGGCGGTCCTCTTCCATCTCACAGATCAGTCTTCTTCTGCCAGGCCCGACAGACTAAACGTGATTTAGAGGCGTCCCTCAGGGGGACTCGGAGACGACCCCCTCCAGCCAAAAACACAGGGGTCACCGCCCCCCTTCAACCACCTAACACACTCATCCCTAACACACATCCATCATGCCGTCTGCTCTGACAGATATGGGCCGTAATGGAGTTGTGGGTGTGTGCGTGTCTGGCTGAGATAACGTAAGAGGAAAGATGAGAATCTGTGCTCGTTCATCGTTAACACTCAAGCTATAAGATTTATGTTAAGATTCAGTAAACATGATTTAGGAGCATCATACTGTACTGTATGTTCATTTGTTAAAGCCTTTAGCGCATGCTGGGATAGTCAGAATTTGCATAATACATCTTTTTTTTTCATAATATTGTTTTATAGAAACACAAAAGCTAAGAAATGCAGTGTATCAGCTGTCGAGCCATATGAGTCTTCACTGCTCAAATACACATTTCACAGTTTTATAATAATATTGGATTACTGATCAGACTTAGAAAATAGGTGTTTGATTGTAAAGGTTTCTTCAAAATAAAGGCAAAGACAATTATTTAGCATTTCAAGGTTTTTATATGCATATCTTGGCGCAAAGTCTCATCATCGCTGCAGTGATGCTGTATCGTTTGTTAGCAAACAGTAAACTATAATGCAAAATAATTGTTTGATTCTACTATTATTAGAGGTGTATGAATGATTTGAAAAGTGAACATTGGTCTTATCATATTGGTTAATAAAGCAACTGTTAAGGAGGTTTTACACAGCTTCCTTTTCCTTGAGACGTTTAAAATCTCTTTATCTGACTTTTTCACTATGACAGCAGGAATAAATTGTGTTTTGTCTATACGTATTAAACATTATTTCAGTAGCAACTATGTTAAGTACATGTTAATTATTCTAAATATACTCACACGACTGCCCAGTGCACAACTAAGTAGGACACAAGTATTCAGGTCTTCTGTTTTATAGCCAAAGGCACGTCAATGCATGACAAAACCCCACCCTTTCACACTACGCCCTACACCCTACACCCTAAACTCCACACTCCGATCCCTCAGGCTGATTTACAGGCTTGGGTTGTCACAGAAAGTTCCGGATCTCCAGCTAACGCTCTATTCCGATGGAAACCCAAGACACCATCAAGAGCGCAGACCGCATATCACAAGTCGGCAATTACACGCACACACACACACACAGTCATGAATCAAAATAGAGTGTATTTGACGCTCTACATGTGTGTGTGGGAGAGTGTGTGTTTGTAATGGAGCACAAAGGTCATATAGAAGTTCTCCGTAGGTGATTAGGCGAGTGAAATTGAACCTCGTGAAATGTTTTCTCTGAAGATTAGGTGAGAAATATAGTACACAACTGCTCAAAAGTTTGTAATAATTTTTTTTTTTCATGTTTTTGAAAGAAATCTCTTGTAGTCACCTAGGCTGCACTCCAAAAATACAGCAAAAACTGTAATATTGTGTAATATTATTACAATTTAAAATGTTTTTTGCTGCTTAATATTTTTGTATACAAAAAGAAAAATCTAATTTAAAATAGAAATCTTTTAAAATTATAAACGTCTTTACTATCCATTTACTATCTACTATACTATTGAGCAGCACAACTGTTTTCAACATTGATAATAATCATAAATGTTTCTTGAGCATCAAATCATCATATTATACTGATTTCTGAAGGATCATGTGACACTGAAGACTGGAGTAATGCTGAAAATTCAGCTTTGATCACAGGAATAAATTACAGTTTAAAATATATTACAATAGAAAACAGTTATTTTAAATTGTAATAATATTTAAAAAATTTTCGGTTTTTACTGTATTTCTGTTTAAATAAATGCAGTCTTGGTGAGCAGAAGAGACTTATTTCCGTGGCTAGTAGTTGCATGCAAACATGATGCCTGATTAAATTTGAGCATGTTTGGACACACACTTACCAGCTTGGTTGGTGGTGAGTGTGACGGACACGGCCTGCTCCAGGCTGGGGTTGTGTTTGGACACCCCGTTGACTGCCCAGATCTGGAAGGTGTAGTTGGTGTGCGCCTGCAGCTGATGAACAGACACCCGCGTGGAGCGCAGACTCAAGCGCTGAGGAGAGTATCGCACGTCGTCCCCGCACAGCGCGCATCTCTGCGTGTCTCGCACACACTGCTTACACACCACGTTATAGGTGAGATCCTGACGGCCTCCAGAGGAGAGGGGCGGACTCCATTCCAACAGAACCGACGTCTCGTTGACATTAGATATCAAATTGTGTGGAGCGGATGGAGGACCTGCGATGAACACAGAGAGAAAGAGAGCTTTAGAGTATGAGTGCATATCCATGACATACAAATAGGCTGCTATTTCATTTTGCTAGAGATATAAATGGAAAATTGGTTTATTTTTGGCCCTGTTTACACCTGGTATTATGATGTTCGATCGGATCACAAGTGGATGATGCTAAACACAGGTGTAAACAGGGTTTAAAACGCTTTGAGCTTGTCCACTTTCGACCACTTCCAGAAGTAGTCGAAAACACATTCGACTGGATTGCTTTCGTAGTGTAAACACTCATGTGTTTGAATGTTTGAACAGAAAAAAAAAGACAGTTTTCTCTCCGCCTACTGACTTAATGCGTAAACATTATGGGAAGCACGTTAGCCAGATGGGATTTAAACTAAACTAAAGTTTGGTTTAAAGACGAAAAACATACCAAGAACAGTGTTCTCTCACCATTCCTGATTTCTAACACACACTCACAGTGTTCGGCTGGTCTTGTGGCTGTCAGAGCAGAAACGAAAGCCGATGCTTTCCGTATGTTTTCCTTTGTCTCCGGTCGCGTTCATATGTAAATTGCGTGAGCTTATTTTGTCCATTAGATCGAAAGACTAAAAAACCCAAACATTTATTTGCCCATAGACCTTCCCAAAAAGAAAAAAAATCAGGACAGAAGTGGTTGAAAGTGGACAAAAGAGACGGATTAAAACACTGGGTGTAAACGGGAATGAGTCTCTTTTGTCTACTTGTTATCCAATCGACCAAAATGCATCTTAATACCGGGTGTAAACAACAATGCTTCATATATGTATGTTTCCAAAAATATTAAAGAGCACGACTGTTTTCAACACTGATAATAATCATAAATGTTTCTTGATCATAAATTCAGCTTTGATCACAGCAATAAATTACATTTTAGCATATATTGCAATAGAAAACCATTTATTTTAATATGCAATCATTTTTCATAATATTACTGTTTTACTGTTATTATGATCAAATCATTCAGCCTTAGTGAGCAGAAGAGACTTCTTTTAAAAGCATTAAAAACTTACAGACGCCTAACTTTTAAATGGTCTGTATATGTGTGTGTGTGTTTGTGTGTGTGTTTGTGTACCTATCCAAGTTTAAAACTTTCAATGAATAGGAGGATGAGAGAAAGAGACAGAATAAGAGACAAAAACAAGAACAGAAGGAAAGGACAAACAGCGTCTGTTATACAAAAAGACAGAACTGGTCATTAGTATGGAAGAGAGAGAGAATGAGACCGAGAGAGAGAGAGAGAGAGAGAGAGAGAGAGAGAGAGAGAGAGAGAGAGAGAGAGAGAGAGCGAGAGCGAGAGATGACAGACAGCTGGTAGAGTGAGACTGATACGGTCTCATTTAAATTCATTTATTTGATGTGAGGAACATCTGCTGCACATACAAGGATGTAAACAGAAATAATCACATGCCCATGCACAACATACATTTGAAATTTTGCTTTCAGTTAGTTATTTCTGTGGATTTTAATTTGTCAGACAATATATTTCAGCTTCTTTTTTTATTTTAAAGAAATGTTGTAATTCATTTAAAAAAAAAATCATGTATTTCTTTTATTAAATTACATTATACAGCTACAGATTGTTCAAGATAGGACATCTGGCTTTTACAAATATATTTATATTTTATTTTTTATTAATAAAGATGCTTATTAAATGGAAACTAAATGGCAATAAAATATTCAAATAAATGTTAAAGTAAAATCTCGAAAAAAGTCACTCAAATACCCATTTACATGGTACATCATGGTACACCCACTTCAAACTGGTACGTATATTTGCGTTTAACTCACGTGTGCAAGGCATGGCAGCCGGATCAGTCTCCGATCTGTAATATCCCTTGTCACAATCACAGGAAGTGGCTCCTTCTTTCATGGAGTAACTGTGCAGTGGACATTTACAACAGCCGCCGTCTGTAGAAAGAGACCTGTAGTAGCCCACCTTACACACTATGAGAAAAGAGAGATACAGGATGTTGTTAATTCTTTGTAAATATGTAACCTAGTTAACACCGTATGAATCAGATTATTATGAATCATTATTAAATGATTACATTTTGAAATGATTGTATAAGTATATAAGCAGACAAAGATGGAACATGAAAAGCCGCCAGGTTTCCATACACAAAACAATGATGCATTTACGATGGAGAGAGAAGCCAGGGAAGGGAGGCGAAGTCAAGAGAGCGCTAGACAGACCAGAGGATGATGAATGAGGAATTCTGGGTGTTTTCCCAGCATGCACCAGTCACCTTTAATTCTCCCATCTATATATCTGAGTAAAACATGTTTTGCCATCGTAAATAAAGAATGCGTGATGTTTAAATAATCTAGCGTGTCGTGTCCTCCTACTCCTCCTGCCTGAAAAACATCACCGTTTTTCATCGTCCTTATCACTCATTTACGTGCAGACACATGCACGCCCATCGCTCTGTGTTTAGACGTCTGTGTACATATGGATGAAAACCGGGAGGATGAAAGATGCCTTAGACTCCAGCACACTACTATAAACTTCTATCCGACTCCAGAGACCAAACAGAAACGATGGAAACATGAGGTCAAGGTTTGGCTGGTTAGCATGACCCTGTTATCTCCTGCTGGCAGATGTGGTAACTACAACATGTGATAGCAAAAAGCATCTTTTTTTGCATTAATAACCATTCAAAAGTAGCCATGAATGGGAATGCAAACAGATCCATTTCATAAAAGTCAAACAAATGACTTCCAGCCACCTAAAAGTAATTTATTTTAGGGTATGTTTACAGGACAATGATGTACAAAAATGGAAAAGTTTTTCCTTGGCATTTTTCATGTACAGACGACAACATTGTCAAAACAATCCCCGTTCACATGGATCTGTGACTGAATTATTCATGCCAGGCCAGTAGTTGGCAATGTGACTTTGTAAAGAAACACTGCACGCACATGTCATCACTATTTCCATAAATTTGTGTTTTTCAGAGATGAGAATGGTATCATTTTCAAAAATGTGCACTTTGAAACCTGTTTTCAAAAGTTTGCATTTTCAGGCCACCAAAAAGCCTTTGTCGTGTAAATGTATTTAGTCGAAAACTGTGTTGTGTAAACAGTCATGAACTGTTTTTATTGTTTATAGAACGAATCATTGTGGAATGTGCCTATCTATAGTTGAAAGACAGCCTCTGCAGAAGAAAATCAACGCCTACTTCCTCATTGCAACTTTGGCCCCGCCCCCTGGTGTGTTAGTGAGATGACAGAAGAACAGTACAGGATGGACTACAAATAACATTACTTTCCACAGGATCCTAATACTAGGAATGTGGTTATTTATTTTCAACAGTGTGAATGTCTCAGTTGAGCATTATTTATTTGTATGAGGTACATTTCACTGTGGATTCTTTGGTAAATCATATTTTTTGCACAGACTTAGCAAACATACTTTTACGGTATGGACTCAACAGTAATGCCACAACATGTAAGTAACCGTGTTAATTCTAATGCCTGATCTGTGATCAGTGATTTCTGGTATGTAATGATTCATGTACAGTCAGAGGCTCTTTGTCTATGTGTCAGTAAATCAAACCAGTGACTAAACACTCAACTTCACATTGTCTCTCTTAGTAGGATGAAAATAATCTGTTATTTAAATGGTTATTAAATTATATATAGAAAGCGATCAAAGAACGCTCCCTTTGCAATCACTGGAGCTGTCAATCAAACAGCGCAAGTTTATCAATGACTGAGTTCTGGACTCATGCCAAAACTCCCGTTATATTCATTAAATCTCTTATTTACATTGTGTTTGCACTGTTAGTTATGAAAGCATTCGTGAGAGTGCAGAAATCGAGTTGCAATGACGAGATCACTGCATTCATGCGCTCAACATGATCGACTACATGCTCATCATTGCAACTTTCATGCCATAGATCTAAATATACTGCTATAATCAACACTTTTCATGATTAGTTAACCTTGAGAGATATAATAGTAAAAACATGCTAAAAGTTGTTGAGATAGTTCCACATGTAATACTAGCTATGTCATATATAAAATGTCAGTCAATCCCAGCAGTGGGCGTTTACACTGAACTCTCACAGTAGACACGCCCCTTCAAACAGAGCGTTCAAATCAGAGTAGGAAAAATGCCTTTTATTTCTAAATTATGAGAAGTTTTGATGTAAAAATCATACTAACAAGTGCACCACAGGAAACATTATAAAACAATAAAACAAGCAGTTCATGACCCCTTTAATAACTTATTTCAGTCATCAATGCAAATGTCTTTTATTTGCATTTAACAATATTACATATACTATGAACACAGTGAAAGTATTTTGTGCATACTTAACCCTGTAAAGCCGGACATAAAAATAAAACTCTAATCATTTAAAAATGAAAGTTTATTGAACCATTAGAAGAAAAAAACTAAACAAACAAAAAACAAATCTTTAAAAAACTTTGTATATGCCTTTTTTTGGTGAGAATCATATTTGATAGGTCAGACTTTTATGGATCATATAATATGATATAGTGAAAATGTGGAGCTCCTACTTGGGGAGGACAAAACATCAATTTTATTCAAAAGCGCAAACTGGCAAAAATATATGCAATTTAGTGGAGATGTTGTTATTTATATGGTCAAAAAGTAAGATGAAAATCTGATCCCATTTACATGCATAAAATGCATATCAATTGTTACTCTATAGCTCCCAATAATAACGTCTTAGTAAGATGATATTTAAATGCTTAATTTTATGATCAAAGCTCTGCAATTTTCATTTTGGTTCAAAACATACAATATAGAAGATATACTATTGATATATTATTATAATGCAATGCAATACAATGATGATTGAGATATGTACAAATAAACATTATTCAAAAGCCTAATGTATCCCATTTTATAATCACATTATTAAAAAAAAATCCAGTAAATTATCATCTTAAAATATTAATTACAATTTAAAAGTTATTCTTACAGAGCAAAAAGACACATGTACCATGACCTGAAGGTGGACATTTTTAGAATGATACTAAAATGCCCTTTACTTGATGAGAACGTTTAAACGATCAATCAGACGACAGAAGGCATGCAGTAGATTGTGTGCAACAGGTTCAGCAGTGTTTAGAGAAATTAATGCATCAAATAGAATACTTTATAAGGTTAAAATGTTGCTGGAAACCTGCTAGGAGTAAAGAAAAACGAAACCGAAATGGGAAGGAAAAAATAAACGCCACAAGGATCTCTTAAGGCTCTTAGATGTTCCTCTGCTAATCCTAATGAAGGGAACAGACCTTCCGACAGATTATCACCATCAGTCTTGGCCTCTAATCTCTGTTTAAGATTGATCCAGAGGTGCAGGAGACACCAAAGGAAGAGGAAATCATCTCTCATTCGCTCTTCCCACTGGACGGACTTAATCTTCACTGAACTGAATGAGCTTTTCTGTAGGGGAAAAAAAAACCCTCCCCAGACATCCAAACACACACTATATGACACAACCCTTCTGAGATAAGGGGACAAAGAAAATTGTCTTCTGGTTTCCAACACACATTCCAGCATTCCCTGACATCTGCAGGATGAAGAGCAGCTATATCAGTCACATTTCTGACCCCTCAAATCAACGTCTTTCCATTAGTGAGACGCTGAGAGACGGACGAGTCTCGATGAGAGACGGACTGCATCAGTGGGTGGACTGAAAATCCTCACACACACACACACACACACACACACACACACACACACACACACACACACACACACACACACACACACACACACACACACACACACACACACACACACACACACACACAAGATCCTTTTCTCTTCTCTTGTTTAATTTCTTTATTCTAAAACTGTTGTCACTCATTTCTCTGTCAGTCTTCACCCCATCCAACACAGTCATTCATGTTAAGAGGATAAATTATGTATATGAAATTAAAATTCTGGCATTACTTACTCACCCGCATGTCAAACCAGTTTGACTTTCTCTTCTATGAAACACTACAGGTCAAAGGTTTTTGAAATAAGTCTCGTATGCTCACCAAGGCTGCATTTGTTTGATCAACAATACAGCCTTATTACTATTTAAACTAACTGTTCTCTATTTGAATATATATTAAAATGTAATTTATTCCTGTGATCAAAGCTGAATTTTCAGCATCATTACTCCTTCAGTGTCACATGATCCTTCAGAAATCATTCTAATATGATGATTTGCTGCTCAAAAAACATTTATGATTATTATCAATGTTGAAAACAGTGGTGCTGGTTCATATTTTAGTGGAAACCATGATACATTTTTAAGGATTTTTTGATGGAACAGAACTTTGTGTGAGGAACAGACCACAGTTTAAGTCCACAAAAGAAAAATATGGATGATTAAAATGATTAAACATTGTATGGAAAAGATGAACAAACATTTTTCCCCACGAAAAAATACTTAATTTTTAGGTGAACTATCCCTTTAAGAATAACAGTCAATGAACAGTCAACAAGTCAATGGGAAGTCTCAATTTAGATAGCTAGATAAGTGTGTGTGTGTGTGTGTGTGTGTGTGTGTGTGATGGTTTGCAGAGCACTAGGATTTTTTTAGATAAAGACATCAAGATCAGGTTCCTCTCCTGAGGGCAAGGAAGATCTCTCTAACACACACTCTAACACACACACACACACACACACACACACACACACACACACACACACACACACACACACACACACACACACACACACACACACACACACTCTCTAACACACACTAACACACACGAAAGAAACATCAATTGGCTTCTTGTCTCATGGTCTGGCATCTGTTGTTCTACATGGTTTAGTCACTAATTAACAATTACCTCTGACCCCCCTTCCCCCCTCACACACACACACACACACACACACACACACACACACACACACACACGGGTCCATCAGTCTGATTGATGACAAACATGCGGAGGGCGAGCGGATCACATTGATTGATGACTCACTCGCTCCACATGTTGACCTTGACCCCACCCTGAGGCCTACAACACTAACCGATTCATACAAGCCCGACTTCACCTTAACAAACTCTATTCTCATTACCAGAGGAAGTCGTCCATCTCCTTATGCCTCCAACGACCTCTAGTAATAATATTAACCTGAACAAAAGCAAATCTCATTTAACTCTTGAGAAGATATCCATGGTCACGTTGAGTTTGATACTGGTCCTCTGGCATCTTAACTACCCAAAATATCTCCGTAATATATCTTATATATCTCCGTAAGAGATCTTCGTAATATATATCAACTGTTGCTCACAGAAAGCAATGAGATAAAATGGAGAGCAAATGGAGCAAATAAAAACGCAAATTTTCTCACATGCAGGGTTTTAAAAGAGATTCAGTTTTTGCAAGATGTCAATATGAACTCAGATATTTCTCATCAAAATCACCAAACGATCTGAGCAAAATACAGAAACTAAAATTTTTATAAAAAATAAAAAAACTGAAAAATATAAAAACAAAAGCAAATTCACAATATTAATACATACTATAATATACAGCTGCATGATTCTGGATATATTAAGAATCACATTTTTTTGTTTCAAGTGATTCTCCCATGATTCTGAACAGACTACTAAACCAAATAACGTCATTTACTAGAGTTTCTGACAAAATTGCTGCAGTCTATTTGAAATGTTTAATTAATTTAAATGAATTATTTAAAAGAATCTTTTCAAACTAATTATTCAATGACTCATAATGAATCAGTGTTTCTGAACAAATCTCTTGAATGAATGATTCAATGACACATTTTATTTTTTTACTCTATTTTTATCGCTTCCATAGCCATCAGTGTTTATATCTGAACTTTTATGTTTTATCTGTGATAATATGAATATTTTTAACACTGAAATAATGATACAGTGTGGTTAAAAAGACCTAGATACACTCTAAAAAATTGGGTTGAAAATGGACAAACCCAGCAACTGGGTTGTTTTAACCTAGTGATTGGGTTGTTTTAACCTGGCGATTGGGTTGTTTTAACCAAACATTTAACCCAACTGCTGGGTTAAAACAACCCAATTGCTGGGTTTGTCCATTTTCTTTTAGAGCGTAGCGTTACTGTGGCAGCGGCAATGCAGATTTCAATGTTCTGCCAAATTGTAACCATTTAGGAATGAGATTGTGTGGGTGTTTGAATCGAGATCGAGATCCTTTAACAGCTCTGGAGCTCTGCTATAATAGTATATAAATAACACAAAAATAACACCATTTTGAAAAAGAAGTAAAAACATTTACAATTCTGAATAAATTCTTCACCTGAAAGATTTTCAGTGAATAACAAAATTTTGGTCTGTTTCTCACACAAAACTAATTTATATATTTTGGTAGAAATATGACTCTAAAGATAGGTTTACAAAGCGGAGTTAAGGCTGCTTTTGTGCCTGCTCAAAATTTGCCATCAAGACGTAATAATAAAAAAGAAATTATAACTGCGTTGGGCTAAAACTAGCAAAAAACACTTGCCTGGCGTTGCATTTGCGCCGGCCCAAAATGTGAAATTGTGCCAACTAGAATATTTGTGTTGACTAAACTTAAAATGTTAATGCAGTGCAAACACTTACTTTAAGTTGATACCACAACATTTTTTTTGTGTGTAAATGCTATTTCAGAAGCACTTCTGTTCCACCTTTGCAGTGTAAATTTGGCATGTCACCTGAGCTTGACCTCTCCTCAACAACACTCAACATGAACACACCATTTACTTCATCAAAGGTGCTGCTGAATTATTTATTAATATACATTAGGAAACCACAATGCTCTTGGTATTATTGTGTCAAAGAGTATTGTTTTAATAAAACAGGTTTTTGAAGGTATTGATGCAAGACTTCCTGAAATGGCCAGAACGTCAAGCTCCCCTGAACACGTACACCAACTTCCACCATTCAGAGAGAGGAATTTCCCCAAATTTACTGCGCGTTTATCAGCGGTAGAATCGCGTACACCCCGTGTACCCGCAGGGGTCTTTAAAATCCATACGCAATTAATAAAACCACAGGGCTTTAATAGCAACTACCATGAAAAGAAAAGAATGGAGAGATTAGAGAGAGATGAGAGTGTGTCTGCCAAGGTCCGCACATATTGTTAAACATGAAAAGTTGTGGCAGTATTTTCTAATACAGGAAGTTTTGGCACTGGAGGATATGCAAATGAGTTCCATACGTACAGATTTATTTCATGATTGCATTCGTTGTGACATGCACATACACACAAGAGTTCAGGTGAATCTATGAATACTCCTCATGCACAACCATTTCTGACACTCCCTACCATAACAAAAGTTTACAGCATTATGGGATGAGTTTTCGGTTTTATGTATGTGACTTATAGGGTCATGGTAAAAAAATAAGGGTGTGTATTTTTAGTTTGTTTATCTAAACCTCTGGAAATGCGGGACGACAGACTGTCTGGAGCTGCAACACCTTCCATTGTGCATGTGTGTATGTGCGTGTTTATGGGAAGTGGTAGAACAGCAGGGAATTTGGTACGTTCCTATTGATTTGTTGAGAAAACAAATACACACACCTACAGTATAAATGCGTACACGTGAACGTAATGATGCTGTGGCGGTGCAACATAATGAATAAAGCAGCAGTGACATGAAAAACTCTCTTATTTTGACCTTTAACTTTTCAGAACTTTCTCTTGACCTATAGGAATGAGGTCAGAGAGACATGTGGTCAGTTCTCTCAATATAATACTTCTGTGTATGTACTATGTGGATGTCCTCAAAGATAAAAACTGATAATAAAAAATGTTTCAGTAATTCTAAAAATTGAATAGCACATTTCTGTGAATCAGTGAAACTGTTCATTTCAAACAACTGATTCAAAATCTATTTCAATGATTTGACTGCATCATAACTCAAAAATATCAAATATCAAGTTAATAATATATATTAATTAGAGGTGGGCGATACGACCAAAATCTTATATCTTGATGAGTAATTTTATAAATCACAATAATGATATACATCACGATATACACTCACCTAAAGGATTATTAGGAACACCATACTAATACTGTGTTTGACACCCTTTCGCCTTCAGAACTGCCTTAATTCTACGTGGCATTGATTCAACAAGGTGCTGAAAGCATTCTTTAGAAATGTTGGCCCATATTGATAGGATAGCATCTTGCAATTGATGGAGATTTGTGGGATGCACATCCAGGGCACGAAGCTCCCGTTCCACCACATCCCAAAGATGCTCTATTGGGAGATCTGGTGACTGTGGGGGCCATTTTAGTACAGTGAACTCATTGTCATGTTCAGGAAAACAATTTGAAATGATTCGAGCTTTGTGGCATGGTGCATTATCCTGCTGGAAATAGCCATCAGAGAATGGGTACATGGTGGTCATAAAGGGATGGACATGGTCAGAAACAATGCTCAGGTAGGCCGTGGCATTTAAACGATGCCCAATTGGCACTAAGGGGCCTAAAGTGTGACAAGAAAACATCCCCCACACCATTACACCACCACCACCAGCCTGCACAGTGGTAACAAGGCATGATGGATCCATGTTCTCATTCTGTTTATGCCAAATTCTGACTCTACCATCTGAATGTCTCAACAGAAATCGAGACTCATCAGACCAGGTAACATTTTTCCAGTCTTCAACTGTCAAATTTTGGTGAGCTTGTGCAAATTGAGCTTGTGCCTCTTTTTCCTATTTGTAGTGGATATGAGTGGTACCCGGTGGGGTCTTCTGCTGTTGTAGCCCATCCGCCTCAAGGTTGTGCCTGTTGTGGCTTCACAAATGCTTTGCTGCATACCTCGGTTGTAACGAATGGTTATTTCAGTCAAAGTTGCTCTTCTATCAACTTGAATCAGTCGGCCCATTCTCCTCTGACCTCTAGCATCAACAAGGCATTTTCGCCCACAGGACTGCCGCATACTGGATGTTTTTCCCTTTTCACACCATTCTTTGTAAACCCTAGAAATGGTTGTGCGTGAAAATCCCAGTAACTGAGCAGATTGTGAAATACTCAGACCGGCCCGTCTGGCACCAACAACCATGCCACGCTCAAAATTGCTTAAATCACCTTTCTTTCCCATTCTGACATTCAGTTTGGAGTTCAGGAGATTGTCTTGACCAGGACCACACCCCTAAATGCATTGAAGCAACTGCCATGTGATTGGTTGATTAGATAATTGCATTAATGAGAAATTGAACAGGTGTTCCTAATAATCCTTTAGGTGAGTGTAGTTATTTTTGCTTTAAATGACGTTATGATATTAACATTTTTGATACCACTGAAGTTTCATTAATCTTTTTCAGAAAACTAATACTAGACTAAAACGTTTACTGAAGACAAATAAACTGTGATAAAGAAAGAACAACAACAACGACAACAAAAAAACTACAACAGAACAAATACATGAATGAAATAGACATACCTAAAAAATTGTCTATGGTGCAATTTTTTTGCATTTAATATTTTGAATCTACATGGCTGCCAATGGCTGTTTGGTGAAAAATTATGGCTCCTTGCACTGCAAAAAATTTACACACCTACATATGCAGCAACACTATGTGCTCAATTTATGCTGATACTGTAAATTATTGGCTGACACAAACAAACATGCATAATGATAATGAACATCTTTGTGCCTGAAGCTTCAGTGGGTCAAATGCTAAACCACTGATGTCCGTTTGTTACAAATTAGTATGGATCTGTTCCAAAACATAGTGAGCTGTTTACCTAGACTGCATTTTAGGACATCATAGACATAATGCAGACATGATCTCTGCTCCAAAAGATAGCCAGCACCCATATGCTGTATTCTAAATTTCAAAAGGTAAATGCATGTTTTACATAGAAGACAGTTTATGCAATAATTGGAAAAGAACAACAAAAAAAAAAAAAAAGTTACAAAATATTTGTGTACTATGCATTTTTATGCTTATATTGCATTGCATTGTTACTGTACCAGTAGAAGAACAGCAAGGGACTTCACTAGGTTTTGGAACAGACTCTCTCACTGTATTAAAAAAAAAATGAATATCTATCTAACGCATTCATATTTTACACCTCTTTACGTCCATCATTCCATCACAAAGACTAAAACTGAGAAAAGACCACCTACACACCTCCTACAGTTTGACGAGCTTAAGATTACAACTCAAAACCTCGCAATCACAGCCCATTGTTACAGGAGAGCGAAGAGAGAAACAGAGAGAGGGAGAAAGAGACAGCGTCTGTCATCACATCAAAGGGATGTTTAAAGCGAACGTGAAGTGAATGATGAGGAAAAGAAATCAAAGACCACCTAAAAACCTCTCTTTCTCTAGACATCAGCTCCTTTTCATTCTCTCGTCTTTTCCTGTCTGAGAGGAGGGCGCTGACCTTCCCTGTGTGCTGACAAATCTGTTTTTCTCTGCGATCACCTCCTTTATTCTCGCTGTCTTTCTGTCTTTTGTTGTCCCCCTCTTCCTCTTACTGCATGTCTATCTCTCTCTCTGTCTTTTTTAACCCCCTCTTGACAGAAAATAAAAGACATATTCAAAGGCAGAAGGAAAGTGAGGGAGAGAGAGAAAACAATGCAGAACTTCCAGCAAGATACCAAAACTCAACACTGATGGTTAAAACACTACAACTAGTCCCAACGCCAAACCACATTATCGGAAATGACTAAAGCAGCGACACAGTTTTCATTCAAAAAACTGCTTTTTTCCCCTCCATGAAGCATGAAATGAGACATATCCTCTCCCCCAAAAAAAATGCCCTAGTCGTCTTTTTGCATCCAGCAATAATGAATGGGGACTACAAAGTTTCAAGCTAAGTACCGAAAAAGTAATTAATATCATGCACGATATACCAACTTTGTGTGAGAAACCGCCTCAGATTTAGTCGCTATTCAATGCCAGGTTTAAATACTGGAAAATGCACAGCATGTCATGGATTAATATTAGTGCTGTTGATCAATAAAATTTAGAATTTAGTAAATTTTTCTGTAATTAATCACGATTAATCACACTTTTTAATCTATTTTTATATTGTAATAATTTCACATTTAATCCCCAAATGAATGCAGAAACAACAAAGACAGTAATGAATGGATTTATTGCACAGGTGGCAAACTGTAACTGTCGGCCCATTCTCCTCTGACCTCTAGCATCAATAAGGCTTTTTCGCCCACAGGACTGCCGCATGCTGGATGTTTTTCCCTTTTCACACCATTCTTTGTAAACCCTAGAAATGGTTGTGCGTGAAAATCCCAGTAATTGAGCAGATTGTGAAATACTCAGACCGGCCCGTCTGGCACCAACAACCATGCCACGCTCAAAATTGCTTAAATCACCTTTCTTTCCCATTCTGACATTCAGTTAGTTCAGGAGATTGTCTTGACCAGGACCACACCCCTAAATGCATTGAAGCAACTGCCATGTGATTGGTTGATTAGATAATTGCATTAATGAGAAATTGAACCGGTGTTCCTAATAATCCTTTAGGTGAGTGTAGTTATTTTTGCTTTAAATGACGTTATGATATTAACATTTTTGATACCACTGAAGTTTCATTAATCTTTTTCAGAAAACTAATACTAGACTAAAACGTTTACTGAAGACAAATAAACTGTGATAAAGAAAGAACAACAACAACGACACCAAAAAAACTACAACAGAACAAATACATGAATGAAATAGACATACCTAAAAAACTGTCTATGGTGCAATTTTTTTGCATTTAATATTTTGAATCTACATGGCTGCCAATGGCTGTTTGGTGAAAAATTATGGCTCCTTGCACTGCAAAAAATTTACACACCTACACCAACAACCATGCCACGCTCAAAATTGCTTAAATCACCTTTCTTTCCCATTCTGACATTCAGTTTGGAGTTCAGGAGATTGTCTTGACCAGGACCACACCCCTAAATGCATTGAAGCAACTGCCAACAAATCAACAAATTGAACAGGTGTTCCTAATAATCCTTATATATATATATATATATATATATATATATATATACACACACACACACACATACTTTTAAATACAGGATTTTATGAAAAAATTACTTTTGAAGGCTTGAAATAGACAGCACGTCTTGTATGGATCATTTTATGCTTAATTTTTCTTACATAAATTTAGAAATAAGTTTCTAAGTTTACTAAATACTTCTCGGCATGAGGGTGAGTAAGTGATGTTAGGGTGCACTTTCCCTTTAAGAGAGCTGAATCAGAGCTGAATTTGACTGAAACGAGAGAGGGAAATTCAGGTCAGCCGAGGCAACACGTCTCCTGTCGTTCCCTTGTAAGACTTCCAGAGAGTCCATTAAGTCTGGTTAATATAAGGGACTGTCAGCAAGCTGCAACATTATATCAATGTTACGGTGGTAACGTCCCTCTCGCTTCTGTCACGCTCCTTTTAGAGAGGGGAGAGTCAGCGTTGAGAGAGACAGTCAGAGATAAAGAAGTGAGGGAACAGAACACCACCCAGACCAGAAACAGCTCTCAACACCTCGGTAATGATGTTCGACTCATACACACAGGACTCTTTCTATCTCCGTTTCCTCTGGTGAGGAACTGGGTTGGGTTGTCCCAAGCTCTTCAGACAGAGGTAAACTCTGACCTGTTCCTTTTAGCCTGGTGTGTGGTTAAACCGTTCAGACGTGTCGGAGAAAAAAAGAGGCCACAAAAAGCTGGAACACGAAACATAGTTCTACACCGACTTTCCCTCATCTCAAATAAATGACACGAGAAAAAAAGCGTTGAAGGAAAGGTGAGAGAGATTGATTCCTTCCGCTCCTGTCTTTTTCTCCATTACCCAGAGGAAATTTTATGGCTCAGATTAGATCAAGCAAAAATGGGTACTTTCAAAACTTAAGCCATATGAACTTCATACTTCATTTATAACACTACTGCATTACTTTTGTAAATAAATATAAATGCTTTAGGAGTTTTATGTGGTGATTCATAAATGACAATGGGAGTCGGGACACAAGCATTGATCTAGCACAGTGTGTCATAGTGGACGAAAACCGACCCAGCATTTGCAACGTGTCACAACTGAATTTTTTCTGTCCTCTGCGATGGGCCTCATCACATCTGTGACGTTGACCAATATGAGCACAGCAGCTCTTCCATACACAGCTTTCAAACATGCCGAAATGAAAGAGAAACAACGGTTTTGGTGTTGCTAGGTGGAATTATGCAATGGAGGAACAGATTGTAGAGCTATGGCAACAATACTCAATGTTTTCTCGAGGAACAACTATGACAAGTGAAGAGTTATAAATGCTGGCGAACGACAGCGGAGGTGCTTCAGCAACCCAGTGAGTACTGGAATTAACTAGGGATGCACAGATATGAACATTTTGGCCAATACTGACTCAAATACAATCAAAATTTTTGAGAGCCTGATTACAAAACCTAAAGTCTTACCATTAAAAGCCATGTTCCAAGCAATGAGAACATCATAATTTTTTGTATCCTATATGACAGACTTGCACTGCATATGTTGCACTTAACTGTATTTTCCTTTTTGAAGTGATTTCAATCATATTTAAACCAATTCAAAAGCATCATGTTGAACAGTGCGTATCTGAAGTTTATCAGCTGAAGGACATAATCCATTATTTATCGGCTTTAGGATACCAGACTAATTTTCTTATCGGGCCAATGTTGATAATTAGCATTAGGCGAGTACAACCATTGTTTGTTTACGATCTTGTTTCCAGAAGTCAGTTGTTAGTTCCACCTTCTCGATGATATCACGCACGTTGTGGTCGGGAATCAATTTAGTCTGACAGTTTAGGAGTAAAAAAACTAACAAAAATCACATAATCTGACAGTGACTATGGTAACATACAAACATATTGTGTAGTCTGAGCTCTCACACTGCAAAAAATGCTTCTTATTTAGTAATTTTGTCTTGTTTCCAGTTAGCCTGACGTACTCATTCTCAGGTTCTAGTCAGAATATGAGTCTGATACTGCACAATTGGGCTGTGATTATGGGGTGTGTTTCAACATAACCAGGAGAGAAAAATGCCTCTGCACTCAACTGGATAGACCAACAACCAATCAGAGCAAAGGAGTAAGTGACGCATGTTGAGCGACGCATACTTGTCAACAGAACTCAACTTCACGCATGCCGGAAGAAGTAGAAGAAGATGATGAGTGTAATCGATCTTTGCCGGTGTTGTAAAATAATCTAAGGATACACGGAGTACTTACCAACACAATCATCATTTTTGAGAGAAAGAGTAAAGGTGAATGCATATACGAACAAGTTCTCCATTTAGGATTAGAGCAAATTCAACCCAAACGCTCTTTGGTGACGTGGATGATTACGTTACTGTCCATCATCGTATGAAACCGTCCTGACAATTTGATTGGTCCGAATAGCTCTGGTTCGAGCATAGTTGCTCCACAGAGGATCAAGTCCATACCGACCCTTCCCGATCTCAAAAAGTTTGGCTGGCATCCAGGCTAGTTTCCAGTGTAAGTATCAAAAAATTCTTAAATCAAGATGCAAAATAAAAAAAATTACATATAAAAAAAAATATCTTATCTTTTTTTTCCTAGATCTATATCTTACCCCATTGGCAGATAATTTTGCTTGTTTTAAGCAAAAACTCAATATCTAATATCTTATGTCATTCTGCTTATCTATTAAAAGCATCTTGATTTAAGATTTTTTATATTTGGACTGGAAACAAAACAAAAGGTGATTTTTTTAATTTTTTTTTTGCAGTGCAGAAACATCTGAAATAACTAATTGCATTATTTTAAAATGTAAAAATGTGTGTGTGTGTGTGTGTGTGTGTATATATATATATATATACACACACACACACACACACACACACACACACACACACACACACACAGACACAGACACACAGACACAGACATTTTTAAAATGTGTATTTATTATAAAAATTTGTTATACATTTTAACAACTGGTGCCTTTTTTCAGGAGAAAACTCTCAGAAGCAGGAGACGTTTCAATAGAAAACCTCAATTCGATTTGCTCTCCATGGTCTCACTGCCAGGAGAAACAATTGAGATTTTAAAGAGATTGTATTTGCAGGCCAAGTGTAAACCTCCAAACAGTAGTGCAACTGTTCTGGAAGAGACAGAACAAAGAATATATTGCTTTATTTTTCATTAAGTATGCTTTATTTCATTTTATGTTTTATTTTATTATTATTTATCCTTGTAATTTAGTTGCATTTAAAAATCTAATTAGCAGTCTACTATCACTTCTAAAACTAAAAAAATATTCTGCTTAATCTTACACAAGTATAAATCCCTATTTGTTCTCCCTTGAATATAATTTTTGCCTAAAAAAAAATTGAGAGTGTAAAGATGTATCTGTCCTGTGGGTGTTGATCATGCAACAGGCTGCTTTAAATCACAGAGAACACACAGCAGCTTCTCTCTTGCCGTCCCCCATCGGGCCCATATAGAGACCAGGAGCCGAGATCACAGCTCCCGAGTCTCCATGGCATCCTGTGGAACCCCAGCTGTCAATAGTTTTGATGTCTTAATAAATTTCTCCTCTCCAGCTGTCAGCCAAGCGTCACAGAGATGGATGAAAGAGTCAGTGACCTTTGACCTGCCCCAGACCTCTTCTTCAGCTCCCCCCCGGTGAACCCCCAAAACTCTCACAGAACCCTGAGACTCTATTGCAACTGCAGATTCCTTTCAGCACGACGTCAACCCTGAAGAAGCCCAACAATAGTGTCGACTGCGTCCCACAGATAGTCTCACATGCAATGCAACTCTGCAGAAGAAACTAGTAAAGTAATGCATTGCTGTTTTCACACTGTGCTGTATACATACAGAGGTAACCTCTTCAAGATAATAATTCATGGATTTAATTTAAATGTTTATAGCAACCAACTGTCCTCATGCAGACCTATAAAATGTGAGATGATCTGTTGTTAGACATGGCTATATGGTGTGCAAAAGTCTTGTGTTTCACCATTTGAAGTTTTCGCTTCATTTTCAAGTAAATGAAAGCAGTGATATAACGGTAGAGAAAAAAAAAAAAATGTCCACAGAGAAACCAAAAACAAAACCAAAACTACAGTATGAAAAAAAAAAAAGTAAAGCAAAGCATTTCCATTTTGAAAAGAGTCTCAACAAGCTGATGATAGCAAAAAGTAATGCAACTGTGTTACTTTAAAAAGAATTGTATTAATACTAAAATAAATAAATGTATATATGTATGTATGTAAAGACAGGCAGAAGACTGTGTACTTAATAGTTTATAGTTTTAGTGAGGTATTTATGTATATGTATGCATGTATATGCATGCATGCTATATATATATATATATATTATATACATATATATATATATATATATATATATATATATATATATATATATATATATATATATATATATATATTTGTGCGTGCATGTATGTATATGTATATATAACCCACAGACTGTGGTAGTGTAGGATTATCATTATTATTTTTAGTATTATTAATTTTTATAATTTTTCTGTTAAATACTTTACTGATATATTTAGCTGTACTGTCCTTACTGTTTTTGTGTGATGTTGTGTGGCTGTGTTTTGGAGTATGTGTGTAATATGTGCTAAATTGTGAATAAAATAAAAAAAATAAACAATAAAGAATAATTCATGTGGATTCAAATGCCATCAATACTCATGAAAGCTAATAATCTGAACAACTAATAACCTAACTAATAATCTAATCGAACTCATAATTCCTCAATTTTTCACAGAAAATTCAACTCATCGTGCACTTGAGGACTTAAGGAAACCCGAAGCAGCTCCAGATGACTGCACTTGCGGCCTGAGCGAGAACGTAACCTTTGATCTGTGACCTCTCAGGGCAAAGGTCAAGGGTGGCGCCGGCTTTCCCTCATCATCACGATGGAAACCAGGCAAAGTGTTTGCAGTGCGTCTTTGCGGCACATCTACAAATAGCAGCACATGTCTAGAAGTCATTACGCACAAGAGAAGTCCTACTTTCCCTTTTTTCTGTCAACACTTCTGTGTGATGTGTATTTATTATTGTCACAGGCTCTTATTTGGCTTGATCTATGGCACAATGAAATGTCAGTTTTAAAGATAATTACATTTTTTTCTCCTCCGCAGATCCATTCATCACAATCACGGCCCTCTGCCATTTTTAGATTCTTGATAACATGCCTCAACTAATTCCATCTTTCTCTCATGATCTCTCTCTCTCTCTCTCTCTCACACACACACACACACACACACACATCTACAGTGAGTCACATCCTATTATGTGGCATGAAGTTGCCAAAAATCTGTTAATTACAAAGTCCAGAGCCGAACTAGTATGATTATAATGAACTTAGTTCCGTGAGAACGCTCGGTTGAGGACAGCACTCTCCTCTCTTCTACTGGTGTTTGTAATCAGCATCTCTTGTTCTCACGTAACGTCTCATGGGAGGAGCAATTTCAGTCCTCCTTATTACACAACGACACACACTGATAAACCAATCAGAAGTGCTGTTATAACCAGCTGATGAAAGACACTTGCTTATGAGGAGAAAGCAAAAGATGGACAGATGGAAGTGGTATTATATTTAATTAAAAATCCAAAAGAAATTCATATAACTGCAACGTTTGAATAGAAAAGCTTTGAAAATAGTTTAAACGAAACTTTAAAGAATGCAACACACACCACCACCTTTTTTTTTTTTTTTTTTTAGCAGCCTTGGTTCTGGAAGAATTTTTTTTCCCCATTTAATTCTCCCATAGGGATTTTTAAGAAGTCTTAATTAAAGAGTTATAAACCAAGTCAGCCTGCTCTGAGATGAATTACAACATTACAAACTTTGATTTGAAGCAAAAAGTAAAAGTAAAGACAAAAGGCAGAAGATTGTGAACTTAACAGCTTTAGTAAGGGAAAGAACTACAATCCCATGAAGCATTGCGAATGATAATCAAATAAAAATAATGGATAAATATAAAAATATTGATAAAAAATGCTGGGTATATATATATATATATATATAATAGATACAATATATTTTACATATAAAAAAAAAAAAATATTTAACTCTTTCCCCGTCATTGAAGGAATTTTCGGGGCTTTTCGTGTGTCCACTGTTATGTGCTATTACGCATCTTCTGAAAGAGTACATAATCTCCTGATCAAAACACAGCCAAAAAAGAAGCAGAAACAAACAATAGCATATGTAAGTGTAACCCCCTGTTCGAACCGCCCCGCTCCAAGTTGAACTCAAACCCGGGTCCGCCAGCATGAGAGTCGGACGCTCTAACAAGGAGGCTAAAGGCTGCAACCTCTAGCGTCAGTCGCTAGAGCATCTCTGTGAAGTGAGGTTTAATCGCACAGCAACTACTAGCTGGCCTCTGTTAAGCAAATGCGCAAGTAAAATAACATGATCACCAACATTAAACAGCATGTAAATCAAAACTGCCTAATGTTACCAAATAAGATGTCGACCCATGAAGAGCTATAGGACTGTGAAGCTTTGGGGGTGTTGATGGATTCGATCTACTCAATCTGTGTTTTAAACATTGAATCCGATTCAGACGTAGCCTTTGAAAAAAAAAACAAATTTTTCTCAGTTTTTTTTGCTCAAAATTTAGCTTTTTTATGAAAAGTACCCACATTCAAGTGTTGATAAAATAAATATTGCATTAAGCATTTATTTATTTATTTTTTTTTTTAAAGCACAGGACAGATTTCTTTCTTTTGATATAATGCATGTTCTGATATTCATACAACAAAATATTCTGTGGGCCATGAAACATGTGAAAATGATCAAAAATGCTGGCAGGGAAAGAGTTAAGTAGTGTGAGAACAGGGAAACTGACTCTATGTCATCCACAGTGCTTCATGGGAGTGGGTGAGCGCTAAAGAGTTTTTTAAAAGAGATTTACTTGTCGTGATTTTCTGATTGGTGGAGATTTCTTTGCAGAATCATGGGTAAAGTAGTTTATCATCAGGAATATGGGGAATGGGGAAAATATGGATTTTTTTTCTTGACCGTTGCACTGTATAAGCTTTATGCCGAACATCTCATGAACAGACCGGAAAACTGGTTTCATTGCATCCACTTGATGGAGAAAGTGTTAGCAAAAAAAACATTTATATGTCAGCCTGCATATGCAGTGAACACTGGTTTTGCTCATATTTGATAATCATATTGAGAAAAACAGCTCTATATGAAACATAGCATGTTCAAAATATCGAAACCAGAAGCAATGTGACCAGTTTTACAGAATACAGAACTTTGTTGTGCATAACCCACATAGGCCAGAGAGAAATGACAGAACAATCAACTTCCTGTGGGTGTGGCCAATTCAATTCAAAATTCCAACTAAATTTTAAACCTAGTTCAAAAATTTCAGTTCTAAAATGCCCTAGTTCTAAAAATGTACAAATTTGCCCTAATTCAAAAATTTGCCCTAGTTTGACTGTAACATCAGAAAGTGTCTTACCCTGACATTGCTCATTCCGCTCCTCATATCCAGGGTTACACAGACAATTCCCGATGGGCACCAGCCACTCTCCGTCTGCACCGCAGTACATTTTGGGAACCTCCTGCTCTTCCGAATTATTCACACAGGAGCCGCGCACCTCCACCAGGGATGACGTGTCCGCCCCAGTTACTGTGTCAGGAAACTGCGCTAGGTTTCTCACAGCTAATGGACACTTTTTGTAAAACACACGAACAGAAACCAGTGCAATACAGGCCCCTACATCCTGGAAGGCCAGATAGAAGCCAGTGCGGCTCAGAGCGCCAACATCCCGAACCTCAGTGTTCAGCTTCATGATCCGATCACCAATATCCACCTGTGTGAAGCTCTCGTCCGCCGCCACCGTGTCAATCTTAGCAAAACGGCTCTCGTGAGCGTACCGCTCGTTATCAGAGTCAGACTCGAGGTAGTAGAGGTTGAACGTCTCTTTGCAGGTGCCGATGACGCCGGGCAGGCTGTTACAGTCACGCAGGGTAAATTTAATCTCGATGTAGATACGCTGGGCCGGGCCACGCCGTATCCAGTGAGTCCTGAGCCAGTTGTTCTGACTGGGCTCCATTACATTACACACCTGGTATGTTCTGATGGGGATGTTCTTCTCGTCCATGATGCTCACCTCTTCCCACTGCATGAGACAGCACAAGAACAATGTTAGAAATGAGGAGAAAATTAAGTCTGTGCCCTATAGAGAATGATGTGATTGAATTAAATGTAAATGACAAAAACACGTCTTTCTACTGAGTTGTCCTTTTCCAATTCACAGAAAAATTACTTTTAAAAGTTTTTTTAATTTTTTTTTATTATTTTAAAATGAATCCATATGAATTGAATGGTTTAGTCCAATTTTTATGAAGAGACACAATCACATAAACATTGATCAGTGAACATAAACAGAAGCTCAAACGTGGTGCACAACACGAGAATTAACCTCACTGGCTCTCGCTGCAGCTCAAACGTGCTGCGTAACACGAGAATGAACCTCATTGGTTCTCGCCGAAGCTCAAACGTGCTGCGTAACACGAGAATGAACCTCATTGCTTCTCACAGAAGCGTGCTGCGTAACACGAGAATGAACCTCACTGGTTCTCGCTGCAGCTCAAACGTGCTGCGTAACACGAGAATGAACCTCATTGGTTCTCGCCGAAGCTCAAACGTGCTGCGTAACACGAGAATGAACCTCATTGCTTCTCACAGAAGCGTGCTGCGTAACACGAGAATGAACCTCACTGGTTCTCACAGAAGCTCAAACATGCTGCGTAACACGAGAATGAACCTCATTGGTTCTCGCTGAAGCTCAAACGTGCTGCGTAACACGAGAATGGACCTCATTGGTTCTCGCTGAAGCTCAAACGTGCTGCGTAACACGAGAATGAACCTCATTGGTTCTCGCTGAAGCTCAAACATGCTGCGTAACACGAGAATGAACCTCATCAAGCGTGGAGAATGAACCTCATTGGTTCTCGCTGAAGCTCAAACGCGTGCTGCGTAACACGAGAATGAACCTCATTGGTTCTCACAGAAGCTCAAACATGCTGCGTAACACGAGAATGAACCTCATTGGTTCTCGCTGAAGCTCAAACGTGCTGCGTAACACGAGAATGAACCTCATTGGTTCTCGCTGAAGCTCAAACGTGCTGCGTAACACGAGAATGAACCTCATTGGTTCTCACAGAAGCTCAAACATGCTGCGTAACATGAGAATGAACCTCATTGGTTCTCACAGAAGCTCAAACATGCTGCGTAACACGAGAATGAACCTCATTGGTTCTCGCTGAAGCTCAAACGTGCTGCGCGTAACACGAGAATGAACCTCATTGGTTCTTGCTGAAGCTCAAACGCTGCTGCGTAACAAACGAGAATGAACCTCATTGGTTCTCTGAAGCTCAAGCTCATTGGTTCTCACAGAAGCGTGCTGCGTAACATGAGAATGAACCTCATTGGTTCTCACAGAAGCTCAAACATGCTGCGTAACACGAGAATGAACCTCATTGGTTCTCGCTGAAGCTCAAACGTGCTGCGTAACACGAGAATGAACCTCATTGGTTCTCGCTGAAGCTCAAACGTGCTGCGTAACACGAGAATGAACCTCATTGGTTCTCACAGAATGCGTAACATGAGAATGAACCTCATTGGTTCTTACTGAAGCTCAAACATGCTGCGTAACACGAGAATGAACCTCATTGGTTCTCGCTGAAGCTCAAACGTGCTGCGTAACACGAGAATGAACCTCATTGGTTCTTGCTGAAGCTCAAACATGCTGCGTAACACGAGAATGAACCTCATTGGTTCTCGCTGAAGCTCAAACATGCTGCGTAACACGAGAATGAACCTCATTGGTTCTTGCTGAAGCTCAAACATGCTGCGTAACATGAGAATGAACCTCATTGGTTCTTACTGAAGCTCAAACATGCTGCGTAACACGAGAATGAACCTCATTGGTTCTCACAGAAGCTCAAACATGCTGCGTAACACGAGAATGAACCTCATTGGTTCTCGCTGAAGCTCAAACATGCTGCGTAACACGAGAATGAACCTCATTGGTTCTCGCTGAAGCTCAAACGTGCTGCGTAACACGAGAGTGAACCTCATTGGTTCTTGCTGAAGCTCAAACGGGCTGCATAACACGAGAATGAACCTCATTGGTTCTTGCTGAAGCTCAAACGTGCTGCGTAACACGAGAATGAACCTCATTGGTTCTCACAGAAGCATGCTGCGTAACACGAGAATGAACCTCATTGGTTCTTGCTGAAGCTCAAACGTGCTGCGTAACACGAGAATGAACCTCATTGGTTCTCACAGAAACGTGCTGCGTAACATGAGAATGAACCTCACTGGTTCTCACAGAAGCTCAAACGTGCTGCGTAACACGAGAATGAACCTCATTGGTTCTCACAGAAGCTCAAACATGCTGCGTAACATGAGAATGAACCTCACTGGTTCTTGCAGAAGCTCAAACGTGCTGCGTAACATGAGAATGAACCTCACTGGTTCTGCTGAAGCTCAAACTTACAGTGTAACATGCTTCTGTTTACCACAACTGATGTGTGAGTTGATGAATGTTTATATGTGAATAAAACCTAAATTTAATCTGTTCAACATATAAAGCGATCTCATCAGAAATTTTGGACTAAACTGCTCAATTCATATGGGTTAGTTTTACAAAATATTTTTGACGC
This sequence comes from Paracanthobrama guichenoti, assembly GCA_018749465.1. Classification (NCBI taxonomy): domain Eukaryota; kingdom Metazoa; phylum Chordata; class Actinopteri; order Cypriniformes; family Gobionidae; genus Paracanthobrama; species Paracanthobrama guichenoti. The sequence continues at coordinate 207,941 of JAGHMJ010001326.1, forward strand.
GTCAAAGTGAGCCACATAGCTGTCTATGGAAGGACAGAAAGCTCTCAGATTTCAACAAAAAGATGCATTTTTTTCCGAAGATGACAAAAGTCTTATGGGTTTAAAACAAAATGATGACAGAATGTTTTATTTTTTGAGCAAACTATCCCTTTAATTTGTTTTTATAGATGCATTATTTATTTACTTATTTTTTTACTTTTTGCTTATTTATTTAATTATCAATAAATCAAAGGGTATTTTGTCAACCAGCTATGGTACAACTCCTGATGAAACCAATAGACACAAACCGGTGACATGAAAACAGTAATGATCCCAACTGGAGCATCCCTATAAAAAAAACTGATGACAAGTGGCTGACCGCTTAAAGTATGATACTCATCAGACTCCCAAGAAACAGAAAACAACCGATCATTTAACTAAACAAACATGAGGTCATCCAGACTGAAAACGGGATTGAACCATGGGAAGCTATAGAGTAAATGCAGATCTAAAACATACCATCTGTTCCCCTCTTACAGGCTTGAGTATAAGTTTCCCTGAACTAACCTTAGAAAAATCACTATTCTCCTTCGACTAGCCTCAGATACAATAACAACTCTTGACAGTCATTAATGTTGTACAGCCTAACACTTCTCAGCGTCTGCTAAACCAGCACTACAGCCACTGATTGGACACATTGAGTTTTCATCATCTAATCAGCAGTAATGACTTTTATTACAGCAAATGAATGCCATCTAAACACATGCTAATACCCAAGAGTCTGATTGGGTATCACATATTAACTTACATTACCAGTTAAAAGTTTGGAATAATTGACATTTTTAAGGTTTCTGAAAGACGTATCTTATGCTCACCATGGCTGAATTTAATCAATTAAATATGTAAAAGCGGCAATATTGCGAAATATTTTTAAAATTTAAAAGAATTGTTTTCTATTTATTAATACATTTCAAAATATAATTTATTCCTGTGATCAAAGCTGAATTTTCAGCATTACTCCAGTCTTCAGTGTCACATGATCCTTCAGAAATTATTCTAATATGAGGATTTAAAAACAAAAACAACATTACCATCAAAAGTTTAAATCATTATATTTAAAAAATTTATTGAAATAAATGCAGCCATTGTAAGCATAAGATACTTCAAAGGGCAAATTATTAATGCACATACACTACCATCAAAAGTTTGTAAAAATTAAGATTTTTTGTAATGTATGTGCCTTAACAATTTGCCCTTTGAAGTATCTTATGCTCACCATGGCTGCATTTATTTCAATAATAAATAAATAAAATAAAAAAGGGAATATTGCGAAATATTTTAAAAAATGTAAAATAATTGTTTTTTGCTTTAACATATTTGAGAATATAATTTATTCCTGTGATCAAAGCTGAATTTTCAGCATCCAGTCTTCAGTGTCACATGATCCTTCAGAAATCATTCTAATATGCAGATTTAAAATGTTACCATAAAAAGTTTGGATTTTTTGTAGTGTATGTGCATTAATAATTTGCTGTATGACCTTGAAGTATGTGCATTTATTGATTTAGCATACAATTTTACCCACATGTGCACATCTCAGTTAATAGGTACAGATTGATTTACAGTTTTACCAAGTGATTAGCAAAAAAAAAACAAAAACAAAAAAAAAATCTGTCAAAAATGTATTGCGTCAAATATGCATTGTGTAGTAAGTGATGTCCACTGAATGCCTATGCACAATACCAATGTAATATTTCTGCCTATCATTAGCCACAGTCCCACAAAGACCCTCCTGACGGCCCTTAATAATCTCCAGGAATTATTCACCATGCGCTAAACCTAATTGAGCATTTGTGAGATAATAAGACTGACAGCAATCTGGCATCCGTCAGGGACCGTGATTGTCTCCGTTCGGCTCGTCCCTTCATCCGTGTAACTACGGAGGCCCAGAGGAGCAGCGCAGAGATAAGAGCCCGGAGCTGCCGATAGCAGGACGAGAGGAGAATAGAGCTAATTGGCCGTATTAAAGTCTGAATACCCGCCCACCGTCCGTGCCAAAGGCCTGTCCATCACGGAGAAGATCACAGAGGGAGAGGAACTCAGGAGCTCAATGAAACTTGGATCGATGCGAAAGGAAGCCGAGCTGCTCTGTAATGAAAGGGAATTCTGTGTGTTTTATTGAATCGCTGATGTGGTAATTTAGATGCACCTGATCTGATGATGTTAAACGGCTAATTGGTGATGAGGGGCTCCGAACAGCGATCCCAAGAAGCATACATTATCGGACAAAACCCGCTGACCCCCTCGATCTGAACTCTCTCACACACACACACACACACACACACACACACACACACACACACACACACACACACACACACACACACACACACACACACACACACACACACACACACACACACACACACACTCAAAAAGACCTTTTCTCTGCCTCTGGGTTGCCAAGTCTCTCCCCCCTACCTCTTTTGAGAGAAAAGGGATAGAGTTTCCTAACAAAGGGCATTTCTGTCTCCCTCCACTATTTAGGAAATTTGACGCCCGTCGCTGTAACCTAGCTTTCCAAATTTACATCAGAGAGAAGTGGAGAGGGCTGGGTGATCTCATTCGTATTTGGAGGTATTCATACGTGAGATGAACATTTTTGGACAGAGAATATCAACATACTGACAGCATCAGAAACGTAAAAATGCTTATACACACAATATGTAAAAGTCTATATAAAATCCCTTTGAAAACTGGTTATACATTCCTCAAAACATTCAACATTAAACATTCCTCACTCTCATGTTGTTCCAAAAATGTAAGACTTTCGTTCATCTTCAGAACACAAATGAAGACATTTTTTAATGAAATCTGAGAACTTTCTAAACCATTCAATTCATATGGATTAGTTTTACGATCCCTTTATGAACAGTTTGAAGCGTCAAAGTGGTAGTTGTGTAGCTGTCAATGGATGGACAGAGCGTTCAGATCTTCATTTGTGTTCGAAGATGAACGAAAGTCTTACAGGCTTGGAACAAAGAGAGGAAGCGTAATTAATGACAGAATTTTCTTTTTTGGGTGAACTATCCCTTTAATACTCAAACACAATCCCATGGCACTTCTCAGTAATTGATGAGAAACTTTGCCAAAAAAAAAAGACATTATTAAAGGCACATTTATTTATAAAAGAACTCCAGATGGGTCTAACAAAAATAGTCCTAAGCAATCATTAATAGAGCATGTTTTACCAGAAAATACTCTTTCAGTCTTTCTAATTAAAACATTCACGTTCAATTCATTGTGTTACTTGTCATTGTTTGAGAAATTTAGTAATGATTTCTGAGTGAAAATAGTTTTTAAAGTAAATCCTACACTAGTTCAGTGTAATTTAACCATCAAAGCAGTGAATAATTAAAATGGTATAGTAAATTTGGTACATCTGTAAATGTGTTAAGTTAATGCGATGGTGTCATTTAACATCTCATTTAATAATAATAATAATAATAATAATACAATGCAATGAACCAATGAATTTAAATCTCAAATGACTTGTAAACATCTGTACATCCTTTTAAAGGCTTAATTTAGACGCTTTCAGAACATTGATATTGTATCAGTAAAAATAAAGGTCCAAAAGGACGTTCACAGTGATGTCATAGAAGAACCATTCTGGGTTCCAAAAAGAACTCTGTTCAGTCAACAGAACCATTTCTTAATGTAATGAACCTTTAATGCTGTGGAACAACATGTTGAAGGTTCTTCATGGAACCACTGATGCAATAAAGAACCTTTATTTTTAAAGGGATAGTTCACCCAAAAATGAAACTTTCAAGATATTTTGAAGAATGCTGGTAACCATGACTTCCATATCATTTTTTTTCCTACTATGGAAGTCAATGGCTATCGTCTGGTTACCAACATTCTTCAAAATATCTCCTTTAATCTCAGCAGAAGCATTCATACAGCTTTGGAACAGCATAAGGGTGAGTAAATGATGGCAGATTCAACATTTTTGGGTGAACTATCCCTTTAAGAGTGTTTTTAATCTTATGCTGATATCGTATTGTATCGATCTAAACATATGGAAATGTGCTAGAACTATTCGTATGAATACTAAAGAGGTCAGGTTGGAGAGGGAGATGGAGAAAGAGGGAGCGAGAGATGTTTTTTTTTTTTTTTACTCACCCCTCCTTCCGTCGGACTGGCGACCCATGCCAGTTCTCCTGCACTGATCTGGAATCCAGAAGCGGGACTGAAGGAGAAAAAGACAGAAGACTTGTGAACGAGAGGGCCAAAGCATATGATTCTTACACATCGTGGAGAAAACTGATGCAAGGATGAATTTAGAAGTCATGAATCTCTGATAAACGATGACAACAGCTGCAAAAAGTGCCAGACAAGAGCACAAGGGTTTGATGTAGTGAGCTGACTTCAGTGGGACAACGGTTCATCATTAAACAATAGTACTTGATGAAGGAATGATCAAATTAATTGAAAATTACTAAAAATTATTGTTCAACAAAAAGCACTCCAGATCACATGCAGACCCTATAATAATTATAAAGCAACAGCTCTTATTATAAATGTGTGATATTATATGTAGGATAATGCAAATTATTACTATTTTATTGTGACTGCAATACAAAAAAAGTGGCAAGATTATTGAAAGATATATGCCATTATAAATACTAATTAGGGAAAGGATAAACAGAATACTGAACAATTAAAGACATAAACAAATATCTCAAATTTAATAAATGTGGCATATCTCTATGTATGAATGGTATTTACATTGCATAGTATATGCATTATATTTCAGACATCACTTGCAACACATTAATTTAAGGGGTTTGATGACTGGCCACATCTCGTTACTGTTACTGTATGTGCGCCTGAGTTTCGCTTTGCGCCCTAAACTTTTCCTCTTTATCCCAGCCCCTCTTACCTTCATTCGCCGGATGATTCCTGGGAGCGGACAGACCTGCACAAATCCCCAGGAAAAGCGAGGTGAGCGCGTAAATAATCCCGGCCATGAGCGCCATTCGTCCTGTAACTGTCTCTCCGTTATTCCTGTTTATTCCTCGTGCTGCTGCTCCGCGCGACTGAATCTGATCTTGAGGCGCACGAGACGCGCACTCAGCGAGCTCTGCTGGAGGGGGCGGGGCATGCTGCAGTGACGTACCCATCAATCAATCAATCAATCAAGAAAGAAAGTGGTCATTTAAAATATATGTCTAAAATAATAATAGTAATGTAAAAATGTAATGTATATATGTTATGCTTGTAGGTAAAAAAAAGTAAAAAATGCGTAATATTAATTATATTAATTTAATATGTGTATATGTAATATTTTGTTATTTAATTATAGTTATTATACCAATGTAATATTCATTTTAAACATTTATTGTTTTAAATAACCTTTTTTAAATAGTACATTGTTTAAAATATTTATCGATAATAATAATATATGGAATAAAAATAATAAATAATATGAATATATTAAATAATAAAAAGATAATGTGAAAGATAAAAAAATGCTATTTAAAATATTTCAATATTATTATTATTATTATTATTATTATTATTATTATTATTATTATTATTATTGTAGCAGTGAAGTGTTAAAACATTTTGAGGAGCGAATGCTCAGTCTTCGGGTCGATGAATTGTGCACTGATCTTATAGCGCCATCTCGTGTCCATTTTCCGACTTAATAAACAACACAATACCTTTCCCCACCAGCGCCAAATGAACCGTGACGTGGGCTGTTCTTTCATCTCTTTCATCCACACTCGAGAGGGTGACGTGCCACATTCAAGACAGAAATAAAAGAAACCCAATGTGTCAATATTAGACTGTTTGTGTGGTGAAAAGACACATTCTTGTAGGGCATCTGTTTGGACTCAGTATCCCGTGGTTTTACAGCAGGGACCCTCGGTCCTGTGTTATACTCATCTCACTGTTAAGTAAAATGTTTGTATTGATTGAATTCCACCTGACACCTGGTTCCTCTCACGCATCCAGACGCTTCTGCCCTCATACAGTCTCTCTCCTCAGGGTAATATGCTGTGGGAGATGTTTCATCTCCAGCTGACTGAATTCAATAGTTTCCATGAGTGGATCCTGACCTCCATCGAAAGGGTCAGTAGCAGAGAGAGGTGACGAGGCCCCTGGGGAACCTGTGGGGTCTGTAGGTGAATGAGGGGCAGCTGTATCTATCTTTTCAATCCATTCTGATCTCTAGTAAAGAGAAAGCCATTTTTACCTGTCCCACTTTCTGTGGAATAAAGTCCTGGGCTGCTGCTTTCTGTCTTAAACCAAAAGAAAATTAAACTAACAGTTCCCGCAATAATGTTTAATTAGCGATCATATTCCTACCTGAAATGAACATCTGCACTGGACAAAATATTTAGCACTGTCTTTTATTCTTAACTTGAACAAGAAAATAATTATTCATCCTAAAATATGAAATAGAAGAGCGTTAAGAAAGCGTTAAATTGAACTTTCTCATACATGTCGACACATTTTTACAGCACTGATTTTATGTTTCAAACCAAATTATACATTTAGGTTTCTTGAAAATGATTGCTTCAATTAATGTTTTGCAAGATAGAACCTTAGGCTATAATTCTGAGCGGAAAGTGATTTTTTTAATATTTTTTTAGAATTAGAAGATTCTATCTACATTTGACCTGTTCCAAAAATCCCCATTTACAAATCTGAGAGTGTTTTGATATTGTGCATTTAGGGTCTCTGTCATTTTCATGTATGAGACTTGTTCCCCAAATCCTTTTTTTTTTTTTTTTTATATAGAATGCAAAAACTCAATATCTAAAAACTGCTCAGAATGCAGATGTAACATTATAATTCCAAGGTGGTGATATATGTGTAGAATATTATTTGTTTATTATATTATACCATTTAAATAATTCATTTTTTTAATCAGTCCTTACAGACAGAACAGTGTGGGTCTCCTTGATTCAGTCACACTCAACTTCTGGTCGCATAATTATGTATTTATGTATCATCTACATCTGTGCATATCTGTAGCATTTCATGTCACAGTTTTACAGTTTTCTCAATTGCTTTGGCACATTTTTCGAAACAGTCTTAACATTCTCTAAACTGGAAGCTCAATTGTCACAACTGTTTGCTGGGACATCAGAACATCAAGTTTTGAGAACATTATGCATATGATTTGTAATTTGAATAAAATGAATGAAAACTTACTATCTGTTTAGGACAATTACAAAGTGTTCAGATCACTGTGTTAACTGTTTTGAGAGCAGTGATCTGAGTTTGGAGAAGTGTGTCAAATTGACTGAGAAAAACTGTAAGTCTTTCTCTAACACATATATATCTTCCTATTGCTCTTCCATGACAAAAATGTTCAGCTTACATAGGCTATAACACATTTCTACAAACATAAGTGTACAGTATAAACACAAATGAGTAAGTACACATTTGTACAAATAAGTACTGATGTAGCTGCTGCTGTTCAGGGTTGTGATGTTCCTCCATGTTCAAAAATGTTTGTTTTTTTTGAAAACAGAATGCAATGACGTGGAAGTTTCAAATTTCTATATTTTATTTAGAAAACAACATAGATGACATATCAAATGTTTAAACTGAGAAAATGTATCATTTTAAGGGAAAAATAAATTGATTTTAAATTTCATTGCATCAACACATCTCAAAAAAGTTGGGACAATGCCATGTTTCCCACTGTGTGGCATCCCCTCTTCTTTTTATAACAGTCTGCAAACGTCTGGGCACTGAGGAGACAAGTTGCTCAAGTTTAGGAATAGGAATGTTGTCCCATTCTTGTCTAATACAGGCTTCTAGTTGCTCAACTGTCTTAGGTCTTCTTTGTCGCATCTTCCTCTTTATGATGTGCCAAATGTTTTCTATGGGTGAAAGATCTGGACTGCAGGCTGGCCATTTCAGTACCCAGATCCTTCTTCTAAGCAGCCATGATGTTGTAATTAATGCAGTATGTGGTCTGGCATTGTCCTGTTGGAAAATACAAGGTCTTCCCTGAAAGAGATGACGTCTGGATGGGAGCATATGTTGTTCTAGAACTTGGATATAGCTTTCAGCATTGATGGTGCCTGTCCAGATGTGTAAGCTGCCCATGCCACACACACTCATGCAACCCCATCCCATCAGAGATGCAGGCTTCTGAACTGAGCGCTGATAACAATTTGGGTTGTCCTTGTCCTCTTTAGTCCTGATGACATGGCGCGTCTCTTGTTACTTCTCGAGTGGGGATACACATTTGATGTGCGGTGTTGTTTAGGAGAACAGCATGCTCAGTCGGCTCTCAAGGGGGTCTGCCGCAAGCATTGTGAGGTTTTGCCTCTGAGAGTGCTGCGATCCCGCGGGCGCTCTTCGAGGAGGGCACCACGACTCGCGTTCTCCGCGGCTCGGGCTCTGTTGTTGCTGAGGTGCGGCGGCAGCTTATGCCATGGGGTTTCCAAATGATCTTGTCAGAGAGGTTAGAGACGGGCCAGCCCTTTCTCTGCCTTCACCTGGCAGGTCCAGTGCTGCTACTCTGGGTTCGGGAGCTTGCGCTGCGGTTTCTCCCGCCCGGGGGGTGCGGCTTCGGTGCTGCAGTTGTCCAGCTCTGAGGAGGTGGATGTCTGTAGCATCGCTGCAGGGGTTGAAGACTCGCCACTTCAAAAACCTGATAGTGAGGAGCTCTTGGAGGTTCAGAGCAGAGGCTAAAAAATTTCTATAAAAAAATAAAATAAAAAAAAGCAAGAGAAAACAAGCCACCAGACCAGGAGCGTGCAACAGTTAAAGACTGAGGGGTCGAGATCGTGGAAGCAGCCCATGTCTTCACTGTGTTTAATCCCCACACTTCAGTATACATAAGAGAACATACATATCAAAAATATGAAAAATAAATAAATAAATAAATAAATAAATAAATAAATAAATAAATAAATAAATAAAAATAATGCTAGAAAATGTACTCGGCAGCGGGCTAGGCCGTCGCATGCCTGCACACTATAGCTTTCGTGCAGGCATATTAGGTTGCCCAATGTAAAATCTGGGAGAAAGCCAAGGGATCAGAGTGAGCTCTGATCTTCTGCAGATTTAGCTCCGGGAAGTAAAAGCAAAGTTCAAGCCTATAGCCTCAGATCTCCTCTCCTCTGCTGCTGTGCGGGAGCAGCGGATGCTGAGTACGAGCTCCTCACACCGGGCGCAGGAAAATCAGAGTGTCACCACTCACACTCCCCCTCAGTAAGGGTGGGGTGGTGGGCGGCGCCCTCGGGCGCAATCTTCCTAGGGTAAGACGGATCTGATGACCGTCATTATCTCAAGGAAGGCTGCATCTAAGAAGCCCTGACGCCTTAGATACCTTAGGATTTCGGTCTCCATGCAGGCCTGCTTATTAGAGCCTTGCATAGGGTCGATCCTCTCAGCAGTGACGGGGTAAAGCTAGACCAGTCACTCACCGTCTAACAGTAGTTAGTGTGTGGTGCACGGTGCTGGAGTTCCTGCAGGAGAGGTTCTCCGCTGGGTTAGCCCTCCACAATAAAGGTGTCTGTGCGGCCTTAGCAGCTTACCACACTCCTTTGGGTGGTGTTTCATGTGGGCTACATCCTCTAGTTACTCGTTTCCTCTGTGGCACTTTGAGGCTAAGACCTGTATTACACACCAGGGTGCCAGCCTGGAACTTTGTCCTCCAAGACCTTTCTGAGGCTCCATTGAGCCGCTTGAAGAAGTTTCTGAGAAGTTTCTCCCTTTTAATAGGTTCATCCTTCTTGCTTATGATATCTGGAAGTTTAGGGGTTTTTCTAGCCCCCTCTGTGGCACCCTTGGGCTTGGAACTACGTTGGTTACTTTCCGTAGGTTCCCACTATCCTGTGAGACCCTTAGTATGTCAGGACTTTGTCCTCCTCCTTCTGACGTCAGACCGGGAAACTTCCGCTTGCCTGTTCACGCATTAGAACAATTTATCATCTGTTACGGGCCACCCTCGAGAGGGGGTCCGACTTCAAGCAGAGTATGAGCAAGAGGGTGGTCGAGGCTATCTCACTTTCTTATGTGGCGGCCGGGCAGCCTTCTCCCTGGCTGTCCGGGCCCACTCAACTAGGAGTATAGCTGCCTCGCAGGCACTTTTGGCAGGGGCCTCCCTGCATGATATTTGTGATGCGGCAGGATGTTACTGTCACGGTTTATGAATACATTGTTTCCTGCTTGTCTTGTGTCACTGTTGTTTTGTGTGTGTGTGTCAGTAGGCGTGCTCCGAGCCACTTGGATAATCAGCGTCGTCAGCTGTCACCCATCATCACACCTGCTGCAGCTCATTAACTCACCTACATATACTCACTCACTTCTCATCTCCATTGTCAGATCGTTGTTTGATGTGTCGTTGGTGTGTGTCCCTCCTGTTGGTGTTCCCATCCTCTGACTTCGAGTTCCTGTTTCCTGTTCGGTATCTTGTGGATTTGTTCGTCGTCTGGATTGTCTTCACCCGCACTCGTCACTTCACCAACGCACCTGATCATCTCAGTTCCTGCGCCACCCGTTATCCATCTCTCTGTGACTTTATTCCATCATCTTACAATAAATCATTCTGCACTGCATTTGCTTCCTGTTATTCATCATGACAGAACGATCTGACTAAAGCATGGAAGCAGCAGGCAATCTACCATCACCTCTGGAGGAATTCATCAACCGCAGTATTCATCGCATGGACTCACAAGAGAAGAATCTCAACGAAACAGGTCGCGCTGTTCAAGTCCTGGTGGCGCAGGTGTCCGAGCTCACCCAACAATTCCAACTTCTACGTGCTCCCACTGCGCCACCCACACCAGCCGTTCTCCCCACACCTTCGGAGAGCGCCTCCCAGTCAGAGCCCCGTCTACCGGTTCCGCAACCTTATTCAGGTGAACCTAATTACTGCAGAGCCTTCCTTACCCATTGTTCTATGCACTTTTCTCTTCAACCCAGGACTTTTAATACGGAGCAGGCCAAGGTGGCCTTCGTCCTGACGCTCCTGACTGGGAGGGCGTCACTATGGGGAGCGGCGGTGTGGGAGAATCAAGATCCGTGCTGCGCCTCGTTCCAGAAACTCTCCGAGGAGATGAGGCGAGTGTTTGACCGGGCCGTTTCCGGGAGGGAAGCGGCCAGAATGTTAGCGGATCTTCGCCAAGGAGAAAGATCAGTTTCAGATTTCTCCATCGAATTTCGGACCTTAGCGGCGGAGAGCCAGTGGAACAAGGAAGCGCAGTGGGACATGTTCCTGCATGGGTTGGCTGACCGCGTCCAGAAGAAGATTTATACTCTGGATCTTCCTCCTTCACTCAATGGACTTATAGAGCTGGCTCTGAGAGTTGATGCTCGATTGACCAGCGCCGAGCGTAGGACTCTACCTAACCGTGTTCCCGGAGGTACAGAGAGTTCCCGTTTTAGCAGAGGGGACACGGCCAGCCCCGCCCACGATTACGAACCCATGCAGGTAGGGCGAGCTCGGCTTTCCCGGGAGGAGAAAGAGAGGCGGAGATCTCAGGGCCTTTGCCTGTACTGTGGAGGAGCCGGGCACTTTGCTTTCAACTGTCCGGTAAAAGGCCAAACCCGGTAGTAAGTATGAGGCTACTATCGGGTGGGATCTCCGCCGAGAAGACCTCATCCACATCTACACTCCTCCCGGTAAGACTGAGATGGTCATTCAATATGCACGACTGTCAAGCACTTCTGGATTCCAGGGCAGAAGGTAATTTCATGGACCACGCATTTGCTATCAAGCTTCAGATTCCCATCAAGACTCTCACCAACAAGATTGCTGTTCACGCCCTTAACGGCCAGAGACTTCCCACCATGACTCTCGTCACTTCAGACAACCACTCTGAGATTATTTCTTTTTTTATTTTGGACACCCCCTTGCACCCATCGTTCTTGGTCACCCCTGGCTCATTCAACACAACCCCAAAGTGGACTGGATTCAGAAATCCATTGTGGCTTGGAGCATTAAGTGTCATGAGTCTTGTCTTGCGTCTGCATGTCCGTCTGTTTCTGTTTCTGTTTTTCACAGTGGATTTATCTAACGTGCCCGCTGAGTACCGCGACCTGAAGGAGGTGTTCAGTAAGTCTCGGGCTGCTTCTCTCCCTCCGCATCGTCTCTATGACTGTGCCATAGATTTATTGCCAGGAAAATCTCCGCCTAAAGGCAAGTTATATTCACTTTCTGCTCCAGAAAGGGAGGCTATGGAGAAATATATTTCTGATTCCTTGGCAACGGGGTTCATCCGCCCTTCCTCTTCTCCAGCGGGGGCGGGGTTCTTTTTTGTGGGGAAAAAGGATGGGTCTCTGCGACCTTGTATTGATTACCGAGGACTGAACAACATCACGGTAAAGAATACTTACCCTTTGCCGTTGATGCCTTCAGCGTTCGAGAGGTTGCAGGGAGCGTCAATTTTCACAAAATTGGATTTACGTAACGCTTATCATTTGGTCCGCATTAGGGAGGGGGATGAATGGAAGACTGCTTTTAATACCCCTAGGGGGCACTTTGAATATTTGGTTATGCCTTTTGGGCTTTCCAACGCCCCAGCAGTCTTCCAGGCACTCGTCAACGACGTGCTGCGAGATATGGTCGACCAATTCACATATGTCTAACTGGATGACATATAGATTTTTTTTTTTCTTTTCTCGTCTCTCCAGGAACACGTGCAGCACGTCCGACGAGTGCTTCAGAGGTTGCTAGTGAATGGGCTTTTTGTCAAGGCGGAGAAATGCGTGTTTCATGCACAGTCTGTTCCTTTTCTAGGGTACATCGTGTCGTCTGAGGGAGTACGCATGGATCCTGAGAAGGTCAAGGCTGTGGTGGATTGGCCAAGTCCAGATTCCCGTAAGGCCCTACAGAGGTTTCTGGGGTTTGCCAATTTCTACCGCCGTTTTATTCGCAATTACAGCCAACTAGCCGCACCTCTGATTGCCTTGACCTCCCCCAGAACTACGTTCAGGTGGTCAGACACAGCTGAGGCTGTGTTTGCCAAACTGAAGGGTTGCTTTGTTTCAGCCCCCATTCTCATTGCCCCTGATCCATCACGGCAGTTTGTGGTGGAGGTCGATGCATCAGAGGTGGGGGTAGGTGCAGTGTTATCCCAACGTTCTTCCACAGACGACAAGATGCATCCTTGCGCTTTTTTTTCCCATCGGTTATCTCCTGCTGAACGTAATTACGACATTGGTAACCGAGAGTTGCTGGCAGTCAAGCTTGCATTGGAAGAGTGGCGCCACTGGTTAGAAGGCTCGGGGGTGCCTTTTATCGTATGGACCGACCACAAGAACTTAGAATATATCAGAACCGCTAAAAAATTTAACTCCAGGCAGGCTCGGTGGGCACTTTTTTTCGGTCGTTTTGATTTTACTCTCTCGTACCGCCCGGGTTCCAAGAACATCAAACCCGATTCTTTATTGCGCATTTTTGATCTTTCCGAACGCCCGTCTACTCCCGAGTGCATTTTACCAGAGACGTTAGTGGTCAAGACGGCCTTAGAAGGGGTAACGCCTCCGTCCGGGTGCCCACCGAATCGGTTATTTGTGCCGGAGGGATTACGGTCCATGGTCATTCAGTGGGGACATTGTTCTAATGTGGCTTGTCATCCAGGAGTTAAACGCACAGGATTCCTAGTTAAGCAACGATTCTGGTGGCCACTTATGGCTCGTGATGTTCACAGTTTTGTTTTGGCTTGCTCCATCTGTGCCACTGGTAAGACTTCCAATCGGTCCCCTGATGGGTTTCTTCAACCGCTGCCAGTCCCTTCGAGACCCTGGTCCCATATTTCGCTAGATTTTATCACCGCCCTTCCGCTTTCTCAAGGACACACGGTAGTTTTAACCGTGGTGGACAGATTCTCGAAGACGGCTCATTTCATTCCCTTGCCCAAATTACCCTCAGCCAAGGAGACAGCGTTGATAGTCGTTGATCACGTCTTTCATTTACATGGCCTTCCAGCAGACGTGGTTTTCCGACAGAGGACCCCAGTTTGTGTCCAAATTTTGGCAAGAGTTTTGTAAGTTGTTGGAGGCGACTGTCAGTCTGTCCTCTGGGTTTCACCCCCAGAGCAATGGTCAAACTGAGAGAGCCAACCAAGATTTGGAAAGAACGTTGCGATGTTTGGTCTCCAAGAATCCTTCCTCATGGAGTCAGCAACTCTCTATGGTGGAGTACGCCCACAACACGTTGCCGGTGTCGTCCACGGGCCTATCTCCGTTTGAGTGTAGCGTAGGTTACCAGCCACCCATCTTTTCTAGTCTGGAGTCCAAGATCGCGGTCCCCTCCGCTCACGCTTTCGTCCAGAGGTGTCACCGCACTTGGACTAGAGCCCGTGAGAGACTCTACTCCAGGTGAGGGAGCGCACCAAGGCCAAGGCTGATCGCCACCGGTCTAAGCCTCCGGTATACGTCACGGGTCAAAAAGTGTGGCTTTCTACTAAGAACACTCCCAGCGTACAGGAGGATTCATCCCGCCTTTCATGTATCAAAGATAAAGCCTGTTTTTCATTCTAGTATTAATCCGCTAGCCCCGGTTCCTCCACCGCTGCGACTCGTAGATGGGGAACCCACTTATTCGGTTAACCGTATTCTGGACTCTAGGCAGAGGGGACGCGGATTCCAGTACTTGGTGGACTGGGAAGGTTACGGTCCGGAGGAGAGAAGTTGGGTGCCTGCCAGAGACATTCTGGATCACTCCCTTATCGATGATTACAATCGTCAGGTAAGGGAGTCGGGGAATGCCAGGAGGTACTGTCACGGTTTATGAATACATTGTTTCCTGCTTGTCTCGTGTCACTGTTGTTTTGTGTGTGTGTGTGTCAGTAGGCGTGCTCCGAGCCACTTGGATAATCAGCGTCGTCAGCTGTCACCCATCATCACACCTGCTGCAGCCCATTAACTCACCTACATATACTCACTCACTTTTCATCTCCATTGTCAGATTGTTGTTTGTCTCGTTGGTGTGTGTCCCTCCTGTTGGTGTTCCCGTCCTCTGACTTCGAGTTCCTGTTTCCTGTTCGGTATCTTGTGGATTTGTTCGTCGTCTGGATTGTCTTCAACCGCACTCGTCACTTCACCAACGCACCTGATCATCTCAGTTCCTGCGCCACCCGTTATCCATCTCTCTGTGACTTTATTCCATCATCTTACAATAAATCATTCTGCACTGCATTTGCTTCCTGTTATTCATCATGACAGTTACCTCACCACACACCTTTGTCAGTTCCTTTGAGCTAGACATTAATGTTTTCCTGTAGCTCAAACAATAAAAGCATGGCGCTAACAACGCCAAGGTCATGGGTTCAATTCCCAGGGAAAGCAAAAACTGACAAAATGTAAAAAAAAAAAGTGTACCTTGAATGCAATGTAAGTCGCCTTGGATAGAAACGTCTGCCAAATGCATTAATGTAAATTAATGTTTCTCTGGGGGCTCGGGTGCTCACCCAAACAATATCACAGGCGGGCATTCCGGCTCCTATGGGGATGTGGGTATTCTCGTTCCCAAAGTGGTGACACAGCACGAGTCCCCTTGAAAGGGAATGTCTCGGTTATGACTGTAACCTTAGTTCCCTGAATAGGGAACAAAACGTTGCGTCACCCTGCCATACTCCCCACATGCCCGCAAGCGTCTTCAGCAGTGTTTGATTGCTGGTATGCTTTGTACCTTCCGGGTCTATGACGTTCCGTCTCTCCATTGGACTGATTACACATGTGCTTCACGACGCAATCACGCAGAGGTGTTCCCAAATGGAATGTGTAGCTCTCATGAAATCCAAAATGAGCCAATATTTGGCATGACAGTTCAAAATGTCTTGCTTTCAACATTTGATATGTTATCTATGTTCTATTGTGAATAAAATATAAGTTTATGAGATTTGTAAATTATCGCATTCCTTTTTTATTCACAATTTGTACAGTGTCCAAAATGTTTTGGAATCGGGTTTGTGTATATATATATATATATATATATATATATATATATGTGTGTGTGTGTGTGTGTGTGTGTGTGTTGCAACTTAACAAGCATTCCATGTCATAAATATTTATATGATATAACACGTCTGACAGATTTTGATCACTGAATGGATCATTTTGCATGTGATGGCTCACACGATGAAAGAATGTTTATAAGTTGTGAAGAGTTTGACAGCTTCAGTGAGAATCATTTCATCAGTTTTAAATCAACAAGACGTGCCAAATTGTAGACAATTGTACTAACTCTTTTGCACACGTGCCAAAACAAATGCATTTGCTTAAATCAATAGGAAATTCTAATCTGATGTGTACAAGAAACTAAATGTCCAGAGACCTGAACTTATTGTTATGAGAAAAAAAGTCTCATTCGAGAATTGAGCCAAAGCGATGGATCTGTAAGATAATGGAAGGATATCATAAAAATAGAAATGATTGAATAACGTATCACGTAATAATGTATCCAGAGTGTTTGAACATAATAATACCTGAACCACAAATTATGCCTGATAAAATGTATTTTATTTGCAGTAAGCAGACATGCTGACATTAGTCTAACAATAATTGGCATCTAATCACACTCTGAAACAACCTAACGGTAAAAACAACCCAAGTTGGGTTGAAAATGGACTAACCCATCAATTGGGTTGTTTTAACCCAGCGGTTGGGTTGTCTTAAGCAAACATTTAACCAAACCGCTGGGTTAAAATTACCCAACCGCTGGGTTAGTCAATATCACATTTGCATTTTACGGATTATAGATTTGATTTGCTAGTTTAAATGTTTCTCTGGAATTAAAAAGGGAAAAAGTCCCAGCTAAATAAAACTGTATAGAAGAAAAGCATCAGTCTTTTTTCTACAGGCGATCACATTTGATATCCCCACACTGATAATATTGCAAATTAGGTGCTATTTCCTTCAGTCTGGTTATCACCGCATCCCTTTTATTCTCATCATCTCTCCAGATTTTTTTGAATGCAAAGGCTTTAATTCCCCCGTAGTTTTCTAACTTTTGAAGATTGTCTTTGATGCTGAATTCCCCAACATTTGATATGCATTTATCCAAACAGGGTGAATTTACAGTGAAATAAACCACACATTTATTGTTAACATTCAAGATGGGTTTCAGATAATTCTTCAGGCGATACTCTGAATGATCTTGTTTATCTTTATCAGCCCTCGCAGCGATGAGGTCATCACTCTCATAAACCTCATTCTTCTCAAATTTTTTTTTCACTTCAGTTAAGTCCGGACCTAAATAGTCAGACTCTGCAAGACATGCGTCCTTCTTGACTCTGAACGCGATAGCGTATTGTCCCATGTTACGCAACCTGGAAATGAAAGCAGTGGGAATTTTCTGAGCTTATTTTTTAAATAACAAATAGTAATAGAAATAAAATGCATTATATATAATAAAAAATTATAAAATAGTTTAATGTATTATTAATAGTAATGAATTTACTATTTTAAACTTACTGATTCTCAAAGTTCTCCACAATATTCATGAGGGTTTTTCGGTCCACATTCTCACCCACAGCACAAGTACAAAAGTGAAGCAGGCAGATCAGGAGGATCCTCAGCGGTACAGCAAAAATCTGAAGCAAACAAATACAAACACCTTATACACAAAGCACATCTGAATTATTCTTTGATTATTATGAATATTCGTTGAAGTTTGTATGTGCTCTTTTTAGGAGTTTTTTTGTTTTGTTTTTTTTGACCAGACCAACCTGAGCAATAGTGATGCTATTTTAGATCCACTAACAATGGTATTATTAAGTGATGAAGTATGAGTATAACTTACCATTTTATCTGTTGTTCAGACCAGAAGATTCAGAGATGCTGTGTGAGTCTGCAGTGAAGCAGGAGTGATGAGGAAGAGGAAGTAGATGATTTATATTCTGACACTCGACCAGCCCTCTTCTTCAACACCATGAGAAGACCAATTAAAAAGCTTCACACTTGCATCACTGACTCCTGTAATAATGTCACTGAGCATCTTTGTGTGTCTTGCCATATGGACATCCTCAAAATGGTCAATAAGAAATAAAACAATTACAGTTTTTTTCTCAATCGATTTGACACATTTCTCCAAAGGAATGTAGTTGCTCTCAAAACAATTAACACAGCAAACTAAACTCACTCTTATGTTGGCAAAACAGTTCAGTATTCACTGCATAATGAAGCACTGCGGTTTATTCTAGTAATGCATTTATCAAAAATAAATACTAATATCAAAACTACAAGTGTGATCTCTGGTGAATTTATCATAAATGGACAAGTAAGTGTGAAGTAAGGCCATGTTTCCCGTTGCATTGATACAATGACAAAGATATATGTGTGAGGACTACAGTTTATGTCTGGATGCGACAGGCAGTCACAAAATTATAGATGCTCTGAAGAACTGATGGAATTAAAGCTTTTGTCTTCAAGAATTTCTGGAAGTTTAACAGAAAAAGATCTTCAGACTGAGTTTAAACAGATTGTGGCTCATGTTCCTCTCTTCTGCTGTGTGAGTGAGAATGAGTGTTATTATGCTTGTGAAGGGGAAGAAAACACTCCCATAGACGCACACTGTCTGCCTCCAAAAGAGATCTAACAGTAATAGCATGATGGTTAATTTCTTCATTTCTATCCTATGTGACTGAACTATCATCCAATATTATCCAATACAGAACGATCATCCAATACAGAAAGATGAGAGTGCAGGGATAGGTGTATCTGTAATAAGTGCTCAAAATGTAGGCTTATGGACATTTATTTTGTTTCCAAACCATCTGTTTCAAAGAGCTCTGTTTAAAAAAAAAAAAAAAAAAAAAAAAAAAGATGAAGCAGAGGAGAATAACAGTGTTTTAACAGAGAGCGGTTGACTAGAACTAGCCTTCACGGTTATGAGAGTCAATCATGCAAATTTGATCTAACAGACTCTCCTCAGATAGGAAAATGCATCCGTATCAGACGGCTACATGCAAAAAGTTACACATGCCAGCTAAGAAAATTACACTTTTTTTAAATATCCTGCTGCTAAAGGCCATTTCAATGAATTTATCTTTTAACTGAGCTGAACATGTATTGATTTTTCTGTATAGATATTTCTAATTTCTAAAAGTACTATATTTACATCACATTACACAAGTATTTACATTGTATTTACAAGTATTACAGTATGTGAATTGTAATAAGGTCATGATTTTTGTATTCAATTCTGTTTCTCTTATAACATTTGTCACGACTGGCTCAAAGCCGTGATACCCACCCCCTAACAAAAAAGACCAGAGTCTTTAAAAATCAATTAGAACTCCACAAAACATTCCAGTAGTCCAAGTGACGATTCAATCCAGTTTGCAATCTCCACCAGTCTTATCAACTCTCCAACTCCTTCCAGCAACCTTGGCACCTAGGAAGCAAATTAAGAAAAGGACAGGGGCAAATGAGACAAGTCCTATAATACTTAGGCATCAGCAGTCATATTCTCCAAGCCTTTAATGTGGCGAATATCTAACAGGTATCCCTGTAAAAATAAACACCACCTCATTAACCTTTGGTTAGGGTTCTGTAACGAATGAAGAAAAACTAAAGGGTTGTGATCAGTAAAAACCACTCGAGGTCCCTCAGACGAACCCACATACACATCAAAGTGTTGCAAAGCCCAAATCAGAGCAAGCGCTTCCTTTTCAATCACAGAATAATTAAGTTGGTAAGAATTACATTTTCTCGAAAAGAAGCCAACTGGATGGTCAATGCCATCTTCAGACGTCTGTAGCAGGACGGCACCAGCACCCACATTGCTGGCATCCACTTGCAACTGAAACGCTTGGTCAAATCTCTGTGCTTTCAAAACAGGACCCTCGGTAAGAAGCATTTTTACCCTCTCAAATGCTTGCTGACAAGCCGAAGTCTATTCCTCCCTTCAATAAATTTGTCAGGGGGGCCACCACTGTAGAAAAATTTCTACAAAAACAACGGGGATAAAACCCCACCATTCCAAGAAATCGCATGAGTTCTTTTTTGGTCTAGGGGTATGATTCTCGCTTTGGGTGCGAGAGGTGCCGGGTTCAAATCCCGGATGAGCCCCCACATTTGTCATGACTGGCTCAAAGCCGTGACAAATGGATTGGAGGACACAGTTAGGTTAGTAGTTGCAACAAAAGTTTTATTAACATAAATAGGAAAATATATAAAAGAAATCAAAAACAATCAAATGCCATTTCTCTCAGACACCTGATAAATCAAGACATCAGACCAAACCAAGATTAAATTAATAACAGAATAGATCTAAACAAACCAAGACCAAAACCAGCAGCAAAGAAACCAAAAGCAAGTGCATCCATTTGTTTGTTATTTTGACCTGGCCATCTCCGGAACATTATTATACATAGTATACAGTTCTTACAATTATGAAGGTATTGAAAAACATTAAGTTTTAGGAATTTAGGATAAATGTTTGGAGATTGATAGGCTACAATAAAACACACAGGAGTCACAGGAGTTTTGTTTAGCACTTAATTTGTGGCACTATTTTAAATGCTTAATTTCGAGTACATTTATTTATTTATAAGAATGTATTGTTTTATCTAGATGTCAGAAGAGACATTAAGTAATAATGAGATCAACAGAGAAGATAAGCAGTTGGTAAGATAAGCAGATATTTTCTCTGAAAATTATATTGCTTGGAAAAATGTAAATATCACACATGGAGATCAAAACTCAAAAGTGCATGCTGGGTTGTGGTTGTGCTGTCAGTGAACACAATCCACCGTGCCATTCGCCATTCAATCCACTTCCACATCAGCTTCTGGATCATGTTTAGATATGGCTTCTTTTTTGACCTGTAGAGTTTTAACCGGCAACGGCGAATGGCACGGTGGATTGTGTTCACCGACAATGTTTTCTGGAAGTATTCCTGAGCCCATGTTGTGATTTCCATTACAGTAGCATTCCTGTATGTGATGCAGTGCCATCTAAGGGCCGAAGATCACGGGCATCCAGTATGGTTTTCCGGCCTTGACCCTTACGCACAGAGATTGTTCCAGATTCTCTGAATCTTTGGATGATATTATGCACTGTAGATGATGATAACTTCAAACTCTTTGCAGTTTTTCTCTGAGAAACTCCTTTCTGATATTGCTCCAGTATTTTTGGCCGCAGCATTGGGGGAATTGGTGATCCTCTGCCCATCTTGACTTCTGAGAGACACTGCCACTCTGAGAGGCTCTTTTTATACTCAATCATGTTGCCAATTGACCTAATAAGTTGCAAATTGATCCTCCAGATGTTCCTTATATGTACATTTAACTTTTCCGGCCTCTTATTGCTACCTGTCCCAACTTTTTTGGAATGTGTAGCTCTCATGAAATCCAGAATGAGCCAATATTTGGCATGACATTTCAAAATGTCTCACTTTCAACATTTGATATGTATCTATATTCTATATTCTATATACAATTTGTACAGTGTCCCAACTTTTTTGGAATCTGGTTTGTATAATTTTCCCAATATTTGTATTATTGTTCTTAAAAGTAATGTAAATTATGTTTGTTTTTGTTTGTTTTGTTTTTTTGGCTCTGTGTACCAGTCAAGATCTATTTAATTCCATTTAAAAACACATGCAAATGTTGTGGTGAATGGTTGAAGTGTAAATCTCCTCACACTCACTAATAAAACAGAACTGTGCTCTGCAAACAGTTTTTTAGGGTGTCATTATTACAGTGAAAATATATATTTAAGTACAGAGTAATATTAATAAACTACATGTACTTTACTATAGGGTTGAGGTAGGATTAGGGTTTGGTTGAGGGTTAGTTGCATGTAATTATGCATAATTCATTTTTATTACTATGAATTTAACTTCAACCAATGCAAACAGCAACTGTTACACAAATTTAACATAGACCAAATATTACACACACACACACACACACACACACACACACACACACACACACACACACACACACACACACACACACACACACACACACACCACATAGTTTCCGTGTTTTATAGGGACTTTCCATAGACATAAAGATTTTATACTGTACAAATTGTATATTCTATCCCCTAAACAGCCATGAAAGAATACATTTTCAATAAAACATAATTTAGTATGATTTATATGTTACACTTTAAGAATGAGGCGGTGTTCTTCCTTGGTGAAACATTTATTTCTATATGAAATAAGAAAAAGAGGGGTTAGATTGGGAACACTCTCTGTAGGGTGTACACCAGAACTCATTACACACTGAGCTCTGTTTTCACTCTACTAGCATCAGCAACCAATCCACAGCCTGGAGTAATGCTTAGGGTGCCCTCTATTGGTGAAGCCAAGTTTCACAACAATAACACTCATTTTTAAAAATACATAGCAACAGTATTTTTCTTATTATCAGAACTCCATTACCCAGTTAAAAATGTAAAGGGGCAATATTTATCTGTATCTTTTAAACACTCAGGGCTACACTCTCCGCCACTCTCCTGACATTTCCATGAACAAGTAAAACATTTCATTAGAACATCTCAGCCATCTAAGGCCTCCAGTAACCCTTAGTCTGTTACCGGAGTCTCTGTTACCTTACAGTTTCTTTGTACCAAGGACGGTTGACCCACTGTATCATAACTCTGTACTAGTGATGGACATTTTTCATATTGTATTTGAATATTAGGGCTCATAAAATAAATAAATAAATAAATAAATAAATAAATAAATAAATAAATAAATAAATAAAAAGAATATTTGAATATCCGTTTATTTAACACTATATGGCATGAATTTTTATTTTTGGAGAAAAAAAAAAAAAAAAGTCACCCCATTTTTTGGGAGCTTGGGGGTCCTTGATAATACATACATTATAAAATGTCGCCCTCCCCATTCCTGAACCAGATATTGGTTTGTTGCCTCAGTGAAACAATGTGATATAAGGGCACAAACACTCCAAGGCTTTATACATATGTGGAATAGCGAAAACAAGCAATATGTGCATTCGAAAGTTTTATTTTGACATTTATATTAGGCAGCAAGTGAACATTTTGTCCTCAAAGTTGATGTGTTAGAAGCAGGAAAAATTAGCAAGAGTAAGGATTTGAGTGAGTTTGACAAGGGCCAAATTGTGATAGCTAGACGATTGGGTCAGAGCATCTCCAAAACTGCAGCTCTTGTGGGGTGTTCCCGGTCTGCAGCGGTCAGTATCTATCAAATGTGCTCCAAGGAACAGTGGTGAACTGGAGCATTAGAACTGGACCACAAAGCAATGGAAGAAGGTGGCCTGGTCTGACGAATTGCATTTTCTTTTACATCATGTTTATGGCCGGGTGTGTGTGCATTGCTTAGGGAACATGTGGCATCAGGATGCACTATGGGAAGAAGGCAAACCGGCGGAGGCAGTGTGATACTTGGGCATTGTTCTGCTGGGAAACCTTGGGCTTTTGCAAAGCAAAAATGGTTCAGGAATGGTTTGAGGAGCACAACGAGTTGAGGTGTTGACTTTGCCTCAGAATTCCCCAGATCTCAATCCAATCGAGCATCTGTGGGATGTGCTGAACAAACAAGCCCAATCCATGGAGGACCCACCTCACAACTTTCAGGACTTAAAGGATCTGATGCTAACATCTTGGTGTCAGATATAACAGCACACCTTCAGGGGTCTAGTGGAGTCCATGCCTCGACGGGTCAGTGCTGTTTTATAATAATAATAATAATAATAATAATAATAATAATAATAACAACAACAATAATGTTACATTTATATAGCACTTTTCTAGGCACTCAAAGTGTTTTACATGGAAGGGGGGAATCTCCTCAACCACCACCAATGTGCAGCATCCACCTGGAATATGTGACGGCAGCCATACCGCACCATATTGCCAACCACACACACCAGCTGATTGGTGGAGAGGAGATGACTATGGGGATGACTGGAGGCCATGATGGACAGAGGCTAATGAGCAAATTTGGCCAGGATGCCGGGGTTAAACCCCTACTCTTTTGTCGAAGGACTTTTTAATGACCACAGAGAGTCAGGACCTCGATTTAACGTCTCATCCGAAGGATGGTGCTAGCTACAGTATAGTGTCCCCATCACTAAAAACACAGTGCAGGGGCCCGTTTCAATAAGGAGGTTCAATCAACTCTGAGTAGACTGACTCTGAGTTAAGCATGTGCACAATGTCTATGAAAAGCCACGATCAATGGATCTCCGAAATTACGATTCACCATGGCAACAGCACCAACAAAAAGATGTCTACATACTTCCGGGTAAAACATAAGTTTAATTCTTAATCATTGTTAATATATCAGAGGTGGAAACTGGCAGAATGGCAAGTTATTGAATTAATATTCATTTTCATAGTATCCCACGGGCAAAAAAGAAGACAAAAAAAATGTGGTTACAGCTAAAAATAAAGTATAAAAATATAAAGTATAAAAATCAGGTAAAGCTTTAAGCATAAAAGGTTAATGGGTGTAGGATTCATGACTTTACAAACTGTAGACTTATAAATATGTGGTATATGTGGTTAGCATAAATGTACAAAGAAGTATAATGTGCAAGCAGGTTTATAACAGGTTGTTACACAGTAACAATGAGAACAGAAAGTGCAGTGCAATGTCAGCATGTCGATGGTCACGTGATGTTAAGTGACTGAGTTCAGGAGTCTGATGGCCTGGGGGAAGAAGCTCCTCCTGAGTCGGAAGTCACCAGATTACCAACTTACCAGATGGCAGCAGCATGAAATGAGGGTTTGCAGGGTGATTAGAGTCCTTGATGATTTTAGTACCTCTACCTTTGCAGCGTTTGGTGTAGATGTCCTGCAGAGACGGGAGAGCTGACCCTGAGATACGCTTGGATAAGCGCACTCTTTGCAGGGCTTTGCAGTCATTATTGGTGCTGTTCCCATACCACGCTGTAATGCACTGAGTTAATACACTTTCCCTTTCAAGGGAACTCGCGCTGCGTCACCGCTTTGGGAACGCCTCTGCGTGATTGCGTCGTTAAGCACGTATGTCATCAGTCCAATAGAGAGACGGAACGTCATACGCAGGTGACGTCATAGAACTGGAAACTATAAAGCATACCGGCAAACACACGCCGTTAGCTTCTGTTGCCTCCACGAGGAAACTTTACGCTCTAAAGTGGAGTCTTTTCACCTTGTGGTGTAGAGATCGCCTGTGGGATCCAGTTAACTGCCCTGCGAGCGCAGTGCTGGAGTTCCTGCAGGAGAAGTTCTCCGCTGGGTTAGCTTCCTCCACACTAAAGGTGTACGTGGGGGTCTCTGGTGCTCGCCTCCTAACTCCATGCCACAGGCGGGCACCCGGCCTCGTATGGGGACGCGGGTATTCTCGTTCCCAAAGCGGTGACGCAGCGCAAGTTCCCTTGAAAGGGAACTAAGGTTACAGTCATAACCGAGACGTTCTATCGCCCCTAAATAGAAAGTTTTCAGGATAGCTGGTGAAACCCTGAATTTCCTCAGCTGGTGCAGCTGGTGCAGCTGGTACAGTCTTTGCCTGACTCTTTTCACCGGTGTCTGAATGCGTGCAGTCCAGGTCAAGTCCTCGGAGATGTTTACACCCAGGTACTTGAAGCTGATCACATTGATGAGCGCCGTTAGACCTGAGGCAATCCTGAGTCCAATCTTCCTTCTCCTTGTCCTTCAGGGTGCGGCACATGGACAATAGGGTACGGTTAAACCTCTCCACCTGCCAGTTACTCTGGGGGTGGTATGGTGTCGTGTGCGAGCCCTGGATGCCAGAGACTTTCTTCAAGCTGGCCTTAAATCCGTTCTCAAACTATTTGCCCATATCATGATGTAGTCTGCTTGGAAACCCAAACTTAAGTGCAAAGTTGTTGAAAATCTTGTCAGCTACAGTTTTGGCCACTTTGTTCCTTGTCGCACATAGGTCCGTGCGAATCTCGTGAAATGGTCCATTACCACCAATATATACTCGTACCTGTGCTTACATTTCTCCAAATGCAGAAAGTCCATGGAAATGAGCTGGAATTGATATGTGGTCTGGATGGACACCAGAGGTGCACGGGTCTGCTTACTCGGTTTCTTCTTCTTGAGACATTCGCACACTTCACTGACAAAATGTTACTCAAACACAATCCAATGGCACTTCTCAGTAAATGATGAGAATCTTTGTCTAAAAAGACATTATTAATGGCAAATTTATTTATAGAAGAACTCCAGACAAATAAAAAAAAGATTAATAAAGAAAATGTTAACCAGAAAATACTCTTTCAGTCTTTCTAATTAAAACATTGACATTTAATTCAATGTGTTACTTGTCATTATTTGAGAAATTTAGCAGCAATTTCTGAATGAAAATATTTTTAAAAGTAAATCCTACACTAGTTCAGTGTAATTTAATCATCAAAGCAGAAAATATAAATTTGGCTGTAAATGTATTAAATAATTGTGATGGTGTTCAGCATCTTTAATTAATCTCATTTAATAATAATACAATGCAAATAACCAATGAATTTAAACATCTGTACATCGTTTTAAAGGCTTAATTTAGACGCTTTCAGAACATTGATATTGTATCAGTAAAATAAAGGTCCAAAAGGACGTTCACAGTGATGTCATAGAAGAACCATTCTGGGTTCCAAAAAGAACTCTGTTCAGTCAACAGAACCATTTCTTAATGTAATGAACCTTTAATGCTGTGGAACAACATGTTGAAGGTTCTTCATGGAACCACTGATGCAATAAAGAACCTTTATTTTTAAAGGGATAGTTCACCCAAAAATGAAACTTTCAAGATATTTTGAAGAATGCTGGTAACCATGACTTCCATATCATTTTTTTTCCTACTATGGAAGTCAATGGCTATCGTCTGGTTACCAACATTCTTCAAAATATCTCCTTTTGTGCTCAGCAGAAGCATTCATACAGCTTTGGAACAGCATAAGGGTGAGTAAATGATGGCAGATTCAACATTTTTGGGTGAACTATCCCTTTAAGAGTGTTTTTTAATCTTATGCTGATATCGTATTGTATCGATCTAAACATATGGAAATGTGCTAGAACTATTCGTATGAATACTAAAGAGGTCAGGTTGGAGAGGGAGATGGAGAAAGAGGGAGCAAGAGATGTTTTTTTTTTTTTTTTTTTACTCACCCCTCCTTCCGTCGGACTGGCGACCCATGCCAGTTCTCCCTGCACTGATCTGGAATCCAGAAGCGGGACTGAAGGAGAAAAAGACAGAAGACTTGTGAACGAGAGGGCCAAAGCATATGATTCTTACACATCGTGGAGAAAACTGATGCAAGGATGAATTTAGAAGTCATGAATCTCTGATAAACGATGACAACAGCTGCAAAAAGTGCCAGACAAGAGCACAAGGGTTTGATGTAGTGAGAGCTGACTTCAGTGGGACAACGGTTCATCATTAAACAATAGTACTTGATGAAGGAATGATCAAATTAATTGAAAATTACTAAAAATTATTGTTCAACAAAAAGCACTCCAGATCACATGCAGACCCTATAATAATTATAAAGCAACAGCTCTTATTATAAATGTGTGATATTATATGTAGGATAATGCAAATTATTACTATTTTATTGTGACTGCAATACAAAAAAAGTGGCAAGATTATTGAAAGATATATGCCATTATAAATACTAATTAGGGAAAGGATAAACAGAATACTGAACAATTAAAGACATAAACAAATATCTCAAATTTAATAAATGTGGCATATCTCTATGTATGAATGGTATTTACATTGCATAGTATATGCATTATATTTCCAGACATCACTTGCAACACATTAATTTAAGGGGTTTGATGACTGGCCACATCTCGTTACTGTTACTGTATGTGCGCCTGAGTTTCGCTTTGCGCCCTAAACTTTTCCTCTTTATCCCAGCCCCTCTTACCTTCATTCGCCGGATGATTCCTGGGAGCGGACAGACCTGCACAAATCCCCAGGAAAAGCGAGGTGAGCGCGTAAATAATCCCGGCCATGAGCGCCATTCGTCCTGTAACTGTCTCTCCGTTATTCCTGTTTATTCCTCGTGCTGCTGCTCCGCGCGACTGAATCTGATCTTGAGGCGCACGAGACGCGCACTCAGCGAGCTCTGCTGGAGGCATTTAAAATATATGTCTAACATAATAATAATAATGTAAAAATGCAATGTATATATGTTATGCTTGTAGGTAAAAAAAAGTTTAAAAAAATTGCGTAATGTTAATTACATTAATTTAATGTGTATATGTAATATTTTGTTATTTAATTATAGTTCTTATACCAATGTAATATTCATTTTAAACATTTGTTTTAAATAGCCTTTTTAAATAGTACATTGTTTAAAATATTTATTGATAATAATAAGGAATAAAAATAATAAATATGAATATATTAACATCAACATTATTATTATTATTATTATTATTATTATTATTATTATTATTATTATTATTATTATTATTATTAAGAGGAGCAAATTAATTTTGAGGAGCGAATGCTCAGTCTTCGGGTCGATGAATTGTGCACTGATCTTATAGCGCCATCTCGTGTCCATTTTCCGACTTAATAAACAACACAATACCTTTCCCCACCAGCGCCAAATGAACCGTGACGTGGGCTGTTCTTTCATCTCTTTCATCCACACTCGAGAGGGTGACGTGCCACATTCAAGACAGAAATAAAAGAAACCCAATGTGTCAATATTAGACTGTTTGTGTGGTGAAAAGACACATTCTTGTAGGGCATCTGTTTGGACTCAGTATCCCGTGGTTTTACAGCAGGGACCCTCGGTCCTGTGTTATACTCATCTCACTGTTAAGTAAAATGTTTGTATTGATTGAATTCCACCTGACACCTGGTTCCTCTCACGCATCCAGACGCTTCTGCCCTCATACAGTCTCTCTCCTCAGGGTAATATGCTGTGGGAGATGTTTCATCTCCAGCTGACTGAATTCAAGAAACTCAAGCGTGTGGACGTCAGGAAAGCTGCCGGGCCGGATGGTATTTCAGGTCGTGTTCTGCGGTCCTGTGCTGATCAGCTCGCCGGGTTGTTTACATCTATCTTTAATGAGTCCCTCGCTACATCTGTGGTCACCACCTCCTTCAAAAAATCCACCATCATCCCTGTCCCTAAGAACAGTAAACCCTCTTGCCTAAATGACTATCGTCCAGTGGCTCTCACGTCTATAGTCATGAAGGTCTTTGAGAGACTCATTAAAAACACCATTTGCTCCTTCATTCCTGGCACTTTGGACCCTCTTCAGTTTGCCTATCGTCCCAATAGATCGACTGAAGATGCCATCTCTCATGTCCTCCACTCCTCCCTCACTCACATCGACAGCAAAAGTGGGAACTACGTGAGGCTGCTATTTATTGACTATAGCTCAGCCTTTAACACCATAGTTCCCACCAAGCTAACCTCCAAACTCCTGGATCTCGGCCTGAATCCTTCTCTCTGCCACTGGATTGAGGACTTCCTCACTGGCAGGCCTCAGGTGGTGAGAATAGGCCAGTCCACCTCCTCCTCCATCACCCTGAGTGTGGGAGCTCCACAGGGCTGTGTCCTGAGTCCCCTGCTCTACTCTCTCTACACGCATGACTGTTTGTCCACACACAGCTCCACCTCTATCATCACATTTGCTGATGATACTGTTGTCCTGGGCCTCATTTCCAACAACAATGAGACGGCATACTTGGACGAGGTGGAGCATCTAACATCATGGTGCCAGGACAACTGTCTCTCTCTCTGAATGTTGGCAAGACCAAAGAAATGATTGTGGACTTCAGGAAGAGACAGCAACGGACATACTCCCCTCATGATCAGCGGGTCACCAGTAGAGAGAGTGAGCAGCTTCAAGTACCTGGGAGTAAACATCTCCGAGGACCTGACCTGGACTGCACACATTCAGACACAGGTGAAAAAAGCCAGGCATAGACTGTACCACCTGCGCCAGCTGAGGAAATTCAGGGTTTCACCAGCTATCCTGAAAACTTTCTATTTAGGGGCGATAGAAAGTGTTTTAACTCAGTGCATCACAGCGTGGTATGGGAACAGCACCAGTCATGACTGCAAAGCCCTGCAAAGAGTAGTGCGCTTATCCGAGCGTATCTCAGGGTCAGCTCTCCTGTCTCTGCAGGACGTCTACACCAAACGCTGCAAAGGTAGAGCTACCAAGATCATCAAGGACTCTAATCACCCTGCAAACCCTCATTTCACGCTGCTGCCATCTGGTAAGCGCTTCCGAAGCCTGATGGCCAAAACTGAGAGACTCAGGAGGAGCTTCTTCCCCCAGGCCATCAGACTCCTGAACTCAACGTCACGTGACTTCACTTCAGGATAAACATCGATACACTGACATTGCACTGCACTTTCTGTTCTCGTTGTTACTGTGTAACAACCTGTTATAAACCTGTTTGCACATTATACTCTTTATACATTTGTTAACCACATATTTATAAGTCTACAGTTTACTCACTGCACAGTCTACTTCAATTATTTTATTCCACTTTATCCTTATTTTTACCTTTTTTTTCTCTTGACTTGATTATTTATAATTCTACAGATATAGACATATACATATATATATATTTTTTTTAATCCTATTTCTATATAATTTCCTCCTTGTGTTTTTAACTGTGAATTTGCACTGTCCATGGAGCGGACCTGTTTACATTTCACTGCCGGTTGTATATTCTGTATATAACTGTGTATGTGACAAATAAAACTCTTGAATCTTGAATCTTAAATCAATAGTTTCCATGAGTGGATCCTGACCTCCATCGAAAGGGTCAGTAGCAGAGAGAGGTGACGAGGCCCCTGGGGAACCTGTGGGGTCTGTAGGTGAATGAGGGGCAGCTGTATCTATCTTTTCAATCCATTCTGATCTCTAGTAAAGAGAAAGCCATTTTTACCTGTCCCACTTTCTGTGGAATAAAGTCCTGGGCTGCTGCTTTCTGTCTTAAACCAAAAGAAAATTAAACTAACAGTTCCATAATAATGTTTAATTAGCGATCATATTCCTACCTGAAATGAACATCTGCACTGGACAAAATATTTAGCACTGTCTTTTATTCTTAACTTGAACAAGAAAATAATTATTCATCCTAAAATATGAAATAGAAAAGCGTTAAGAAAGCGTTAAATTGAACTTTCTCATACATGTCGACACATTTTTACAGCACTGATTTTATGTTTCAAACCAAATTATACATTTAGGTTTCTTGAAAATGATTGCTTCAATTAATGTTTTGCAAGATAGAACCTTAGGCTATAATTCTGAGCGGAAAGTGATTTTTTTAATTATTTTTTTTAGAATTAGAAGATTCTATCTACATTTGACCTGTTCCAAAAATCCCCATTTACAAATCTGAGAGTGTTTTGATATTGTGCATTTAGGGTCTCTGTCATTTTCATGTATGAGACTTGTTCCCAAATCATTTTTTTTATATATATATATATATATATATATATATATATATATATATATATATATAGAGAGAGAGAGAGAGAGAGAGAGAGAGAGAGAGAGAATGTCTCAAATATGTCTCAATATCTCAAAACTGCTCAGAGTGCAGATGGAACCTTATAATTCCAAGGTGGTGATATATGTGTAGAATATTATTAATATTATTATTGTTTCAAATATTATACCATTTTAATAATTTTTTAACAGTTGTGTGAGTCTCCTTGATTTAGTCACACTCAACTTCTGGTCACATAATTATGTATTTATGTATCTATGTATTTATGTATTTATGTATCTACATCTGTGCATATCTGTAGCATTTCATGTCACAGTTTTACAGTTTTTCTCAATTGCTTTGGCACATTTTTTCGAAACATTCTCTAAACTGGAAGCTCAATTGTCACAACTGTTTGCTGGGACATCAGAACATCAAGTTTTGAGAACATTATGCATATGATTTGTAATTTGAATAAAATGAATGAAAACTTACTATCTGTTTAGGACAATTACAAAGTGTTCAGATCACTGTGTTAACTGTTTTGAGAGCAGTGATCTGAGTTTGGAGAAGTGTGTCAAATTGACTGAGAAAAACTGTAAGTCTTTCTCTAACACATATATATCTTCCTATTGCTCTTCCATGACAAAAATGTTCAGCTTACATAGGCTATAACACATTTCTACAAACATAAGTGTACAGTATAAACACAAATGAGTAAGTACACATTTGTACAAATAAGTACTGATGTAGCTGCTGCTGTTCAGGGTTGTGATGTTCCTCCATGTTCAAAATTATTATTTTTTTTGAAAACAGAATGCAATGACGTGGAAGTTTCAAATTTCTATATTTTATTCAGAATACAACATAGATGACACATCAAATGTTTAAACTGAGAAAATGTATAATTTTAAGGGGAAAATAAGTTGATTTTAAATTTCATGGCATCAACACATCTCAAAAAAGTTGGGACAAGGCCATGTTTCCCACTGTGTGGCATCCCCTCTTCTTTTTCTAACAGTCTGCAAACGTCTGGGCACTGAGGAGACAAGTTGCTCAAGTTTAGGAATAGGAATGTTGTCCCATTCTTGTCTAATACAGGCTTCTAGTTGCTCAACTGTCTTAGGTCTTCTTTGTCGCATCTTCCTCTTTATGATGCGCCAAATGTTTTCTATGGATGAAAGATCTGGACTGCAGGCTGGCCATTTCAGTACCCGGATCCTTCTTCTACGCAGCCATGATGTTGTAATTGATGCAGTATGTGGTCTGGCATTGTCATGTTGGAAAATGCAAGGTCTTCCCTGAAAGAGACAACATCTGGATGGGAGCATATGTTGTTCTAGAACTTGGATATACCTTTCAGCATTGATGGTGCCTTTCCAGAATCCCCACACTTCAGTATACATAAGAGAACACTTACAAAATATGAAAAAAAAAAAAAAAAAAAAAAAATTATATATATACACACACACACATACATATATAAATAATGCTAGAAAATGTACTCAGCAGAGGGCTAGGCCGTCGCATGCCTGCACACTATAGCTTTTGTGCAGGCATATTAGGCTGCCCAATGTAATGTCTGGGAGAAAGCCAGGGGATCAGAGTGAGCTCTGATCTTCCGCAGATTTAGCTCTGGGAAGTAAAAGCAAAGTTCAAGCCTGTTCCTCACACCGGGCGCAGCAAAATCAGAGTGTCACCACTCACACTCCCCCTCAGTAAGGGTGGGGTGGTGGGCGGCGCCCTCGGGCACAATCTTCCTAGGGTAAGACGGATCTGATGACCATCATTATCTCAAGGAAGGCTGCATCTAAGAAGCCCTGACGCCTTGGTGCCTTAGGATTTCGGTCTCTATGCAGGCCTGCTTATTAGAGCCTCTTATTAGAGTCCTCCAAGACCTTTCTGAGGCTCCTTTGAGCCGCTTGAAAATGTTTCTGAGAAGATTCTCCCTTTTAATAGGTTCATCCTTCTTGCTTATGATATCTGGAAGTTTAGGGGGTTTTCTAGCCCCCTCTGTGGCACCCTTGGGCTTGGAACTATGTTGGTTATGTTCCGTAGGTTCCCACTATCCTGTGAGACCCTTAGTATGTCAGGCCTTTGTCCTCCTCCTTCTGACGTCAAACCGAGAAACTTCTGCTTGCCTGTTCACGCATTAGAAAAAATTTTCATCTGTTATGGGCCACCCTCGAGAGGGGGTCCGACTTCAAGCAGAGTATGAGCAAGAGGGTGGTCGAGGCTATCTCACTTTCTTATGTGGCGGCCGGGCAGCCTTCTCCCTGGCTGTCCAGGCCCACTCAACTAGGAGTATTGCCTCCCTGCATGATATTTGTGATGCGGCAGGATGTTACCTCACCACACACCTTTGTCAGTTCCTTGAATGTGTACCTTGAATGCAATGTAAGTATCTTTGGATAGAAGTGTCTGCCAAATGCATAAATGTAAAAATGTAAATGTAAATTAATGTTTCTCCAGGGGCTCGGGTGCTCGCCCAAACGGTATTCTCGGTATTCTCGTTCAAAAGCGGTGACGCAGTGCGAGTTCCCTTGATAGGGAATGTCTCGGTTATGACTGTAACCTTAGTTCCCTGAATAGGGAACAAAGCGTTGCATCACCCTGCCATACTCCCCGCATGCCTGCAAGCATCTTGCGTCAGCAGTGTTTGATTGCTGGTATGCCTGTACCTTCTGGGTCTATGACGTTCCGTCTCTCCATTGAACTGATTACACACGTGCTTCACGACGCAATCACGCAGAGGTGTTCCCAAAGCGGTGACGCAGTGTCTCATTCCCTATTCAGGGAACTAAGGTTACAGTCATAACCGAAACATTTTCCAAAAAGAACTTCAAATTTTGATTCGTCTGACCACAGAACAGCTTTCCACTTTGCCACAGTCCATTTTAAACTTTTTTGGAATGTGTAGCTCTCATGAAATCCAAAATGAGCCAATATTTGGCATGACAGTTCAAAATGTCTCACTTTCAATATTTGATATGTTATCTATATTCTATTGTGAATAAAATATAAGTTTATGAGATTTGTAAATTATCGCATTTCTTTTTTATTCACAATTTGTACAGTGTCCCAAATTGTTTGGAATCAGTTTGTGTGTGTATATATATATATATATATATATATATATATATATATATATATATATATATATATATACACACACATACGCTCACCTAAAGGATTATTAGGAACACCATACTAATACTGTGTTTGACCCCCTTTCGCCTTCAGAACTGCCTTAATTCTATGTGGCATTGATTCAACAAGGTGCTGAAAGCATTCTTTAGAAATGTTGGCCCATATTGATAGGATAGCACCTTGCAGTTGATGGAGATTTGTGGGATGCACATCCAGGGCACGAATCTCCCGTTCCACCACATCCCAAAGATGCTCTATTGGGTTGAGATCTGGTGACTGTGGGGGCCATTTTAGTATAGTGAACTGATTGTCATGTTCAAGAAACCAATTTGAAATGATTCGAGCTTTGTGACATGGTGCATTATCCTGCTGGAAGTAGCCATCAGAGAATGGGTACATGGTGGTCATAAAGGGATGGACATGGTCAGAAACAATGCTCAGGTAGGCCGTGGCATTTAAACGATGCCCAATTGGCACTAAGGGGCCTAAAGTGTACCATGAAAACATCCCCCACACCATTACACCACCACCACCAGCCTGCACAGTGGTAACAAGGCATGATGGATCCATGTTCTCATTCTGTTTATGCCAAATTCTGACTCTACCATCTGAATATCTCAACAGAAATCGAGACTCATCAGACCAGGCAACATTTTTCCAGTCTTCAACTGTCCAATTTTGGTGAGCTTGTGCAAATTGTAGCCTCTTTTTCCTATTTGTAGTGGAGATGAGTGGTACCCGGTGGGGTCTTCTGCTGTTGTAGCCCATCTGCCTCAAGGTTGTGCGTGTTGTGGCTTCACAAATGCTTTGCTGCATACCTCGGTTGTAACAAGTGGTTATTTCAGTCAAAGTTGCTCTTCTATCAGCTTGAATCAGTCGGCCCATTCTCCTCTGACCTCTAGCATCAACAAGGCATTTTCGCCCACAGGACTGCCGCATACTGGACGTTTTTCCCTTTTCACACCATTCTTTGTAAACCCTAGAAATGGTTGTGCATGAAAATCCCAGTAACTGAGCAGATTGTGAAATTCTCAGATTGGCCCGTCTGGCACCAACAACCATGCCACGCTCAAAATTGCTTAAATCACCTTTCTTTCCCATTCTGACATTCAGTTTGGAGTTCAGGAGATTGTCTTGACCAGGACCACACCCCTAAATGCATTGAAGCAACTGCCATGTGATTGGTTGATTAGATAATTGCATTAATGAGAAATTGAACAGGTGTTCCCAATAATCCTTTAGGTGAGTGTGTGTGTGTATATATATATATATATATATATATATATATATATATATATATATCTCACTGCTCCTGCACCTCTCACTGCATCTGTCACTGCTCCTGCACCTCTCACTGGGTCTCTCACTGCGTCTCTCATTGCTCCTGCACCTCTCACTGCGTCTCTCATTGCTCCTGCACCTCTCGCTGCATCTCACACTGCTCCTGCACCTCTCACTGGGTCTCTCACTGCGTCTCTCATTGCTCCTGCACCTCTCACTGCATCTCACACTGCTCCTGCACCTCTCACTGCATCTCACACTGCTCCTGCACCTCTCACTGTGTCTCTCATTGCTCCTGCACCTCTCACTGCATCTCTCATTGCAAATGCACCTCTTACCTCATCTCTCACTGCTCCCGCACCTCTCACTGCATCTCTCACTGCTCTTGCACCCCTCACTGCTTCTGCACGTCTCACTGCATCTCTCACTGCTCCTGCACCTCTCACTGCACCTGCATCTCTCACTGCTCCTGCACCTCTCACTGCATCTCTCACTGGGCCTGCTCTTCTCCCTGGGCCCCTTGCTCTTACTCGTCCTCATCCAGACATTACAGTGTTTGTATTTTTCTGTTTCTGTTTCTGTTTCCAAAAACATCACTCCTCAAAGTCCTATATTCAAGAATATATATATAAAAAAATAACCCCTGCCACTTACTCTAAGCCAGACTGGAATCAGCTGTGGTTGGCCCAGTTTACCCAACATAAATCAGCTGTGTGTCAATTGTTTGTTTATTACAGTTTTTCTCGATTGCTTAAACACATTTCTTGACACTATGCCTCATATTCTCAAAACAGTAAACACAAATCCATAACATCTCACCCAATTCCCCAAACAATCTATTTTCAGGTCAAAATGAAGCTCTACGCTCAAAACCATTGTTACGGATTTGGTGTAGATCAAACTCACAAAGGGCGAAGGAGAACTTGGAGCTGGTACTTTAATAATAAACTCAGGAAACGGGCAGGAAAAACCAACATACATGAACGAGAACCGACAAACACTAAGGCCAAACAGAGGGCTTAAATACACAGGGGAAACAAGGTGATGACTAGACTAATTAACAAGACACAGCTGGGACAAATGAACTCATAAAGAGGATGACCATGGGAATGCCCATGGGAATGCCCATGGGGGGAACTGAACAAAGGAACATGTGACAGGAAAAAACACAACAGAAACAGATAGACATATAACAACCAAACCATTCACTCTTGCTGAAAAAACAAATTTTGCCCTCAGACAACACACACTACAACATAGTCTACAACGTAAACAACAGAATTCCAAAAACTGGTAAGTTATGTAGCTTGCAAGTTATGTTGCTTTATTCATTCATGTACTACACAAAAACAAAAACAAAAAACAAATTCCGCCTCAGCATCCCGTCTTTGGTCTGGGTCAGGCCAGAGAATCTCGTCCATATCACAGGCTATATTGGCCCTAGCCAGGCAGCGAGGGTAAAATCCTTCTGCATGCCTGATCCATCCCTGGCATGCATCTACTGTTATGTCATGGTAGGCTTCTTCCATGGCCTGGAGGAGGTGAACTCGGTCATAAGGTTCTCGGTCATAGACTTTCCACCACTGAAAGCCATGCCGAAAACGACTCCTCTGTCAGGTTTAGAAAGGGAGAGTATGCAGGCAGAAAGATGTTTGAAAACCTTGGGTTATTGGTAAACCACTCACGAACAAGAGCAGCACGGTGGAAGCTGACGTTATTCCAAACAACAACGTAGTGAGGCTGCACTGGCTGTGTTGGTTCCCTGAGGTCCAGCTGGAACATATGCTCTCTTAGACCATCAAGAAAAGCAAGGTGAAGCATAGTGTTATAGGGTCCTAGAATGGCATGGCAGTAGAGTACCCCTCATTGACTTATGGCTACGCACATAGTGACATTCCCTCCGCACTGACCAGTGACATTTACTATAAACGATGGCCAATTATGTTCCTCCCCCTTCTCCTTCTTTTGGCCAGGTTGAAACCAGCCTTATCCACAAAGATGATTTCATGGGGAACAGGCTGGCCTTCAATTTCAAATATTCTCTGTAAAACACGAAACACAGTAGAGTAAATCACTTCCCTGAAGCACAGTTCAAGAGGGCACAAATGGCTGCGTAAACTGCTATACTGTGATGGTACACAATACTCCATACAATATCAAAACTCATACCTAAACATATTCCACTCATTGGTATTTCACTCTGAGTTTCGTTTGAAATGGACGCGCTACGCCTGTTTCATCAGAAACCGGTGCTTTTGGAGGATGCAGTCAATTGTGGAGAGGCTAATGGAATTTATCCCTCAAAAATTTTGATTATCCTCAATCACTCTCCTTTGAATTTCTCGCAGGCGAAGTACATTATTAGCAATGACCATGTTTACAAGCTCCCTCTCTTGCTCCTCCAACAAAAGCCTTAGCCTGCCTCCACCAGTGGAATCTGTGTCCTACAAAAATAGAAGCAATCATTACTTTAACTGTCACACATCCTTTTTTATGGGAAAAATGAAAACATACTAAAACTCTCTGTATGCAAGGCAATTTTATGCATTTCTTTATTACAGTAGCATATGTGCAACAATGTATGTGTTGTCACAGCACAGAGTACATCACTCAAAAGTTACTGTACAGAGCAGTCTTACTGTATGTACACCTACCTGTTTTCCTCCCTGAAAGTTCTGATGTTGGAGGCGACGTTGAAGCAACTCAAATTTGGCTGTACGTTGCCCAGCCTCCCCCATGGTAATAACATGGACAAGGAAATGGTCAACTAAAGTGGCTCGAATTTCATCAGAGACCACTTGTCTCCTTGCCCTTGCCCTTCCTTGTTCTCGTCCTCCCCCTCTCCCTCCCCACACAAAAAAAGGCAGAAGTGATAGCAGAAGTGACGTCTTCGGTACCCATGAATATATACGTATAAGATGAGGGAAATTAAGTATGGTTGTATATCTTACACTGAACAATCATAATGATAACGAACAGAAAACATGAATATCCTGGATTTGCATACATCACAATGTAATACACATGTAATTACAGACATAGAAATAAAAGCATAAGAAAAGACATTACACTGTCAAACATTAGGACATATTTACGACTATTTACCAACATCAGACACATGTGAACTGATGCCAGATATCGCAATGTGTTCTGAATGAGACTTCTTCAGCCGCTTTCATGCCGAAAAAAAAATAAAAAATCACATCTGTTTTTGATGCTACAAGTTTGTTTCCCATTGAAAGCAATGGTGTTCCCAGTTCGTCCATAGAGTGACGCTGAGGGGCGCCTTTGGCATCTTTAGTGTGACGCCAGGGGCGTTTGACCATGCTTCAGTTTTTGACACCTTGGGAGTGAGAATGGATTGAACAACATTACTAGTATGCTACTACAGCCAACAGTGAGCTGAAGCATCAGTGTCAACAGAACTTATTCCTGAACAGAACAACTTCCTGACTCAGGAGAATGCGTTGAATGCTCTGAAGAACTGGAAAGAACATGATGGAATTAAAGCTTTTGTCTTGATTTCTGGAAGTTTGACACTGAAAAAGATCTTCAGACTGAGTTTAAGCAGATTGTGGCTCATGTTCCTCTCTTCCGCTGTGTGAATGAGAATGAGTGTTCTGCTTGTAAAGGGGAAGGAAACACTCCCGTAGATGAGCGCTGTCTGCCTCCAAGAGAAGATCTAACAGTTATGCAGTAACATGATGGTTCATTTCTTCATATCTTTCCTATGTGATTTTGAACTAGCATCCAATCCAGACCTTTTGTTATAAAATTCAACATGCTTAGATGAGCTTGTGTTGGATTTTTATTTTAATTTTTTTGCCACAAGAGGTCAGTAGAAACACTCAATGACTGAGGAGGCATTCACTAATTGGACTGGAATGAACTCTTTTTTGTTTTGTTTTTGTGAAACAATGTACAAATTATGCTTATTTTAAAAATTAAAATAATAAAATTCAAGAATATAGAGAATCACCATTTTCTTTTTAAATCTGCATAATTTTAAAGATAATATTTTATCATAATAGACTGATATAAGATTTCTGGGGAAATTTGTTTTTCCCTAGGGAGGAAAGGGGTAGGGTTAATTAAATATAATTTCAAATGTTGCTGTCCAGCGTTGTGCAAACAGCTTTTGTAACAAATTATATTTATTACCTGTTTATCACTGGGTTTCGTGCATGTGAATGATCTAGCAGTTTTTTTTTTCATAGAGAATGTCAAATGAAAAAATATTTATTATAAAATAGTATATATATATATTAAAATTATTGCATTTATAATTTATTAATTAGTATTATTATTAGTGCTAACATTAGTGGTAGAATGTGTTAAAACGATACCAGAGTGTGGACTCTCAGTAATTCTCAACACATAAGACTTATGCATAATGTCTTGGTGACTTTAATATTCCTTTTCATTTAATTTACTCTCTCAAATTATTTTATGTAGGAACATCCTTCAATGTCTACTACACTGTACTTACAAACAGATAAGATAGTTAATGCATGAGCCTGCAGCACCATTTAACAGCATGATCTATTTGGCCTTGTGAAAGCAGCAGTTGTGATCTTGCGGTCTGTTTGACATTTATCTTGGACATGTGAATGATTTGGCAGTTTTTCTCAATTGTTAAGTTGTGTGAGGCCAAGCAGACACATAGCCTACCGCAAGTATTCAGTCACACTCAGCTTCTGTCTCAAAATTTAAAATGTGTGATTTTTTTTTTTTAAAACCTTTGTCGGTATCTTTCACTGAATGTGTGAGCAGGATAGAAGAAGCAGCCACTATATCAAGCGTATAGCATCAGTTCCCATTCAGTCGGTCACTCTCGGCGCCACGTCAGAGTACCAACGAATAAGAATCTCGCTCACGAGAGCCAATCTGCCAGTGGTTCTATTCGCTGACCGAGGGTACACACGGCACAGATGCCCTTGCGCACAGCTGGCCCCAGGGGCTGCGCAAATATGCGTTTTCCCCAGTGAGCCTACTTGCACAAACTCTGTGCAAGGTCAGGGAGGACGAGGAGCAGGTCTTGTTGGTGGCGCCGTACTGGCTCAATCGGACCTGGTTCCCAGAACTTATGCTCTGGACTTATGCTTACGCACCCAGACCTGTGGAAGCTTCATGTCTGGCCCCTGGACGGGACGCGGAGGTTCTAGGTGACTTACCCCAAGAGGTAGTTAACACCATCACTTCTGCATGCACCATCACCATCTACAAGACAGGCTTACGCCTTGAAGTGGAACCTGTTCGTTGAGTGGTGTTCTTCTCACCGAGAGGACCCCCGAAGATGTTCGATCGCGTCTGTGCTTTCCTTCCTGCAACAAGGGTTGGAGCGTAGGCTGTCGCCCTCCACCCTCAAGGTCTATGTTGCTGCTATATCCGCCTATCACGACCACATAGAAGGTAAGATGGTTGGAAGCATGACCTGGTCGTCAGGTTCCTTAGGGGTGCGAGACGGTTAAATCCTCCTTGACCCCCCTCCATACCCTCTTGGGATCTTGCTCTGGTGCTCCGAGCACTCCATAATTCCCCATTTGAGCCTTTGCAGTCAGCAGAGCTAAAGATTCTGTCTATGAAGACTTTGCTGTTGGCTGCATTGGCCTCCATCAAGAGGGTAGGGACCTGCAGGCATTTTCGGACCGACGAATCGTGCCTAGAGTTCAGGCCGGGTAATACCCACGTGGTACTAAGACCCCGGCCTGGCTATGTGCCCAAGGTTCCTACCACTCCCTTCAGGGACCAGGTGGTGAACCTGCAAGCGCTGCCCCCGGAGGAGGCAGACCCAGCCCTAGCTTTGCTCTGTCCCGTCCGCGCTCTGTAGATCTACGTGGATAGAACTCAAAGCTTCAGAACCTCAGATCAGCTCTTTGTCTGTCACGGAGGCCAGCAGAAGGGAAAGGCTGTCTCCAAGCAGAGGATGGCCCACTGGATATATTTTTCCACGGTCGCTCCTATGGGAGAGCCTTGCCTTCACTGGGACTGAGCCCTCTCCTCCCTTGCGGGCTACGGCTCAGCATTGTACTCCACATAACTCCTTCGGGGTACGATGTGGGCTCCGCAGCGTCCCCTTCTCTAGGGCACGCTTTCCCAGTGTTATCCAATAATCACTGAGCAGGGTCACGTGGAACAGCAGTGATGGACTTCCTGGTGTGAGCCCTGTCTCATCAGGTAAGAGAGCTCAGGCAGCTCACACTGGGCACTGGAGAGGGGCAGAGGCCATGGCACTTTGGTAGGGATTCCTATTCGTCGGTACTCTGACGTGGCAGTTAGTTATGTATGTAACCCTCGTTCCCTGAAGGAGGGAACAGAGATGCCACGTCCCATCGCCATGTCCTCTGTACCCTGCTGGGGTGCCTGTCT
Source organism: Paracanthobrama guichenoti (assembly GCA_018749465.1). Lineage (NCBI taxonomy): Eukaryota > Metazoa > Chordata > Actinopteri > Cypriniformes > Gobionidae > Paracanthobrama > Paracanthobrama guichenoti. Next base: position 250,140 of record JAGHMJ010001326.1, read on the forward strand.
ACCTACTTGGCTCCTCAGCAAAAGGCTGATTTGATGCAATCACCTGTGTCTCATTTATACCCGCACGGCGTGGCATGAGCACCTGGTGCAATCATTGCATGCCAATGTGCATTGGCTTGTTTTAGTTACACTCGAAGTGGATTGGCTCTCGTGAACGAGATTCCTATTCGTCGGTACTCCGACGTGGCGTCTCCCTTCCCTCCTTCAGGGAATGAGGGTTACATACGTAACTGAGAAGTTCTGGCTGGTCATGTCAGTCAAGCTCGCATCAGCTCACTGTCAGCTGATCACGTCTACCTATATGAATACAATGTTAGTTCTGTTCTGTTTACCCTAAGGGGGGCTTATTGCTGCTCTCCCTGCTCTTATGCACAGGGAGTTCTTGCCCAGAACAAAACCACACCACCAATCCAAACTATATGTCAAACTATCAGTCAATCATATTTGACGATAGTGGTCCTGACAGAATTGCTGTTACATGCATATTTGGGAAAGAATACAGTGTAATAAATATTTTAGTGCTGTCGAATGAGTGTATAGGCTATATATATATATATAATTTTGAGCTACAGGCAAAACAAGTGAAAAATTAAGATTTTGGACAAATGTTTAAAACATGAGATCCCATTGAGATCCCATTGGGCAAACACGTTTTATGAAAGATATGAGGTGCAAATCATTCTTTAACATGTCAAAGTTTGATCATTGAAGCAAAGCAAGTTTATTTATTCATCACATTTCATACATAATGGTAATTCAAAGTGCTTTACATCAAATAGATTAAAATATTCATGAAAGATACATAAGAAATAAATTGATTAAAATTATTTTTCTATTTTTCATAGTAAATGTATTAAAAATGAGTAATGCATTGACACAATAATTTTCCTAATCTTTCTTTAGACAGAAAGGAATCACATTCTCAGTGTTTTTCACTGTTTTTGATCATTTAAGCAAAACAAGTTCATTTATTTAGCACATTTCATCACAATGATAATTGTGCCTTTCATGAAATAGATTCAGATATTCAGAAAAGATCTGTAAGGAATAGAAATGAATTAACAATTGATTTTAAATGTATAAAAATTAATAGCCTAATACAGTGACAATCAGTTTGTTTCAGGCATACAGAAAGGAATCACATTCCCAGTGTCCACACATTTCTGACACTCCATCGCCTTATTGTTGCACCGGTTACACCGATAGAGAGGCACTTTCCCATCAATCTTTAGCAATTATTTGTCCAGAGCCTTCCCCTCTGCGTCATTGTGCCAGATCGTGTTAAAGACAAAAACATTCATTGGGCCTTTTCGTATATTTCTCCAATTTGAAAGACCTGGCAAAATATTGTCTTTACTCCGAATGCACTTCGTCACACAGGATGAGTTGTACGAATAGAAAACTACACAGCTATCCTTTATTAGATTTACAAACAATCTGTTGTTTTTAATTCATTTAACTAAACTGTACAAATAGACTTACTTCTTATCAAAATACTGGATCATTTTAGCAAGGGCGGCAGGGCTCACCGCTTGCCCTTGAATGCTCTGAATACACAGATGAAGCAGGCAGAGGACAACGACTTCAGTGATGCCTGAAGTAAAAACGACACTCATATGATTATGACACTCAATATGATTATCATTTGCACTGTCCATGGAGCGGACCTGTTTACATTTCACTGCCGGTTGTATATTCTGTATATAACTGTGTATGTGACAAATAAAACTCTTGAATCTTGAATCTTGAATCTCCTGATCTGCCTGTGCTAGAAGTCTGTCCATGGGAGATTCAGTTTCAGTTACACATGTATGAGGATACAGCAGAACATGCTCAGCGTGTTCCTTTTCATTAATTGGCCGTGTAGCAATGATATTTTGTGATGATGTGCAGAGCACACATCTCTCTCCTTTACTGAGAATATTTCTCACACGTTCTGCATCCTCCCTGCTGAACACGGTCTGGATATCAGATCCTTCTTGTGTGCACTCAGCCTGTGGGACTCTGATCACTATTGCATACTGATGAGCATTTTCCCCCTGGATTTTTGGCTGGACACTGGAAGACGTAAAATAGCACAACGTTATCACAATTTTCAATAAATATATATAAGAAATATATATAACCTATATTTTTGCCTTTTTCATAAGAATGCAACTTTGCATCAACGTTTCACATTCAGCAACTCATTTTTACATGCATTTCATTGATTTAAAACTAAACAATCTGTTGTTTTTAATTCATTTAACTAAACTGTACAAATAGACTTACTTCTTATCAAAATACTGGATCATTTTAGCAAGGGCGGCAGGGCTCACCGCTTGCCCTTGAATGCTCTGAATACACAGATGAAGCAGGCAGAGGACAACGACTTCAGTGATGCCTGAAGTAAAAACGACACTCATATCAGAATAAAACCTGAGTTACATTCATACAGGAGATGATCTGAAGTGTTTAAAAACAGAAAGAGGAAGAAAATTTATTCTCTGAAACTCAGAGTGAAGGGAAACTAACCATTTCAGCTGCTTGTGAAATGGAGGTTTATAAGGACTGTATTTTTACTGGTTCAGATCTAGATGTGTCCGCACTGGTGTGTCGGTAAGAACACCAAACTCAGTTGAAACAGAGTGAGGTTTATTGATGATTCCAGTGAATATTGAGCGGTCTGAAACACCAAAGAATAACAATGAATACCATACATGAAGCTAAATAAACATCATTTACATTGTCATTAACCAATGGATACATTATGGATACATTATTAAACTGCCGCAATTCCTATCCAGTCCACAAGAGGGCATCCAGGGTACGCACATGGAGTGAGTAACGCATATGGAGTGACGCCATTTTCGGCAGTAATAGCAACTAAGAAATATTACAATGTACTATATACAATCAGTCGAATAACAATATGATTATCATCCAAAGGAGCTAGTTACACTATAAAGGTACTCAGGCATTGATTATACATAACTTGGCGCTTAGGCGCTAACTAACGCGAAGCTACGCGGCGCAAACAGACAAACTAATGGTAACTTAAGTAAACTCTTCAATCAAACATGTTACCATGGTCACGGGATGATTGGCAGTAAACAACTTACGTTATTATCATTAACTCGCTCATAAAAGTCCACTACTGCTGGAAAGGAGATTAATCTCATGCAATGAAGCATTCACAGCTCGTCTCTTGCTGACTGCTAAGCACTGACTGACGCTGCATGGCAAACAGCGCTCTGATTGGTCGAATCCTTCCTAACACTGCCGCCCCCAAATATGCTCTGCATATTTGTATTCTAAAATGTCAATCAGTTCAAGGGAGCTAAGGCAGGTTCCTCTTGATCTGTAAATGCAGGAAGGGGGATCAGGCGGGAGACAGGCCGGGTGTAGGTCTTATCCTTAATTTGAATCTCAACAGCTCTGATATGGCCATCAGAACCTGGGAAGGTCTTCATAACTTTGCCCACCAACCACAGTGCTCGTGGTAGTTGAGGATCAATGAGCATTACTACAGTTCCAATAGAAATGTCACCCACATCTTTGTGCCACTTGTTGCGGGTCTGTAGTGAAGGCAGGCAGTGATGAATGAAACTTGACCAGAACTGATCTGCCAGAACTTGACTATGCTTCCATCGCCGTCAACTCATAAGCTCTGTAGCAGGATAAACTACAAGTGGTAGTGAACTATCCAGCCGCCCCATGAGCAAGTAATTTGGTGTAACAGGGTCAAGATCAGCAACATTACTGGAAGTGTAACCCAAGGGCTTGCTATTAAGCATTCCTTCCACCTCAATGAGGACTGTTTGGAGAACTTCCTCAGTTACGGTCTGGGAGCTGACTGTGATGCGTAGGGCGGTCTTGATCGACCTGATTTCTCTTTCCCACACACCTCCAAAGTGTGGGGCTCCAGGCGGGTTAAAGTGGAAAGAAATCCTTTGTTTAGCTGGATCTGTGGAGTAAGTGATGCAAAGGCCTCTTGCAACTCTCTTTGTCCTCCGTGGAAGTTAGTGCCATGGTCTGAATATAACTCTCGAGGTGTACCACGGCGAGCTATAAACCTTCTCAAGGCCATCAGAAAGGAATCCGTATCAATAGATGTGAGGAGGTCTAGATGAATGCTCCGTGTTGTAAGACACTTAAAGATGATTCCCCACCTCTTTTCACAACGTCTGCCAATCTTAACTTGGAATGGCCCAAAACAGTCCATACCTGTACTGTAGAATGGAGGTTTGAGAAGTCTGAGCCGGGCTGGTGGTAGGTCTGCCATTCTGGGAATAACTGGTTTGTTTTTCCATTTTTGACAGTCTCTGCACAGATGTTTTGTTTACGGATAGCTTCCCATCCTCTCAATATCCAAAAGGATCTTCTTATCTCTCCGAAGACTCTCTCAGGTCCTGGATGGCAGAGTTTAGCATCATAATCTCGTATCAGTAACTTGGTAACCTGGTGATGTGGGTCAAGGACTACAGGGTGAATAACTGATAACTCTAGTCCTTCTGCTCGACGTAAACGGCCACCAACTCTGATAAGCTGGCAAGAGTGGTCGAATTCTGGGGCAAGAGCAAGTAGTCGACTAGTGGAAGGTACAGGTTTACCAGCTTGTAGCAATTTGTATTCATCAGGAAAACTATCCATTTGAGATTTTTGCAGGAGGTGCCATTCTGCGGTTTGGTAGTCCGATGCCGTTGGGGGACCTGTATCTTTTTTCCTCTGAACTGTGGACTCTACCAACTCGGTCCAGGTGCTGTGAGTGGTAGGGTCAGGAATGTCAGGAACAACTACTTCTGTCATAAACCCACAGAAGATTCCCTTACGCTCTTCTATTTTGATTTCTGGTGGCTGTGTGGGAGGAGTGATAGGCCATACTGATTCAGATTCGAGTAGGAATGATGGTCCTTGGTTCCATCTGTTGGGCACTGATAGGTCAGAAAGAGTTTTACCTCGGATGAGATCATCCGCTGGATTACTACTAGAATCCACATATCGCCAGAAGCAGTTTGCTGTTAGATCTTGAATTTCGGCTATCCGGGTTCCAACAAACACCTTGAATCGGTATGATTCGGATTTGAGCCAGGCTAGAACAGTGGTGGAATCTGTCCATAGGGTTACTGCATTGATCTTTAACGTAAGTTCAGTTTGCAAGAGTTTGGCCAATTGGGCACCATTCAAAGCAGCACACAATTCCAGTCGGGGAATGGTCATACGTCGTTTTGGGGCAACCTTAGATCTCGCTAGTACAAAGGCTAACTGGATATGACCACTTCTTTCATCTTCAGTACGTAGGTAGGCAACAGATCCATAAGCTTTCTCGGATGCGTCGCAAAAAATGTGAATCTGTCTGGTGGCGGAAGACTGATCAATGTCTGAGGATGTGATACAGCGAGGAAGTGAAATACTTTCCAATGTCGGTAGTTCTCCCTCCCATTCCTTCCAGGATCTCAATAGGTCATCAGGTAGATTTGGGTCGTCCCATTCTCGTTGCTTGTCCCATAATCTTTGAACTAAAATCTTGGCCCTGGTGGTGAATGGGATAATGAAACCTAGGGGGTCGTACTGGGTTGCAAGTACCTTGTAAATGTGCCGAAGAGTACATAGTCCAGGTTTGATGGGACGGGTATTATATCCAAGGAGGTCTGATTTGCAGTGCCACTTCAAACCTAGTGCGGATTCTTGCGTTGGTACGATCTTGAGAGAGCACAATTCTGTACTGCTTGATCTCGCCTCTGTCGGTGGGTGGTGCACCACACTGGGATCATTACTTGCCCACTGGCGAAGTTCAAAGCCACCACTGGTAAAAAGGGTGCGGAGTTTGTCCACAAGCTGTTTTGCGTCTTGAGGTGATGGTAGGCTTTTCAAACAATTGTCCACATAGAAATTCCTTTCTACAGTGGTTCTGATACTATCATCAGGAGTGGTATGATCCATAACATGTCTCTGGACAGCATAAATGGCACAACATGGACTACAAGTAGTGCCGAATGGAAGCACTTGCCACTCATAAATGTCTGGTGGTTTAGATCTGTCCAAGTCTCTCCATATGAAGCGGAGAAGATGCTTATCTTCTGGGAGGAGACGAACCTGATGGAACATTCCTTTAATGTCACCACTTATTGCCACTGGGTGTTCACGAAAGCGCAGGAATACACCTAACAAGGATGGGCCTAAGGCTGGTCCTGGCAGTAAATAGTTATTCAGGTTGTAGCCTTTAAAGTCAAATGAACAGTTAAATACCACACGGTTCTTACCGTTGTGCTGCACGATGTGGTGAGGAATGAACCATGACTCACTCTGTGAATTAACTGTTTCAGGTGGGAGTTTGACAGCATAACCTGAGCTCTCCAAATTCTTTATCTCCCTTTGGTAGGCAGCTGCTTTACTGGGGTCCTTTTCCAGACGTTTCTCTGTGTTTCTGAGATTAGGAAGTACTGCTTCCATGGGAGCTTGAAGAACGGGCATATCTTTCTTCCGCAGGAGTGGAGTGGCATACCGGTTCACACCATCAATCGAAATTCTAACAGTCTGTGACTGAAGCAAGTCAAGGGCTTCTCGATCCTGCTTAGAACGAGTAACAGATCTCTCTGGTATGTTAGGAAGAACATCTGCTTGCCAGAGTCTCTCAATGTTCCGAAACAGTTCCGTCATCAAGGGGTTAGTAACAACATGCAAACATTGTTGAGATTTTACATTATCTCCAAAGAGCCGTGCTGGGCCCTGTAAAGACCAACCCAATCTTGTCTTGACCGCTGCTGGGCCTCCAGGTGGACCGAGACGGACTGGTTCAATCGGAGTGATAAGGTGAGGATGATCTGCTCCAATCAGTAACAGGGGACATGCTTTGTGAATGGGCTGTAATGGTAAGCCTCTCAAATGCTGATAACGTCGCTGAAGGTCTGCAACAGGATATGAATGTTCAGCTAAGCTCAAGAATTCTGCAGTGAAAGCTCCCTTTATTTTGAAAGCTCTGCCAGGCTGGGATGGTGTTGAAATCTGAAAGGACACAGAGGCACCCCGAAGCTTAGTAATGTCTTGCCTTATAGTTCTCAAGGCTAAGTCCTCTGCTTGACCTATAAGTCCTAGTTTCCGAGCTGCTAATGGTAACAACATAGTACGTTCAGAGCCATCGTCAAGCACAGCATAAGTATCTAGACACTGTCTTTTATGTTTTAGAATGACTCTGACCACTTTAAGGAGGACGCTGTTGAATCCTTGTGGGCGGTCTAGGTAGAGCGGTTTGCTAGTTGAGCTGACTAAACAAATCCCTTCATTTGCAGTTTTAGTGTTGACTTCGTGGAGGATCTGAAGGTGCTTACCATTACATAAGTGGCAGAGTTTCTTGAGAGTACATTGTGCAGCTCTGTGGTTGCGTCCACACTTCCAGCATCTGTTGTTAGTCTTAATCCAGTCAATCACTTGATCTTTAGTAAGGGACTGGAATGTTTCACATTGACTCAAATAATGTTCTTTACTGTCACAGAATGGACAGAAGGCAAAGCTTTTGCCTTGACTCTTGGTTGGCATTGGGAAAGATCGATTGTTTGAGCCATGAAGGATCATAGTCTGTCTAACTTTGGCTTTAGTTTCTCTCTGTTGATCCACTCGTAAACGTGGTCTATCTTTCTGGGTTTTATATCCACCAAAGCTCTCTGGGTCTTGGCACCAGGATTCAAAGTTAAGCCATTTGGCTAAATCCAGAAGTGTGTATACTGAGCCTGGTTCATAACTCATGTGTCTCCGGAAAGATGCTCGTTGTTCTAGCGGGAGCTTGGACAAAAGTCTAGCCACATGAGATCCACAATGCAGTTCAATGTCTCCTTCAGTTCCCAATGTTTTAAGGAATCCTACTAGGGCTTGGATCTGAAGAGCAAAGCGTTCAAAGCCTACAGTGTCGCCAGGCTGTATATCTGATGCATCCATAATGGCAGCAATTTTGCTCAGAGCTAGCTGGTGAGGTCGACCAAAGCGTTCAGTGAGTGCCGCCAGGGTATCTGAGTAGGGAGTGGGTGAATTTAAAAAGGAATCTGCAATGAGGCGAGCGTCTGTTAACTTCAGGTGATCTAACAAGACCTGGTACTTGAATAGCTCTGTAGCTCCATCAGGTAGCAAGTTACTCAAGGCGAGTTTGAGACGTGCAAATTCACTAGGGTCTCTACGAGTGAAATCTGGAATGGTTGGCTGTGGGCCTCTATAAATGATCTCCTGTCTTGAAGTGTTAGTCTGCATTCCTGATAGGTTGGCTGGTGCTTCATACAGCTGATTGGAGTAAGGAGTAGGAAGTGAGGAGGTAATAGAAGCTCTCCTTTCTGTCACTGGTTGCCATGTGACCTGATTAACTCTGTGAGTGTCAACAGTGTCTGAGGGATTATGAGCAGCTATGTTAGTTTGAGCCAAGGTATTTGAGTCAGGCTGAATCGAAGGAAGTGCATGCTGCACATAGCTGAATGTAGCCACATGAAGATCTGTATTCTTCTGTACAGAAAGGCGTCGTGGTGCAGGTATTGGAAAAGCTCTAGGGACTGGTGTTGGGACTGGAGTCTCTGACTTTTGGCTTACAACTCTAGGCAAAGGAACTGGAGGAGTTAACACTCTGGACTGTGGCTTAGACGTAGGAGTTGAACTTTGACTTTGAGCCTGGTTAATCAGCATTTCCTGCATACTTTTCTGAATCTCCATAAGTTGGCTGATCTCTTCCCTCATAGAAAACTGAACAGCACGAAGATGTCTATTCTCTTGTTCCAGATCACACAATGTACTTTGAAAGTCAGGAAGTGAAGAACGTCCATACTGATGAGGGCTGGGTCCGTCACTGTACTCCTCATCCTGTTGAAAGTCATCTGACTCATATGCTTGCTGTGCTGCCTGGCGCAGAGGGACATTAGCTCTAGGAAGAGCATACTGCAACTCAAAATCTTGCAAGTAAGCTGGTTGACAAACTGGACGTCGAGGCCGTGCTCCTTTTTCTTGATACTCTGCACTCTGATCTTCTGACATCATTAGTCCAGTGTAGACACGATAAATCCAGCTCGAAGGACCAAATGAAATGGAGGTTTATAAGGACTGTATTTTTACTGGTTCAGATCTAGATGTGTCCGCACTGGTGTGTCGGTAAGAACACCAAACTCAGTTGAAACAGAGTGAGGTTTATTGATGATTCCAGTGAATATTGAGCGGTCTGAAACACCAAAGAATAACAATGAATACCATACATGAAGCTAAATAAACATCATTTACATTGTCATTAACCAATGGATACATTATGGATACATTATTAAACTGCCGCAATTCCTATCCAGTCCACAAGAGGGCATCCAGGGTACGCACATGGAGTGAGTAACGCATATGGAGTGACGCCATTTTCGGCAGTAATAGCAACTAAGAAATATTACAATGTACTATATACAATCAGTCGAATAACAATATGATTATCATCCAAAGGAGCTAGTTACACTATAAAGGTACTCAGGCATTGATTATACATAACTTGGCGCTAACGCGAGCTGCCGCGAGCGCAAACAGACAAACTAATGGTAACTTAAGTAAACTCTTCAATCAAACATGTTACCATGGTCATGGGATGATTGGCAGTAAACAACTTACGTTATTATCATTAACTCGCTCATAAAAGTCCACTACTGCTGGAAAGGAGATTAATCTCATGCAATGAAGCATTCACAGCTCGTCTCTTGCTGACTGCTAAGCACTGACTGACGCTGCATGGCAAACAGCGCTCTGATTGGTCGAATCCTTCCTAACAGCTTGAATTCTGAGAAGATGCTTGTATTTTCAAAGCTGCTGTCTTCAATGTTTCTTATCCTTGTGCTGATTGTCAGAAGGAAAGAAGGTAATGTAAATTATCCTGTTTTGAGATTAATTATATAATTATAGTAGATGGTTTTAAAATTTGCCCTAGTCCGGCTCTGTGTATCAGTCAAGATCTACTTAAAAACACATGCAAATGTTGTGGTGAATGATTGAAGTGTGAATCTTCTCACTAATGCTCACTATGTGTGAAGTTTCCACTCACACTGATCTTTCTAGAAATAGTTTCACACAACTGTCCTCTTCAAATTGTTTGCAATGTGCAGTCTTACAGTCCTTCAAAAATCAACATGCAAAATCTTTTGTTACTTGTCATGATTACCAAAATCACTCAAAGCTGTTGTGATAACAATAACTATTAAAGTTAATCTATGAATTTAACTCCAACCAATGTAAGCAGCAATTGTTACAAAAATGGAACCTAGACCACACACACGCACACACACACACACACACACACACACACACACACACACACACACACACGCACGCGAGTAAAACAGAGAAATTCTGGCTGTTAGGAGCTGGATATTGTGCCAAAAGGTCAAATGTGTAAAAAAAAAAAAAAAAAACACAAATTACTTTCATTACAGTTTTTTTCTGAATGCTTAAACCCTAAGCGTGATTCTTATAGCACAATTTCTAAAACTATTAATACTTATAGCAAAACCACTCACTGAGTTTGCAAAACTAAAAAGCACAAACACTGCTTTGCACTCAGTTTGCAATTTTGTAACACACACTTTGCAAAACTGTACATACAATCCACTGCACAGCACTCTTTTTGCTGAACTGTAAACACAACTCACTGCTTTACACTCAATTTCCAAATGATCAACACACTCCTAGCAAAACTATACACATGTATGGCTATTATTTACACTATTTTGCCAAATGTCTGGTACACTGTCACATGTGAAAACTGCTTTAGATAATTAGTTCACTTTTCAATCAGCCTAAGCACTATAAATAAGCCACAGGTAAGCTGTCCGTGTGGCGTACAATGGAGGGAGCAGGAAGAGTGAGAAGAGTGAGAATCAGAGAAGGCAGAGGAAGAGGACATGGAGGTGAAGAAGCAAGAGGGAGAGGACGACAAGGACAAGGAGGTGAAGATAGAGGAAGAGGACAAGGAGGAGCAAGAGGAGGAAGAGGAGGGGGAAGAGGAGAGGTAAGAAGAGTAAGAAATAGAATTGCTGATGACATCAGAGCTACAATAGTGGACCATGTAATCAACCATGGAATGACCCTGAGGGAAGCTGGCCAACGGGTTCAGCCTAACTTGAGCCGTTACACTGTAGCAAGCATCATTAGGACATTTCGAAATGAGAATCGGTTAGTACAGTCATTTTGCACTAAGTTTTGTAGCACTGCCATACTCTAATGAGAAACACAACAATACCATACATGTAAAAACACTGAAATTGTTACTTTACAGAATTGCTAGACCTCCAGATGCTGGGGGCAGAGGAAGAACGTTCACTGCAGAACAAGAGACCCACATAGTCCATATGGTGATTGTAAAAACAGATTTTTACAATCGCTATGACAAGTTTTTCAATACTTTTAATAAATGCATGCATTTACTAAACCCAACAAAACAAAAATTCGGAGAGGCTTCAAAAGACACACAATCTATGATCAATAACATATACTGTCTATTGTATAAGGGCAGATGTGACGTATAAAATAATGCAGTTTCTGTCATTCCATCTGGTGTTAGAGTTGACTAAATGTTTCTGTTGGAAGAGAACATGTGTTAGTGTTTTGGTAGACATAGTGTATTGTGCATTATTGTATTTTGAAAATTAGTGTTGGAGTTTAGTTTACAATGTGTGATTCTGAGCATGAAATTAACTGTTTTGGCAATTGTGTGTTGTAGGTGTGTCGGTGTTAAAAGTATTGAAAAAATTGTCATAGCGATCGTAAAAACACATGCATTTTTTTTTTTTTTTTTTTTCAGTTCAATGGGTTAAACATTTTTAATACACCATTGTGCAGCATCCATTATTTTCTGTCATCCTTTACCTAGCGTTACATTATATGATCACACTCTTATTTATGTAAATGCTTTTAAACCATTCAAGCATGACAAACCACAAAAGAGTCTGTGACTTATCTGAAGACTAATACTACCTAGATTATCAGATTGTGCTGCCAACAATATATTTGCATTGTTTTAAGGGTAGGTTTAGGGTAGAGAATATGAATATAAATCTCAAACCACATGAATATGATGGTGGCATTTACTGCTGTCAAATTGTGCTATGTACTAACACCGGCCGAACTGAGTTCTCTTTCACGCTCAAATGGACAAAAACACAAAATAATGCAAAAATGAATAACTGTTGCAGCTTTAATAAAAATTCATAAAAATGTATCTATATTTTAATCTAAATGATGCAGTGAAGACTGAAGTGATTCTGGATATATCCTGTTAGATCAAATATTTAAAATATACTGTCTTTATGTTGTTTCTACATTCATTTAAAGATCAAATGTGAAATTATTACATTATAAAAACATATTTAAAACTTTACTGTTAGGTGCGATTAATTGGGATTAATTACAGAAAAATGTGATTAATTAGTTCATTTTTTTAAACCTTATGTTGTTAGAATTGTGTGAGGTCACAGGCGGAGACATGCAATAGTGATGCTGCTTTAGCACCACTAATGATAAAGTGAAGTAGTTCACTTGAAGAAGTGAATATGACTTACCATTTTATCTGTTGCTCAGACCAGAAGATTCAGAGATGCTGTGTGAGTCTGCAGTGAAGCAGGAGTGACGAGGAAGAGGAAGTAGATGATTTATATTCTGACACTCGACCAGCCCTCTTCTTCAACACCATGAGAAGACCAATTAAAAAGCTTCACACGTTCCTTTTTTTTCCTTTTTATCCTTTCTTTGTATTGGTCTTAAGTAATATTCAAATTTTCTGAGATACTGAATTTTTGGGATGTTATAATCATCAGAATTAAAAGAAATAAACATTTGAAATATATCGGTCTGTGTGTAATGAATTAATACAATATACAAGTTACACATTTATATATATATATGTATATATGTATATATATATATATATATATATATATATATATATATATATATATATATATATATATATATATATATATATATATATATATATATATGTATGTGTGTGTGTATGTATGTAGCGCCCTCTAATGTCCTAGGTGTATCAACCCTTTTAGAATGATTGACGCTAGAAACCGGATTCTTTTACTTTTGTCTCTCAACGTGATCTTTTGATCTTTTATCCTTGCTTTATACAACTGCTCTTTACTAAATGCAAGTTCTCTCTCTGTAAAGTATTTGTCACTAATTAAAACTATTTATCTATGCAAGTGATCACACTTTATTGCTGAAATAAACAATGGATTTATTAAAAAACAATAAAAATGAATCAACACAGATGAATATGAGTACAATCAGCTCAGTCAACTTCTAAATAAATCTGTATTTTCAAATACAGTACTTGATTGGATCTTTTGTGCACAACAACTGACACTTAAGGGTTATTCTTTTAAACTCCTGTCAAAATAAGGTTTTTCAATGAATCACGTTTTAAATTAACCTTTGAAGTTTGAATCTGTGAATATGTTGGGAACTCATCGAACGACTGTATTCGCCTACTTAAGTAGGGGAGAGCAGGGCTGGTTGGGTCAAGGGTTAGTTGGCATGCAGTTAAATTCCAGTACAGTAGAGGACGCTGCCACAAAAATCTAACATTAAAATGACTGCCCTCTTGACCTGACCACACCTATTTACTGAAATCATCCAACTGTCACTAACTATTGAGGCGAGGACAACTTTTCTATTTTAGAGTGTCAAAACAAAAAAAAAGTTCTCCCCACTAAATATATTTTAGAACTATGATAGATAGAGATATATAAAATGTAAGGATTTCAGTTGATAGAGATAGGAATCATCTATAGTTTGACAGGAAATTTAAAAGTCTCTGATGAGCTATGCTATGTGGCTAACATCATGTCAGTAAAGAGGTGTGTCCTAATGTGGATGGGGTTGGTTGGCACATGTGCCAACCAACCCCAGTATAGCCATTTGGTTAGAAATGTATTAATTTATGTACTTTACATGCTAAAACATAATGAATATAATACAATTAACAAACTTATGTATGAAATAATTTTCTTTTAGAAGTCAAAATGGTCAGAAAATATTTAAGAACAACAGAGAGAGGAAAGACACCAGCACAGATTATGCTAGAGGCAGCCAGACAGGTGAAGACTCAAAACAGAAGTATTAGGAGCACAGCAAATGACTTAAAAATACCATTCAGCACACTAAGGCTGGGCCTAGGAAAGTTGGTGGTGCCGTCAGGAGGAAGAGACAGACATCCTGACAGACATACCAGTCAAGCGACAACTAGAGGAACAAAAGGCTGCAACAAAGGCAGCAAAAAAGAAGAGACTCTTCAAAAAAAAAACAAAAAAAAAACAAGAAAGCTGAACTGAAAGCTCCATCCAAAACTCCTGCTCCTAAAAAGAATCGGAAAAGGAGATCATCATCTGAGTCTGATGAAGATAAAGAGGAATGTTGTCTGGTTTGTTTAGAGTCATATGGGGATAGCCGACCTAGGGAAGTTTGGCTTCAGTGCTTGTATTGCAAAAAGTGGGCCCACAAGTTCTGCACTCCACGTCTACCAGTCTACATCTGCCAGAACTGTGACTCATCTGATTGAGACACAGACATGTTAACCTAACAGCATAGGCCTACTGCATTATTTCTGTTACTCCTAATACCACACACACACACACACACACACACACACACACACACACACACACACACACACAAACTGTTGTTAGTTCATTTAAATACAATCTATGGAGAAAATTGGCTGAAATTCTGCTGAATGTTTTTCTGTTTTGAATTCAATTCTCAAGTTTTTTACATTTGTTCACCTCATTCTCTTCAACTATAGCATCTGTGCCAACCAACCCCATTGCATGTGCCAACTAACCCCCATACTGGGGCAGGTTGGCACAAGTGCACAACATGAATTAATGAAAAAAATAGGAATCATTTGAGAACATTAAATGTATCTGTTGATTAGTTGAGATCTTTCAGTTGTTACTGGTTAGACTATTTTCACATATAGCATGACTGAGATATATGACAGAGAGTGAAATGTGTGACAACCAACCCCGCTCTCCCCTACAAGTTCAAAATAAAACACTACCCGCTCCATTGTTATAGTAATGAGCTGTTTGAAACGGCCAGCGGGACATTATATTTGTGAGGGAACGCAAAACCCTTCCTACATTTTCCTCCCTTCCTACATTTTTTTTCAGGGGCTTCGTACAAACAGCTCTTCTGATCGGCTGAAATGCTCTGTTCTCTGAGCAGGGCCTGCCGCTGCCTCACAGATGCGCAAATCACTTTTGCTCCACATTCCACGCAGTATATGGTGCAAAAGTGAGAGCGCGGAACATGTCATTTGAAGGTGAAAAAACTGCGCGTGAGACTCGTGGCAGCAGAATCAAGCAGTTGTAGTGATTGGACTTCTGATTGTGTGAGAAAAATATCCAAGGAAAGTAATGCATTTGTGACCAGATATTCTACAAGTGTGCAACTCTTATTGCATGGATTCACATATTCATTTACGGATGTGCAAAATTCGTCCGTGACTTCACATTTCTGATACGGGTGTGTGAATGCGTTTTGCACCATATCCACTGCAGCAACTGTGGCAAAAATGTGAGTGTATGAGTTTCTTGATGTGTGATTCGGAGAATAGGATTTGTGCACCTGCAGTGAAGAATGTGTGAAGCTGTAACTGTTGTGTTTGTAGGAGAAAAAAAGAAAAAAAAAAAAGCTTCAAGTTTACAACTCTTAAAAGATTTTTCTCTGTGACTTCAAATGTATTGATACACGTGTGGATATGCTCTACAGCTACAAATTCCACTCTCACACGTGTTCAGTTGTTTTGCACCAAAAATACCTTCATAGACATTAGTCCAACAATAAGTGGCGTCTAATAAAGCACGCAATATCACATTTGCATTTTACGGATTATAGATTTTATTTGCAAGTTTAAATGTTGCACTGGAATTAAAAAGGGACAAAAGTCCCAGCTAAATAAAACAAAGAAAAGCATCAGTCTTTTTTCTACAGGCGATCACATTCAGCTTGGTTTACCCCACACTGATAATATGGCAAATTAGGTGCTATTTCCTTCAGTCTGGTTATCACCGCATCACTTGTATCCTCTTTCCAGATTTTTTTGAATGCAAAGGCTTTAATTCCCCCATAGTTTTCTAACTTTTGAAGATTGTCTTTGATGCTGAATTCCTCATTTGATATACATTTATCCAAACAGGGTGAATTTACAGTGAAATAAACCACACATTGATCTGCTACATTCAAGACGGGGTTCAGATGATCCTTCAGGCGATACTCTGAATGATCTTGTTTATCTTTATCAGCCCTCGCAGCGATGAGGTCATCACTCTCATAAACCTCATTCTTCTCAAGTTTTACTTTCACTTCAGTTAAGTCCGGACCTGAAAAGACAGAACCTTCAAGACATTTGTCCTTCTCGACTCTGAACGCGATAGCGTATTGTCCCATGTTACGCAACCTGGAAATGAAAGCAGTGGGATTTTTCTGAGCTTATTTGTTAAATAACAAATAGTAATAGAAATAAAATGTATTATATATATATATATATATTTAAATATATAATTTAATTTAATATTTATAAATTTATAATTAATATAATTAAAAATGACAAAATAGTTTAATGTTAAAATTA
Organism: Paracanthobrama guichenoti; assembly: GCA_018749465.1. Taxonomy (NCBI): domain Eukaryota; kingdom Metazoa; phylum Chordata; class Actinopteri; order Cypriniformes; family Gobionidae; genus Paracanthobrama; species Paracanthobrama guichenoti. The sequence continues at coordinate 266,755 of JAGHMJ010001326.1, forward strand.
TTGTCTCTCTGTTACAATCTACAATCATGATTTTGATCATGTATGTGTAGGTTTTTTTATTTTATTTATTATTATTTTAAATTGTAAATTCTACTAATACGTTCCATCAAAGAAACTTACTGATTCTCAAAGTTCTCCACAATATTCATGAGGGTTTTTCGGTCCACATCCTCACCCACAGCACAAGTACAAAAGTGAAGCAGGCAGATCAGGAGGATCCTCAGCGGTACAGCAAAACCTGAAGCAAACAAATACAAACACCTTATACACAAAGCACATCAGAATTATTCTTTGATTATTATGAATATTCGTTGAAGTTTGTATGTGCTCTTTTTAGGTTTTTTTTTTTTTTTTTTTTTTTTGACCAGACCAATGTGAGCAATAGTGATGCTATTTTAGATCCACTAACAATGATATTATTAAGTGATGAAGTATGAGTATAACTTACCATTTTATCTGTTGTTCAGACCAGAAGATTCAGAGATGCTGTGTGAGTCTGCAGTGAAGCAGGAGTGATGAGGAAGAGGAAGTAGATGATTTATATTCTGACACTCGACCAGCCCTCTTCTTCAACACCATGAGAAGACCAATTAAAAAGCTTCACACTTGCATCACTGACTCCTGTAATAATGTCACTGAGCATCTTTGTGTGTCTTGCCATATGGACGTCCTCAAAATGGTCAATAAGAAATAAAACAATTACAGTTTTTTCTCAATCGATTTGACACATTTCTCCAAAGGAATGTAGTTGCTCTCAAAACAATTAACAACAAACTAACAAACTAACTCACTATTCACTGCATAATGAAGCACTGTGGATGTGTATTCTCTGTTGATTTAATAACAAATTCAGCCGTAGAGAGACAAATTAGACACTTTTTTTTTTTTTCGTGTTTCTGTAATCCTGTTATTTTTTTGCCCAATAAATAAATGTACTGCAATCACTGAATCAATGAACTTTGTAGATCTTGCCTCTCATTTATATCTGGTCAAGGAATTTCATCACATCACAACATCACAGCATATATTTTCATGAGTCATGCATCGTGGAGAAAAAAGCTGTGAATGCTGGACCCATCCTTGTGCCTCAACTTCTCCACAGGTCTCTTCCATCGCTTGAAGAAGACTCACTTGGTTGCAAGGGTTGCGATCATATACAGTGCCCTCCACAATTATTGGCACCCCTGTTTAAGATGTGGTCGTGGACTTCTAAAAATTCTCCTTTTTTTTTCTTTTTTTTAAACAACATAGAACCCAAATGCAAGAAAAAGAGAAAAATCCAACCTTTCATTTAAGTAAAAAAAATTCCTAAGCTCACTGTCACAGAATTGCATCAAAGAGTGGCATCTTGGGGTCACAAAGTCTCCAAAACAACCATCAGACACTCTCTACATGCCAACAAGCTGTTTGGGAGGCATGCAAGGAAAAAGCCTTTTCTCACTAACACTCACAAACGTAAATGTCTGGAGTTTGCTAAGCGGTACTGGGACTTCAACTGGGATTGTGTGATCGTGTCAGATGAGACTAAGATTGAGCTTTTTGGCAACAAACACTCAAAGTGAGTCTGGCGTAAAACAAAAGATGAGTATGCCGAAAAGCACCTCATGCCCACCGTGAAGTATGGTGGAGGATCTGTGATGCTGTGGGCCTGTTTCTCTTATAAAGGCCCCGGGAACCTTGTTAGGGTGCATGGCATTATGAACGCTTTGAACTACCAGGACATTTTAAATAAAAACCTGATGGCCTCTGCCAGAAAGCTGATGATGGATCATCATTGGGTCTTTCAGCAGGATAATGATCCAAACGTGGCAAAATCTACACAAAAATGGTTCAGCAGTCACATACCCAAGGTCCTCCCATGGCCATCTCAGTCCCCAGACCTCAACCCAATCGAAAACCTGTGGGGCGAGCTAAAGAGGAGAGTGCATAAGAGAGGACCCAGGACACTGGATGATCTAGAAAGATTGTGCAAAGAAGATCCCGCTCTCTGTGTTCTCCTATCTTGTGAAATGTTATAGGAGGAGATTAAGTGCTGTGTTGTTGTCAAAAGGGGGTTGTACAAAGTATTAACATCAAGGGTGGCAATAATTGTGGGACACATAATTTCAAGGTTTTTTTGTTCCATTTTTTTTTTTACCACCAAAGTAATGTACTTAAATGAAAGGTTGGATTTTTCTCTTTTTTTTTGCATTTGGGTTCTATGTTCTTTAAAAAAAAGAAAAAAAAAAAAGAATTTTTAGAGGTCCACGACCACATCTTAAACAGGGGTGCCAATAATTGTGGAGGGCACTGTACTTTCCATCTCCAAGAGGAAAATATGCTGGAAGGAACGCCATCCTGAAATGTGGGTGATGCTTAAAGGGACAGTTCACCCAAAAATGAAAATTTGATGTTTATTCAAGATTCAAGATTCAAGATTCAAGAGTTTTATTTGTCACATACACAGTTATATACAGAATATACAACCGGCAGTGAAATGTAAACAGGTCCGTTCCATGGACAGTGCAAATTCACAGTTAAAAACACAAGGAGGAAATTATAATAGAAATAGGATAAAAAGTACTATATATATATATATATATATATATATATATATATATGTGTAGAATTATAAATAATCAAGTCAAGTAAAAAAATAAAAATAAAATAAAAAATAAAGAAGTGGAATAAAATAAGTGGAGTAAACTGTGCAGTGAGTAAACTGTAGACTTATAAATATGTGGTTAACAAATGTATAAAGAGTATAATGTGCAAACAGGTTTATAACAGGTTGTTACACAGTAACAACGAGAACAGAAAGTGCAGTGCAATGTCAGTGTATCGATGTTTATCCTGAAGTGAAGTCACGTGATGTTAAGTGACTGAGTTCAGGAGTCTGATGGCCTGGGGAAGAAGCTCCTCCTGAGTCTCTCAGTTTTGGCCATCAGGCTTGAGCGCTTACCAGATGGCAGCAGCGTGAAATGAGGGTTTGCAGGGTGATTAGAGTCCTTGATGATCTTAGTAGCTCTACCTTTGCAGCATTTGGTGTAGACGTCCTGCAGAGACGGGAGTATTTGCTTACCCCCAGGGCATCCAATATGTAGGTGACTTTGTTTCTTCAGTAGAACACAAATTAAGATTTTTAACTCCAACCATTACAGTCTGTCAGTCATATAATGCATGTCAATGGTCACAGTTGAGAGTATGAGAGCTATGAGAGTAAAAAAAAAACATGCACATATGAATCTATAATAAACCCTGCGGCTCGTGACGATACATTGATGTCTTAAGACATAAAACGATCAGTTTGTGTGGGAAACCGAACAGTATTTATATAATTTTTTACCTGAAATACAACACTATGTACATCAGCATTCATTGCGTGATGACTTCCGGTAAGTGAGGCGAAAATACACAATATGGCGTAGAGATATACGCAAGAGATCACTTCCGCCGCTTGTATCCAATTGAGATATGCCATATCATGTACATTTGACCTCACCCAGTGAAGGAGATGGCGCACACAAGGCTATTGGACATAGATCGCATTCAAGGTAAAAATAATTATGTAAATACTGTTTGGATTCATATGTGTATGTTTTTTTTTTACTCTCATAGCTCTCATACTCTCAACTGTGACCATTGACATGCATTATACGACTGACAGACTGCAACGGTCGGAGTTAAAAAATCTTAATTTGTGTTCTACTGAAGAAACAAAGACACCTACATCTTGGATGCCCTGGGGGTAAGCAGATAAACATCAAATTTTCATTTTTGGGTGAACTATCACTTTAACCACTCTTGCACCAGTGTTGAATGGTGAAATCGCAGTTTCGCTCAATTTGCTCCTGATCACCCTGCAGAAAGTGGATTTCATTGAGGGAGTGAAAAAAATGCACGAGCCTTTCTTTGTTATCCAGCCCTACGACAGCATTGTGTGCCACAACACCAGTGGATTGCAGCATTTGTTGTCCAAGGACATTGACTGTGGCACAATGTTTATATTGGGCTGAACTCTGTCCAGTGTTTCTCAAGGAAAGACCTTCATTTATGACATGGTCAATTAGGGTGGCTCTGACTTCATTTGAAACCCATCTGTACTTCTGTATCTTTCTACCTCTCCTCCCTCCTCTTACACCTTTCTTTCCCCTTCCCCCCTGTTTATGTCTTCTTATATTTTCTTCTCTTGCTCTTTCCACTAAAACTATTTCCCTCCACCGTCTCTTCTCTCTCTTCTCCCTCTTCCTACATCCTCAGCTCTTTTTGCTCCATCTCCTCTTCCTTATCATCATTTCTTTCCCCTCATTTCTTTCTAACTTTTCCACTCTTCCTCTTCCTCTAAATACTACCCTTCCCAGTGGCGTAACTTTGCTTTGAAAAGTGGTGGGGACACCGCACAACTCGTTTTGCTATGTGTTTATTTAATAACCGAATTTACTTGGGGACTGAGTTCAGAGTTGGAAATGCACTTAATTTTCACTTTGATGTACACATGCATCACATTCACAAATTATTCTATAAACATCCAATAAGCAAAACATTAGAAATATGAACTGAATTTAGAAATGCTTTAGAAATTAAAAACATTGCATTTAATAAACAAAATAAATTTTTGAAATGAAGACAGCGTTTGGACTTGGAGTGGAGTGCATGCAAAATAATCCGTTCCCTGAATCCACAGGCTTTGTTGTTATTGTGAGTGTACACAAATAAAAGTAGACAGTTTATAGTTCATAATTATGTCTTGAACTTATCTATATGGCTAAAAATGATGGAGTATTGTGAGTTATATCTGCTGTCATAAAGGAAAATGTCCATCAGAAGCACTGGCGGCTTCGTTGGCCATGGGTTAAAGAAACTGTGGCCTATTTAGTTTCATAGTTATATAGGCTATGTTTAAATATTAGCCTATTGTCATGACAGACTGGAGGACACAGAGGTTAGTGAGCGGTGACAAGTTTATTGGAGTCAGGCAGTGAAAACAGTGAACTGGTGAAAACACAGGGGAGGTGCGAGGCTTAGCTGGAGTGGCGAAGGCGGACGACAACACGAAGGGACTGGGGAGCGTGGAATCTCGGAGAACCCGGAAGTAGAGCTAGCGAAGGCTTGCAGAAGGCGCAGAGTAGCGGGACAGTCGCACTAGCGTGAGCTGAGACCAGACACTGAGTGAGGGAAGAGGCTTCAGTGATGGGAAACAGGTGCGGGGGCTCAGTACTCAGGTGATTGGGAATGAGTGGGCGGAACGTGGGAGTCTGGAGCAGAGGGCGTGGCTGAGTCCGTGACAGTACCCCCCTCCTCACGCGCAGCTCCAGAGGACCGCGGCGGACGACGGCGAGGCCGGCCTCGGCCCCGAGGTGTGGGACGGTCTGGGTGTGCGGCGTGGAACTCGGCAAGGAGCGAGGGGTCCAGAATATCGTCCCGCACCACCCACGAGCGTTCCTCGGGGCCGAATCCCTCCCAATCCACGAGATATTGTAGGACGTTGCCTCGCCGTCGGGAGTCGAGAATGGTGGTAACCCGGTAGATGTGTTGGTCCGCCGGGTCCACCGGAGGGGGAGGCACTGCATCTGCCCCAGACTCTGTGGAGAAAGGGAGAACAGGGTCAGTGTAGGGTTTGAGGAGGGACACGTGAAAGGAAGGCGAAATACGATATTGCGGGGGTAACTGTAACCTGTAGGTGACCTCGTTGATCTGCCTCAGAATCTTGAAGGGACCGATATAGCGGGGACTCAGCTTGCGACTGGGCAGCCGTAGGCGAATGTCGCGGGTCGAGAGCCACACCAACTGGCCGGGGTGGTATCTAGGAGTGGGTCCGCGACGACGGTCGGCCTGGTTCTTCTGCCTACGGACTGCCCGTTGCAGGTGGACGTGTGCTGAGTCCCACACCCTCTCGCTCTCCTGAAACCAGTGGTGGACAGCTGGAACATCCGTGGGCTCTCCAGACCAGGGGAACAGTGGGGGTTAGAAACCTAGGATACATTGAAACGGGGTGAGCTGAGTAGATTCCTGACGAAGTGAGTTCTGAGCATATTCAGCCCACGGAAGGAAGCGGTTCCAGCTGTCCTGGTGGCGGCCACAGTAGGCGCGGAGGTACCTCCCGATCTCCTGTATCTTACGCTCAGTCTGGCCGTTGGATTGGGGGTGATATCCGGAGGTGAGACTGACGGTGACGCCCAGGAGTGAAAAGAAGGATTTCCATACACGTGAGATGAACTGAGGGCCCCTGTCAGAGACTATATATTGTTTATATTGGGCTGAACTCTGTCCAGTGTTTCTCAAGGAAAGACCTTCATTTATGACATGGTCAATTAGGGTGGCTCTGACTTCATTTGAAACCCATCTGTACTTCTGTATCTTTCTACCTCTCCTCCCTCCTCTTACACCTTTCTTTCCCCTTCCCCCCTGTTTATGTCTTCTTATATTTTCTTCTCTTGCTCTTTCCACTAAAACTATTTCCCTCCACCGTCTCTTCTCTCTCTTCTCCCTCTTCCTACATCCTCAGCTCTTTTTGCTCCATCTCCTCTTCCTTATCATCATTTCTTTCCCCTCATTTCTTTCTAACTTTTCCACTCTTCCTCTTCCTCTAAATACTACCCTTCCCAGTGGCGTAACTTTGCTTTGAAAAGTGGTGGGGACACCGCACAACTCGTTTTGCTATGTGTTTATTTAATAACCGAATTTACTTGGGGACTGAGTTCAGAGTTGGATATTCAGCCCACGGAAGGAAGCGGTTCCAGCTGTCCTGGTGGCGGCCACAGTAGGCGCGGAGGTACCTCCCGATCTCCTGTATCTTACGCTCAGTCTGGCCGTTGGATTGGGGGTGATATCCGGAGGTGAGACTGACGGTGACGCCCAGGAGTGAAAAGAAGGATTTCCATACACGTGAGATGAACTGAGGGCCCCTGTCAGAGACTATGTCTTCGGGGAGGCCAAAGTGTCGGAAGACGTGGTGGAATAAGGCCTCCGCCGTTTCCAGCGCCGTGGGGAGTCCTGACAGGGGAATGAGTTTGCAACCCTTGGAGAACCGGTCGACTACTACCAGGATGCAGGTGTGACCATCGGAGGGAGGAAGATCGGTGAGGAAGTCGATACCAAGGTGGGACCAGGGACGGCATGGAATGGGTAAGGGGACCAGCTTGCCTTCTGGGAGGTGACGGGGAGTGTTGGTGGTGGCGCAGACTGAGCATCCTCGAATGAAGCGGGAGACGTCCTGAGCCATACTGGGCCACCAGTAACGACCTTGAATGAGCGAGAGGGTACGCTGGCTGCCTGGGTGTCCAGAGCCCGGAGAGGAGTGTGCCTGGTCCATGACGGACCTATGTTCCGGCGACTCTCCGACCGTCCCTCAGGACACCCCGGCAGAACTGGGTCATCGTGAGTTGCCTCGGCAATACGTTGGTCTAGGGCCCACTGGATGGGGCTGATGATAACGGCCGGAGGGAGGATGGGTTCAGGAGGGGCAGTGGAGTGGTCGGGTAGAAACTGGCGTGAGAGAGCGTCTGCCTTGAAATTCTTCTCTCCGGGACGGTAGGTGACAGAGAAGTCGAAGCGGGTGAAAAACAAGGCCCATCTAGCCTGTCGTGGGTTGAGCCTCCTGGCCTCTCGCAGGTATTCCAGGTTTCGATGGTCGGTGCTCACCTGGAACGGGTGTTTGGCTCCCTCCAGCCAATGCCGCCACTCCTCCAACGCCAGTTTGATGGCAAGCAACTCACGATTCCCGATGTCGTAGTTCCATTCCGCCGGGGACAGCTTCTTGGAAAAGAAGGCACATGGATGGAGTCGTGGAGGCTCACCCTGCCGCTGGGACAGTACGGCTCCTACCCCCACATTCGAAGCGTCCACTTCCACGACGAATGGGATCTCAGGATCAGGATGAACGAGGGTAGGAGCCGTACAGAAGGCTTCCTTGAGTTGCCGGTATGCCTGTAGGGCTTCAGGGGTCCAGGACAGGGACTTGGGATTACCTCGGAGCAGTGCGGAGAGGGGTGCTGCTATGGTGCTGAATTGTCGAATGAACCGGCGATAAAAATTAGCGAACCCCAGGAAGCGTTGCAGCTCCTTGACTGTGGTAGGTTGGGGCCAACTCCGCACTGCTCGGACCTTCCCCTGGTCCATCTGGATGCCGCGCTGGTCCACGATGTACCCCAGGAACTGGGTGGAGCTGCGGTGGAACTCGCATTTTTCCAGTTTCAAGTACAGTTGGTGTTCTCGGAGTCGTTGGAGGACCTGCGCAACGTGATGATGGTGGTCGGTCAGGTTATGGGAGTACACCAGGATATCGTTGATGTAGACGATTACAAATCTGTTGAGGAAATCTCGGAGGATTTAGTTCATAAAACCTTGGAAGATTGCGGGGGCGTTGCACAATCCAAACGGCATAACCCTATACTCGTAGTGTCCTGCAGGGGTGATGAAAGCAGTCTTCCACTCGTCGCCCTCTCTGATCCGGATAAGGTTATAGGCACTGCGCAGGTCCAACTTGGTGAAGCAGCGAGCTCCCCACAGCTGTTCCAGAGCGGCGGGAACCAGGGGAAGTGGGTATCGTATCTTGACCGTCTGATCGTTGAGCTTCCGGTAGTCAATACAAGGTCTCAAGCCCCCGTCCTTCTTGCCCACAAAGAAAAAGCTAGAAGCGGCAGGGGAGTTGGAAGGCTGAATGAATCCTTGGTCGAGGGCCTCCTTAATGTACTCCTCCATGGCCCGTTGCTCCGGGATGGACAGGGGATAGATACGTCCTTTGGGAAGAGATGCCCCAGGCAGCAGGTCTATTGCGCAGTCCCATGGCCGATGAGGGGGAAGTTCGGTGGCCCGTCGTTTACAGAACACGTCCTGGAATGCCCAATACTCAACGGGAATGGCCTGACTGGGAGCAGACGTGGGTTCATCCAGGGATGCGGAGGCCAGGGGAAGAAGTGTGAGATGGGTTTCTCTTAACGGGGAGTAAGCAGTTTTGCCTGCAGTCCTCACTCCATCGTAGAACCTCCCCAGTAGACCAATCCATGGTGGGTGAGTGAGCAGCGAGCCACGGGCGTCCCAGGACGATATCGGCAGTAGACCCCTCCAGCACCAGTAGGGAGAGTTGCTCTCGATGAAGATAGCCGATCTGCACCGTGATGGGGTCCGTGACGTAGCGAATGCACCTCTGACCCAGCGGCTTTCCCAAGATGGAATGTGCGCGATACCGAGAGGACAGGGGGGATATCTTGACGTGGAGCTTGAGGCGCATTTCGGAGGAGATGAAATTTCCTGCCGATCCAGAATCTATAAGGGCTTTCGCTGAAACAGAACCGAACGGGGTAGTTAACATAACGGTGGTAGCAGGAAGGGTCAACATTACCGGGTCAGTGTGAATAGTACTCACCGCTGGGTGCGGGGGTTGGACCGGGCAGGTGGCTCGGTAGTGGCCTGATCCCCCGCAGTAGAGACAGAGGTGCAATCGCATACGTCGGTCTCTTTCAGTGGAAGTTAAGCGGTGATGGTCGATTTGCATAGGCTCTGGTGCTGGAGGGTTGACTCCTCGGTGGAGGCGGGGAATGCAACGGTTGAACCGGGTTGGAGCTGGCTGCGAGGTTTTGTGAAACTGTGGTGGCTTGCTGTATGAAGTTTTCTAATCCTGAATGGTTGTCATAAAAGGCCAGGGCGACTCGGAGTTGTGGGTTCAATCCAGCACGGTAGACTGCTAGTAGGGCAGGCTCATTCCATCCGCTGGCGGCGGCTAGGGTGCGGAAGTAGATGTTATAGTCGTGGAGTGACTGGTTACCTTGTTGGAGTTTCAGCAGTTGGTCGTGTGTGGTAGTGGGTCCGGAAGATCGGCTGAACACCTCACGGAAATGTCGTGTGAAGGCGTCGATGGATTGGGTTACGGGGCCGTTGGCTTCCATGATGGCTCGGGCCCATTGGAGCGCTCGCCCGGTGAGGTGAGTGACGATAAACGCTATTTTTGAACGGTCGGTGGGGAATTGATGAGCCTGCATTTCGAAGTAAAGAGAACATTGCAAAAGAAAACCGTTGCATTCCTCTGCATCACCAGCGAAGGGCGCTGGTCGGGCCACGGGACTGGCGGAGGCAGTCAACGAGGAAGATCCCAGACGCATGGCATGGAGAAAGGCTTGGGTGAGATCGGGGAGCGGAAGTGGTGCCGGGGATGAGGGATCGCCAGCCACTGCTTCGGCCTGACTGCTGGTCTGGTCTTCTGTCATGACAGACTGGAGGACACAGAGGTTAATGAGCGGTGACAAGTTTATTGGAGTCAGGCAGTGAAAACAGTGAACTGGTGAAAACACAGGGGAGGTGCGAGGCTTAGCTGGAGTGGCGAAGGCGGACGACAACACGAAGGGACTGGGGAGCGTGGAATCTCGGAGAACCCGGAAGTAGAGCTAGCGAAGGCTTGCAGAAGGCGCAGAGTAGCGGGACAGTCGGACTAGCGTGAGCTGAGACCAGACACTGAGTGAGGGGAGAGGGCTGGTGATAAAGGCTTCAGTGATGGGAAACAGGTGCGGGTGCTCAGTACTCAGGTGATTGGGAACGAGTGGGCGGGACGTGGGAGTCTGGAGCAGAGGGCGTGGCTGAGTCTGTGACACCTATGATGTATATTTTTTTATTATTATTTCATATGTTGATTATGAATAGTGAGCAGAATGAGCAAGATAGGCTATAATATGTGTATATATCTGGAGACATGGAGTGGGGTCAGACAGGATTTTAAACACTTCATTGAGTATTGTTTTGTAGAAAGTCTTTCTTTAAAGTGAATATCGTTTTGTACAAATTGTATTTTCATTTTGATCAATATTTCATGAACGAATTGCCAGTACCTATATTTAATAAATAAGAAGCAATCCAAGAAAGTCGGGAATGGATTGACGTGCATCAGGAACCCACTGGCCTGTCTCCGCGGCCTTTGAGTAAGACTGAAACTATAGAGTCTTTCTGTTTTTAATACATTTCTTGAATATATGTCTTAATTACAGTAGGGTAATTATATATAGGAGTGCAGTAATTATATATGGGAGTTTTTGCGAAATTGATGCGGGGTGCAAAAAATAATAAACGCGAACACAAGACATGATGGAGAAATTAGTCATTACGGAGAAACAAGAAATTACTACACATAACATGCATGCAAATATATATTTATTGTGGCCACAAATTAAAAATGAATTCCCTCGGTTTAATTAAAAGTTCCCCATGGGCGGGTCCCCTATTGGCCCGGGCCCATTTACATGTGCATACCCTGCATGTCCAGACGCTACGCCACTGGCCTCAAGTGAACTCACCTCACTGCGTAGTTGAAGAAGAAGAACCATCGTCCACCGTCCAGTCATCAATTGATGACTACAGTAGTGATATGACTTGTTGTGGACCAGAGATATTGTCCCATTCATTTTCTCAAAAATCTCAAACAATATATTTCAACCTTGAAACAGTATCTAAACAATACGAACATCGCAAATGGAAAGATAACGTACAGGAATCTGTAGACTAATTATAAGGAAAGGAAACTAATTCCCATGCCACGCATATCACGTATCTCGCGATAGCTTCACAATGAGATTTAATGTTCATCGTTGAGGACGTTGAAAAACTTCTGACTGGCGGAAAAATGTGTTGAGTGAATGAATTAGATTATGAAGAATGACTATTTGTAGATCGTGCTTTTGCTTTAATACACACCAATCTATTTTTCAATTACTTTTAAAAAGTGGTTGGGACAATATCGAGCCTGGCAAAAAGTGGTGGGTACATGTCCCACCTGTCCCACCTGTAAATTACACCTATGACCCTTCCTCTATCCTCTCCAAAACCTCTCACTCTTACATCTCTTCCTTTTCCCATTCTTCTTTCCCCCAACGTATTCGATGTGGCCAAGTTCTTCACATCTTTTCATGGATGGGACACCAGCATTCTTCAGGTCTTCATGAAACATCTATCTCCATATCTTCCTTCTTCCTGTCCCCTGCGTCCTCCTGATGGTGTCCACTTCATAACTGTGTTTGGGTGTTGTTGTTCGGGCATGTGTAGGATGTGTCCAGTGAGGTGTACCCTTCGATCTGTCATGGTTTCTCAAAGTCTTCACGTGGAGTCCCACTCCTTCTGATGATCTCTTCGAAATATGCAGAACGAATATGCATAAACTGTACTTGGTATCTGCCTATGCCTTTATCAAAAAGCATCAGTGCTCATCAGGAGTTTTAGTAAAGGACATATCTATTGCCATCCACTAGCTCTAGTCAAGCACTGAATTCATGATGCTATAGTCCAATGTATATTTCTGCATTTGTATATAGCAGGTGTTTGTTCGAAAGTTGAAAGTGTTTTCCGGAATACCTTTTGAAAACAATCAATATTTATATATAACTACATCTATGGTATCATTTAGTTACAATGAAAGTGAACAATAATCACAAGGATATTGTCACAATTATGTCTTGTCTTGTCTGCACCTGTTCTCATTAGTCACCTGATTAGTTCTCCACCTGTGCCTGTTTAGTTCCCTCATCAAACTGTGTACTTATACTCCCTGTTTGGTTCATTCCTTTGTCAATTATTGTTTAATGTCATGATTTTCTTGTGGGTCTTCAGTAAATGCTATGTTGAATACAACATAGCATTTTGTAGGGAACATAGCTGAGGAAACATAGCTGAGGAAACATAGCTGTTTCCTCGACCTTCTTCATCAGCTAACCATGACAGATATAGTATTATTATTTTTATTTTTTTATACTGTTGTGCAGTTGTTTGGGCACTACATTTGTCTTTAAACAGTTTGACATTAAAAATTGGAATATGCTTACAAAATTGTGCATGTATTATGCTTTTGTTACATTTTACATTGTTCAGATGGTGAAGGATGGCATAAAGAAGTGATTAAATGTATACTAATATATACACTCACCTAAAGGATTATTAGGAACACCTGTTCAATTTCTCATTAATGTAATTATCTAATCAACCAATCACATGGCAGTTGCTTCAATGCATTTAGGGGTGTGGTCCTGGTCAAGACAATCTCCTGAACTCCAAACTGAATGTCAGAATGGGAAAGAAAGGTGATTTAAGCAATTTTGAGCGTGGCATGGTTGTTGGTGCCAGATGGGCCAATCTGAGTATTTCACAATCTGCTCAGTTACTGGGATTTTCAAGCACAACCATTTCTAGGGTTTACAAAGAATGGTGTGAAAAGGGAAAACATCCAGTATGCGGCAGTCCTGTGGGCGAAAATGCCTTGTTGATGCTAGAGGTCAGAGGAGAATGGGCCGACTGATTCAAGCTGATAGAAGAGCAACTTTGACTGAAATAACAACTTGTTACAACCGAGGTATGCAGCAAAGCATTTGTGAAGCCACAACACACACAACCTTGAGGCGGATGGGCTACAACAGCAGAAGACCCTACCGGGTACCACTCATCTCCACTACAAATAGGAACAAGAGGCTACAATTTGCACAAGCTCACCAAAATTGGACAGTTGAAGACTGGAAAAATGTTGCCTGGTCTGATGAGTCTCGATTTCTGTTGAGACATTCAGATGGTAGAGTCATAATATGGAGTAAACAGAATGAGAACATGGATCCATCATGCCTTGTTACCACTGTGCAGGCTGGTGGTGGTGGTGTAATGGTGTGGGGGATGTCTTCCTGGCACACTTTAGGCCCCTTAGTGCCAATTGGGCATCGTTTAAATGCCACGGCCTACCTGAGCATTGTTTCTGACCATGTCCATCCCTTTATGACCACCATGTACCCATTCTCTGATGGCTACTTCCAGCAGGATAATGCACCATGTCACAAAGCTCGAATAATTTCAAATTTGTTTCTTGAACATGACAATCACCAGATCTCAACCCAATAGAGCATCTTTGGGATGTGGTGGAACGGGAGCTTCGTGCCCTGGATGTGCATCCCACAAATCTCCATCAACTGCAAGATGCTATCCTATCAATATGGGCCAACATTTCTAAAGAATGCTTTCAGCACCTTGTTGAATCAATGCCACGTAGAATTAAGGCAGTTCTGAAGGCGAAAGGGGGTCAAACACAGTATTAGTATGGTGTTCCTAATAATCCTTTAGGTGAGTGTGTGTATATATATATCAAAGCACTTTAGTAGATGCAATTATCTTTAGTTAAAAAATAAAAATAAAAGAAATGCATGTGCTGTTTTATTAGGCCATTGCATGTGCTGTTTTATTTAGGCCATTGCATATAAATTTATATATATATATTATGCATCAGTTTAACCGGAGTCTTACATTTTAAAATATGAGTTTTATTATTTAGTTAGAAGAAATCCATATTTAGCAGCCTAAATATATTTAAGGAATCTAACCCTTCAGTCGAAACTGAATGAGATCTGTCATCATTTACCATAAATGGACAAGTAAGTGTGAAGTTAGTCCATGTTTCCTGTTGCATTTGATAAAATGACAAAGATATATGTGTGAGGACTACAGTTTATGTCTGGATGCGACAGGCAGTCACAAAATTATAGATGCTCTGAAGAACTGATGGAATTAAAGCTTTTGTCTTCAAGAATTTCTGGAAGTTTAACAGAAAAGATCTTCAGACTGAGTTTAAACAGATTGTGGCTCATGTTCCTCTCTTCTGCTGTGTGAGTGAGAATGAGTGTTATTATGCTTGTGAAGGGGAAGAAAACACTCCCATAGACGCACACTGTCTGCCTCCAAAAGAGATCTAACAGTAATAGCATGATGGTTAATTTCTTCATTTCTATCCTATGTGACTGAACTATCATCCAATATTATCCAATACAGAATGATCATCCAATACAGAAAACTATCATGAAATTCAGCATGCTTAGATGAACTTGTGTTTGGATTTCATTTCAAGATGAGAGTGCAGGAATAGGTGTATCTGTAATAAGTGCTCAAAATATAGGCTTATGGACATTTATTTTGTTTCCCAACCATCTGTTTCAAAGAGCTCGGTTTATTTATATATTTAAAAAACAAAAAAACAAAAAACAAAAAACAAAGATGAAGCAGAGGAGAATAACAGTGTTTTAACAGAGAGCGGTTGACTAGAACTAGCCGTCACGGTTATGAGATTCAATCATGCAAATTTGATCTAACAGACTCTCCTCAGATAGGAAAATGCATCCGTATCAGACGGCTACATGCAAAAAGTTACACATGCCAGCTAAGAAAATTATTAAAATTCTTTCAGATTAGAATTTTAAATACTACGCTGCAGGTATCAAAGACGGTTTCAATTAATTTAGCTTTTAGAGCTGAACATGTATATGAACACATAAATGTTTCTGTTTATGTACTATATCTAAATTTCTAAAAGTACTATATTTATATCACATTACACAAGTATTTACATTGTATTTACAAGTATTACAGTATGTGAATTGTAATAAGGTCATGATTTTTGTATTCAATTCTGTTTCTCATAACTTTGTATATGGCTAGATGAGTTAAACTTTGGTCAATGTGCAAAAAACAACAACAAAAACACTTAATGACAATGAAATTAATGACAAAAAGATATGCAGTAAGTAGTAAAGTAAAAAGAAAAAAAATTGTAATACAATTTTAAGTATTAAATGGCTTGTGCATTAAACTCTCATTGAACACTAACTCTTGTTGCGGTCCAGAACATGTTTTTCTGTAACTCTTGGTTAGTGCATCCATTTGTTTGTTGTTTTGGCCTGGCCATCTCCAGAATATTATTATACATAGTATACAGTTCTTACAATTATGTTTGAAGGTATTGAAAAACATGATGTTTTAGGAATTTAGGATAAATGTTTGGAGATTGATAGGCTACGATAAAACTTTTGAGGGTGAAATAGTCACCAAATATTTGTCAAACATTGTTTTGTCACAAGAGTTTTGTTTAGCACTTAATTTGTGGCACTATTTTAAATGCTTAATTTCGAGTACATTTATTTATTTATAAGAATGTATTGTTTTATCTAGATGTCAGAAGAGACATTAAGTAATAATGAGATCAACAGAGAAGATAAGCAGTTGGTAAGATAAGCAGATATTTTCTCTGAAAATTATATTGCTTGGAAAAATGTAAATATCACACATGGAGATCAAAACTCAAAAGTGCATGCTGGGTTGTGGTTGTGCTGTCAGTGAACACAATCCACCGTGCCATTCGCCGTTGCCGGCTAAAACTCTACTTCCACATCAGCTTCAGGATCATGTTTAGATATGGCTTCTTTTTTGACCTATAGAGTTTTAGCTGGCAGCGGCGAATGGCACGGTGGATTGTGTTCACCGACAATGTTTTCTGGAAGTATTTCTGAGCCCATGTTGTGATTTCCATTACAGTAGCATTCCTGTATGACAATATGTCTGCATTCCTGTATGATAATATGTCTGCAGTTTTTGATTATTCAGACGTTTTGTTTGATATCCTCGTTGGAGTCGCGACTGTTTCTTTAAATCGCGTGGCCAGACGCAAGCGGGGGAAGCGAGCCGGTGCGCTGGTTAAACTCCGCGCGCGCGGCCTCCGCACTCCTCTTCCCAGTATTCATCTTGCTAATCTCCGCTCTCTTCCTAATAAAACGGACGAACTGCTTCTCCTCACCCGGATTAACAATGATGCTGCACTGTGCTTCACTGAAACCTGGCTGAGTGAAGCCATACCGGACAACGCACTACATCTGCCGGGCTTCCAGCTATTCCGAGCAGATCGCATCACGGAACTAACCGGGAAAACAAGAGGTGGAGGTTTGTGTTTCTACATCAACGAAAGTTGGTGTTCAGATGTAACAACGCTGAAGAAGATGTGCTCTCCTAACCTAGAGGCCCACTTCATAAACTGTAAACCTTTCTATTCACCGCGGGAGTTTTCCTCGTTTATTCTCGTGAATGTTTACATTCCTCCAGACGCGTGTGTCAGTGTGGCAGTACAACAGCTGGCTGAACAAATAGCTGAGACTGAACAAAAGTATCCAGACTCTCTTTTAATCAGTCTTGGGGATTTTAACAAAGCAAATCTCTCCCGTGAACTGCCAAAATGGAACATGGAACATGTCCCACCAGAGACAGTAATATTCTTGGCCACTGCTACACCACAATAAAGAATGCATATCACTCCGTCCCACGGGCAGCTTTGGGGCTTTCTGATCACTGTGTGGTTCATCTTATACCGTCCTACAGGCAGAAACTGAAATCAGCTAAACCTGTAATAAAGACTGTAAAAAGATGGACTAATGAAGCAGAGCGGGACCTACAAGCCTGCTTCGATTGCACTGATTGGAATGTCTTTGAAGCTGCTACCACTGATCTGGATGAGCTTACAGATACTGTAACATCATACATCAGTTTCTGTGAGGATACATGCATTCCTACCAAGACATTCTTATCATTCACTAATGATAAACCATGGTTTACTGGGAAACTCAAACAGCTTCGTCATGCCAAAGAGGATGCTTACAGAAGTGGGGATAGGGTCTTGTATAACCAGGCCAGGAACAGACTGACAAAGGAGATCAGAGCTGCTAAAAGAAGCTACTCTGAAAAGCTGAGAAACCAGTTTTCTTCTAACAACCCTGCTGCTGTCTGGTCAGGCCTGAAGAATATCACCAATTACAAGCCACCAAGATTCAAGATTCAAGAGATTCAAGAGTTTTATTTGTCACATACACAGTTATATACAGAATATACAACCGGCAGTGAAATGTAAACAGGTCCGCTCCATGGACAGTGCAAATTCACAGTTAAAAACACAAGGAGGAAATTATATAGAAATAGGATAAAAAAAAGTACTATATATATATATATATATATATATATATATATATATATATATATATATATATATATATATATATATGTCTATATCTGTAGAATTATAAATAATCAAGTCAAGAGAAAAAAAAATCAAGTCAAGTAAAAAATAAGGATAAAGTGGAATAAAATAATTGAAGTAGACTGTGCAGTGAGTAAACTGTAGACTTATAAATATGTGGTTAACAAATGTATAAAGAGTATAATGTGCAAACAGGTTTATAACAGGTTGTTACACAGTAACAACGAGAACAGAAAGTGCAGTGCAATGTCAGTGTATCGATGTTTATCCTGAAGTGAAGTCACATGATGTTAAGTTCAGGAGTCTGATGGCCTGGGGGAAGAAGCTCCTCCTGAGTCTCTCAGTTTTGGCCATCAGGCTTCGGAAGCGCTTACCAGATGGCAGCAGCGTGAAATGAGGGTTTGCAGGGTGATTAGAGTCCTTGATGATCTTGGTAGCTCTACCTTTGCAGCGTTTGGTGTAGACGTCCTGCAGAGACGGGAGAGCTGACCCGAGATACGCTCGGATAAGCGCACGACTCTTTGCAGGGCTTTGCGGTCATGACTGGTGCTGTTCCCATACCACGCTGTGATGCACTGAGTTAAAACACTTTCTATCGCCCCTAAATCGAAAGTTTTCAGGATAGCTGGTGAAACCCTGAATTTCCTCAGCTGGCGCAGGTGGTACAGTCTTTGCCTGGCTTTTTCACCTGTGTCTGAATGTGAGCAGTCCAGGTCAGGTCCTCGGAGATGTTTACTCCCAGGTACTTGAAGCTGCTCACTCTCTCTACTGGTGACCCGCTGATCATGAGGGGGGGAGTATGTCCGTTGCTGTCTCTTCCTGAAGTCCACAATCATTTCTTTGGTCTTGCCAACATTCAGAGAGAGACAGTTGTCCTGGCACCATGATGTTAGATGCTCCACCTCGTCCAAGTATGCCGTCTCATTGTTGTTGGAAATGAGGCCCAGGACAACAGTATCATCAGCAAATTTGATGATAGAGGTGGAGCTGTGTGTGGACAAACAGTCATGCGTGTAGAGAGAGTAGAGCAGGGGCTCAGGACACAGCCCTGTGGAGCTCCCACACTCAGGGTGATGGAGGAGGAGGTGGACTGGCCTATTCTCACCACCTGAGGCCTGCCAGT
This sequence comes from Paracanthobrama guichenoti, assembly GCA_018749465.1. NCBI lineage: Eukaryota > Metazoa > Chordata > Actinopteri > Cypriniformes > Gobionidae > Paracanthobrama > Paracanthobrama guichenoti. The sequence continues at coordinate 285,654 of JAGHMJ010001326.1, forward strand.
GAGGAAGTCCTCAATCCAGTGGCAGAGAGAAGGATTCAGGCCGAGATCCAGGAGTTAGGTTAGCTTGGTGGGAACTATGGTGTTAAAGGCTGAGCTATAGTCAATAAATAGCAGCCTTACGTAGTTCCCACTTTTGCTGTCGATGTGAGTGAGGAGGAGTGGAGGACATGAGAGATGGCATCTTCAGTCGATCTATTGGGACGATAGGCAAACTGAAGAGGGTCCAAAGTGTCAGGAATGAAGGAGCAAATGGTGTTTTTAATGAGTCTCTCAAAGACCTTCATGACTATAGACGTGAGAGCCACTGGACGATAGTCATTTAGGCAAGAGGGTTTACTGTTCTTAGGGACAGGGATGATGGTGGATTTTTGAAGGAGGTGGGGACCACAGATGTAGCGAGGACTCATTAAAGATAGATGTAAACAACCCGGCGAGCTGATCAGCACAGGACCGCAGAACACGACCTGAAATACCATCCGGCCCGGCAGCTTTCCTGACGTCCACACGCTTGAGTGCTCTCCGAACTTCATCCTCTGAGACAGAGATCACGTGATTGTTGCTGCTCTGAGTAATTTCCTCTAACGCGCCACTTGGCGGAGTCGCGTTGCCGCGGTTACAGTCAAAGCGAGCATAGAAAGAGTTTAACTCATTCACAAGCGACGGATCAGCGCTCACCTCTGCAGAGGATTTGGATCCAAAAGAGCAGATGGACCTCAGACCTTGCCACATGCGCCGCGAGTCGTTGAGTTGGAAATGAGACTCTACTCGATCCTTATAATGGAGCTTTGCGGCTTTAACTGCACGCCGCAGAGCATAACAGGACGATCTGTATTCAGTCATATTCCCTGAATGGAGACCGGCGTTGTAAGCAGCAGTGCGTGCATTCACTGCCGCGCGGATTGAATTGTCCACCCACGGTTTCTGATTTGAGAAGGACGTTTTTGTTATTGTTTGCGTGGCTTGCTCTGTAAGCGTGTCGATGAAGCAAAGCGCCACATCTGTGAACTCACTGACGTCAGCTGAACTCGCTCGGAACATGTCCCAGTCAACGTCATCAAGAGCTGCCTGAAGCGCGGTCTCTGAGTGGGGCGACCAACGCTTAACTTCCCGCCTCACCAGGGGTTCCTGGAGGAGCTTTTGTTTGTATTCGGGAGTGAGGAAAATGGCGGCATGATCCGATTTGCCAAACGCTGGAAGTGACCGCGCTTTATAGGCGTTCTTAAACGGGGTGTAGCAATGATCCAGTGTGTTTGTTCCTCGTGTGGGGCAGGAGACGTGTTGATGAAAGTTTGGCAGGACTTTCTTTAGGTTTGCTTTGTTAAAATCGCCCGCGACAATGAATGCCGCGTCAGGATGTTGGTTTATGATGCCGCTGGCAACATCATGAAGGCCAGATAAAGCCAGCCCTGTGTCTGCCTGTGATGGAATGTAAACGGCAGTGGCGACGACCGCAGAAAACTCCCTCGGCAGATAGAATGGGCGGCAGATGATTGTTAAATGTTCCAGATGAGGCGAGCAGGATCGCGAGAGAATGGTGATGTTCCTGGGATCGCACCATTTCTTGTTGATCATGAAGCATACTCCACCGCCTTTGGATTTACCGGCCTCGGCTGTTCTGTCCATCCGAAAAACAGAGAAGTTCTCCGACGGCGTCATAGCTGTATCCGGGACCGCGGGCGTGAGCCATGTTTCGGACAAACAGTAGATATTACAGTCTCTCATGTCCCGTTGAAAACTTATCCTGGCTCTAAGATCATCCATCTTATTATCTAAGGATTGAACATTTGCTAGAAGAATGCTCGGGAGAGGAGGTCTGAATGCCCTTTTCCTCAGTCTGTTACGGATACCAGCGCGTTTCCCACGGTGTTTCTTGATTCTTCACCGTTGACTCGTCTGTCCATTGTTCAACTCGGCGTTGCGAAGAATCTCAGATGGCCACAGGGGATCGGTGAAAGTGTCCTGAAGCAGTCCAGTGTAGAGGTAACCAATGTCCAAAAGAGTTTTGCTGTCATAGTAGATCAATGCAGATGATATGTTTGTAAAAACTGAGAGTAAAAGAAAGTAAAATAGTAAATAAAAGCACAGTCTTCACGGAGCGACCTGAACGGCGACCAAACACAGCGGCGCCATCTTGATCAAAGCCATCCGACCTGCTGAGAATCAACATCTGGCTGATGAGCTGAATGCATTTTACTGCAGGTTTGAGAAACCCAGTCTCACACCTCACACCCACTCTGATCTGCACTTCACACGTCCCCCAACACCTCCTGCACACCTCCTGCACCCCCTCTCCTCCCCCCCGCCATCCAACCTGAGCTTAGGTCTGTGTGGAGCAGGTAACCAAAATCTTCAAAAGACAGAAGATAAGGAAAGCTTCAGGCCCAGACGGCATCTCATCTGCTTGTTTGAAAGCCTGCGCTGACCAACTGGCCCCAGTCTTCACGCAGATCTTCAATAGATCATTGGAGCAGTGTGAAGTTCCCCGTTGCTTCAAACGCAACGGGGAACGTCACTGGACTTAATGACTACAGACCTGTCGCTCTCACATCTGTGGTCATGAAGTCATTTGAAAGACTGGTTCTGGCCCACCTGAAGGACATCACTGGACCCTTGCTGGATCCTCTTCAATTTGCCTACAGAGCAAACAGGTCTGTGGATGATGCAGTCAACATGGGACTGCATTATATCCTGCAACATCTCGACAGACCTGGGACTTATGCAAGGATCTTATTTGTGGACTTCAGTTCGGCCTTCAATACCATCATGCCTGATCTTCTTCCAGCTAAACTGACCCAGCTCTCCATGCCATCCTCAATCTGTCAGTGGATCACCAGCTTCCTGACAGACCGGCAGCAGCAAGTGAGACTGGGAAAACTCACATCCAGGACTCTCACTATCAGCACTGGCGCCCCCAAGGGGTGTGTTCTCTCCCCACTGCTCTTCTCCCTGTACACCAATGACTGCACTTCTAAAGACCCTTCTGTGAAGCTCCTGAAATTTGCAGACGACACCACCGTCATCGGCCTCATCCAAAACGGTGATGAGTCTGCTTACAGACTGGAGGTTGTCTGATCGGCTGGCTGTCTGGTGCAGTTATAACAACCTTGAGCTCAACACGCTCAAAACGGTGGAGATGATAGTGGACTTCAGGAGGAACAGCCCTGCTCTGCCCCCACTCACCATCATGAACAGCACAGTGGCAGCAGTGGAGTCATTCAGGTTCCTGGGCACCACCATCTCTCAGGACCTGAAGTGGGACAATCAGATTGACTCCATTGTAAAAAAGGCGCAGCAGAGACTGTACTTCCTTCGTCAGCTGAGGAAGTTCAACCTCCCACAGGAGCTGCTGATCCAGTTCTACTCGGCTGTCATTGAGTCTGTTTTGTGCACATCCATTACTGTCTGGTTTGGTTCAGCTACCAAATCTGACATCAGGAGACTACATCGTACAATCCGGACTGCAGAGAGGATTATTGGTGCCCCCCTGCCAGCCCTCCAGGACCTGTACTCTTCCAGAGTGAGGAAGAGGGCAGGTAAAATCATCACAGACTCCGCTCACCCTGGACACTTCCTGTTTGAACTGTTACCGTCAGGACGGCGACTCCGATCACTGGCCACTAGAACATCTAGGCACAGGAACAGTTTCTTCCCACAGGCCATTTCCCTCTTGAACAGTTGAATACCCCCTTAAACCCATATATATATATATATACACACTTTTATTTTATACTATTTTTCATATTTGTATATTTGTGTTCATGTTGTGTTGTATTGTGTATGTGCACTGGAAGCTTCAGCACCAAGACAAATTCCTTGTGTGTGTCCATTCACTTGGCAATAAAGCTCTTTCTGTTTCTGATTCTGATTCTGTATGTGATGCAGTGCCATCTAAGGGCCCGAAGATCACGGGCATCCAGTATGGTTTTCCGGCCTTGACCCTTACGCACAGAGATTGTTCCAGATTCTCTGAATCTTTGGATGATATAATGCACTGTAGATGATGATAACTTCAGACTCTTTGCAGTTTTTCTCTGAGAAACTCCTTTCTGATATTGCTCCAGTATTTTTGGCCGCAGCATTGGGGGAATTGGTGATCCTCTGCCCATCTTGACTTCTGAGAGACACTGCCACTCTGAGAGGCTCTTTTTATACCCAATCATGTTGCCAATTGACCTGATAAGTTGTAAATTGGTCCTCCAGCTGTTCCTTATATGTACATTTAACTTTTCCGGCCTCTTATTGCTACCTGTCCCAACTTTTTTGGAAAGTGTAGCTCTCATGAAATCCAAAATGAGACAATATTTGTCTTATGTGTTATCTATATTCTATTGTGAATAAAATATAAGTTTATGAGATTTGTAAATTATTGCATTCCTTTTTTATGCACAATTTGTACAGTGTCCCAACTTTTTTGGAATCAGGTTTGTATAATTTTCCCAATATTTGTATTATTGTTCTTAAAAGTAATGTAAATTATGGTTTTTTTTTTTTTTTTTTTTTTTTTTTTTTTTTTAAGTAGACCGTTCATTAGGTGGTTTTAAAATTTGCCTGGATAAGTATGAGACCCGTGACCTAAATTTTGGCCCAGTCCGGCTCTGTGTACCAGTCAAGATCTATTTAATTCCATTTAAAAACACATGCAAATGTTGTGGTGAATGGTTGAAGTGTAAATCTCCTCACACTCACTAATAAAACAGAACTGTGCTCTGCAAACAGTTTTTTAGGGTGTCATTGTTACAGTGAAAATATATATTTAAGTACAGAGTAATATTAATAAACTACATGTACTTTACTATAGGGTTGAGGTAGGATTAGGGTTTGGTTGAGGGTTAGTTGCATGTAATTATGCATAATTCATTTTTATCACTATGGTAAGTACATGCAACAAACACACTGTAAAATAAAGTGTTACCGAAAAGTCTAACCTATCAATTTAACTCCAACCAATGTAAGCAGCAACTGTTACACAAATGTAACCTAGACCAAATATTACGCGCACACACACACACACACACACACACACACACACACACACACACACACACACACACACACACCACATAGTTTCCGTGTTTTATTGGGACTTTCCATAGACATAAAGATTTTATACTGTACAAATTGTATATTCTATCCCCTAAACGCAGCCATGAAAGAATACATTTTCAATAAAATATACATTTTCAATAAAACATAATTTAGTATGATTTATATGTTACACTTTAAGAATGAGGCGGTGTTCTTCCTTGGTGAAACATTTATTTCTATATGAAATAAGAAAAAGAGGGGTTAGATTGGGAACACTCTCTGTAGGGTGTACACCAGAACTCATTACACACTGAGCTCTGTTTTCACTCTACTAGCATCAGCAACCAATCCACAGCCTGGAGTAATGCTTAGGGTGCCCTCTATTGGTGAAGCCAAGTTTCACAACAATAACACTCATTTTTAAAAATACATAGCAACAGTATTTTTCTTATTATCAGAACTCCATTACCCAGTTAAAAATGTAAAGGGGGCAATATTTATCTGTATCTTTTAAACACTCAGGGCTACACTCTCCGCCACTCTCCTGACATTTCCATGAACAAGTAAAACATTTCATTAGAACATCTCAGCCATCTAAGGCCTCCAGTAACCCTTAGTCTGTTACCGGAGTCTCTGTTACCTTACAGTTTCTTTGTACCAAGGACGGTTGACCCACTGTATCATAACTCAGTGATGGACATTTTCCAAAAATATTGTATTTGAATATTAGGGCTCATAATAAATAAATAAATAAAGAATATTTGAATATCCGTTTATTTAACCCTATATGGCATGAATTTTTATTTTTGGAGGAAAAAAAAAAAAATGTCACCCCATTTTTTGGGAGCTTGGGGGTCCTTGGTAATACATACATCATAAAATGTCGCCCTCCCCATTCCTGAACCAGATATTGGTTTGTTGCCTCAGGGAAACAATGTGATATAAGGGCACAAACACTACAAGGCTTTCTACATATGTGGAATAGGGAAAACAAGCAATATGTGCATTCGCAAATTTTATTTTGACAAATATCAAGTGGTTCTAACAAATCACAAAAAATGCTTTTTTTGTCTCGTAATTTCCAGTCAAAATATCTAAAGATTCTTAAACCAATGTTCATTTTCCTACATAAAAAAAAAAAAAGAAAAAAAAAAAAAAGCTAATTTAAGTGCATTTTTCTTATTTTCCAAATTATCTGCCAATAGGGTAAGAAAAATACTCAGTAAAAGCATTTGTGCAGCATGAATAAATGAATGAATTAAGTATTTAAACACTGCTGGCGCTTTAAAAAGGGGAGGAGAAACTCTGGGTTTACCGAAGTTACCCTGGTAACTGACTGAGTATAAGTTACCTCTCTTTCAGAAACAGGCTTGACTTATCCTGCTTTCTTGGGTTTAACATACCTCCCATTCTAAAACAGAAATCCCAGAGTTTCCCTCATTTCAGGGTTAACATACTCAGAGTTTTCACTTAACCTCCTTTCTGAAACAGGCCCCTGAACGTACATATACACTCGAGTCAGTATGATTATCGTGTTTATATTATTTCACATGTTCATGTTTAGAAAAACAATACCCACATGATCGGGTGAGAAAACGCACCCCGCTGACAGACATAGCAGAGACACAAATAACAGTGTTCTATGTGAAGTTTCTAACGGCACTTTGTGTATTCTGTCTCCCTCGACGAAACTTAAAGGAAGTGTGACGAGCATGACAAGCGAGTGCCTTGAAAGATCCGAGACAGTGTGACACACAGCTGGCGCTGATCTTCCAAATACTTACCGGCCTCTTGTCGCTCTCTCATGGTTCTCGCTCGTCCTACTTGTCACAGGAAGCATGCATCAAGTTTTGCATCAAGTTATCTTACTCTCACTCGGGGTACAGATGCACTTACCTGCACTTGTGAATGCAGTAATGGAGTTTGGAGTAACTTTTGCCTGGTGTTTGGATTTCATGTGATTCTCATTTGGGTGTTAATATGATAGTTCAGTTTCATTTATTCTTTATTTCAAAAGTAACTCCATTTTGTAAGATCATTTAAATTTTTATCTAAGTAATTCCAAACAGCGTGAGGCAGATGACGACATTATGTGATCAAATACAATCAACTTATTAACATGCTCCACAGCGCCACCCAGTGGATTTAGAACTGCAAGTTTTGGAGGGATTTATTATGTAATCACTGCCAGCAAAGCAACACAATAAAATTCAAATATAATTTTTCTGAATATTAATTAAAGATTGAATTTTCGACTATCTGTGCACACCCCTACTCTGTACAACAGGCTGATGTCTCAGGCTCTGGAGTTGCTGTCTTACTTCCCGTCGCTCTCTTTGCGTCAGGACAAGAGGGTCTGCCTCAGATCCACCATGCTCAGGCCTGTCAGGACTCAAGTCAGGTCTCTGAGGTTGTAGTGGCACATCCTCTCCATGATGCGGAAGACTCTGCTGAGGCCAGAAAGTCTCTGCCAGAGGATTCAGTGAAGTCTGTCTTTGCTGTCTCTCTCGGTCAGGTCTGAGATGCCACTGATATTTGCCACTGTATTTGTCTCTGGAGGTGTCACTCTGCTTTGGCTGCTGCCGATGCTGTCGTTGTGGCTTGGTTCTTCCCTTTGGAAAGCTCTGGGAGTTCTTCTGTGGCTGATGAATCTCTGCTGGTGGCTGATCAAGGGGTAGGAAATCACAGTGGACCACTCGGTCTCTTCCTTTACCGTTTTCTTGAGTCTCATAAACGGGACTGCCATCAGCTTTTCTCTCCTTCACCTTGTAAACTTGGCCCTCCTAGTAGGACTGGATCAGTTACCCTGGGGGTGGTATGGTGTCATGTGCGAGCCCTGGATGCCAGAGAGTTTCTTCAAGCTGGTCTTTAATCCGTTCTCAAACTCTTTGCCCATATCGTGATGTAGTCTTTGTTCCTTGTCGCGCATAGGTCCGTGCGAATCTCGTGAAATGGTCCATTACCACCAATATATACTCGTACCTGTGCTTACATTTCTCCAAATGCAGAAAGTCCATGGAAATGAGCTGGAATTGATATGTGGTCTGGATGGACACCAGAGGTGCACGGGTCTGCTTACTCGGTTTCTTCTTCTTGAGACATTCGCACACTTCACTGACAAAATGTTACTCAAACACAATCCAATGGCACTTCTCAGTAAATGATGAGAATCTTTGTCTAAAAAGACATTATTAATGGCAAATTTATTTATAGAAGAACTCCAGACAAATAAAAAAGATTAATAAAGAAAATGTTAACCAGAAAATACTCTTTCAGTCTTTCTAATTAAAACATTGACATTTAATTCAATGTGTTACTTGTCAATTTAGCAGCAATTTCTGAGTGAAAATATTTTTTAAAAGTAAATCCTACACTAGTTCAGTGTAATTTAATCATCAAAGCAGAAATTTATACAAATTTATATAAATTTGGCTGTAAATGTATTAAATAATTGTGATGGTGTTCAGCATCTTTAATTAATCTCATTTAATAATAATACAATGCAAATAACCAATGAATTTAAACATCTGTACATCGTTTTAAAGGCTTAATTTAGACGCTTTCAGAACATTGATATTGTATCAGTAAAAATAAAGGTTCCAAAAGGACGTTCACAGTGATGTCATAGAAGAACCATTCTGGGTTCCAAAAAGAACTCTGTTCAGTCAACAGAACCATTTCTTAATGTAATGAACCTTTAATGCTGTGGAACAACATGTTGAAGGTTCTTCATGGAACCACTGATGCAATAAAGAACCTTTATTTTTAAAGGGATAGTTCACCCAAAAATGAAACTTTCAAGATATTTTGAAGAATGCTAGTAACCATGACTTCCATATAATTTTTTTTCCTACTATGGAAGTCAATGGCTATCGTCTGGTTACCAACATTCTTCAAAATATCTCCTTTTGTGCTCAGCAGAAGCATTCATACAGCTTTGGAACAGCATAAGGGTGAGTAAATGATGGCAGATTCAACATTTTTGGGTGAACTATCCCTTTAAGAGTGTTTTTTAATCTTATGCTGATATCGTATTGTATCGATCTAAACATATGGAAATGTGCTAGAACTATTCGTATGAATACTAAAGAGGTCAGGTTGGAGAGGGAGATGGAGAAAGAGGGAGCGAGAGATGTTGTTTTTTTTTACTCACCCCTCCTTCCGTCGGGCTGGCGACCCATGCCAGTTCTCCCTGCACTGATCTGGAATCCAATGATATTATATGTAGGATAATGTTTGCAAATTATTACTATTTTATTCTTGTGACTGCAATACAAAAAAGTGGCAAGATTATTGAAAGATATATGCCATTATACATACTAATTAGGGAAAGGATAAACAGAATACTGAACAATTAAAGACATAAACAAATATCTCAAATTTAATAAATGTGGCATATCTCTATGTATGAATAGTATTTTGCCTTTAAGCTGTTAACATGTCAATTGACCTGCTGTGTGTATAGTAGTGTATAGCATGGTTTAATAATTTCCACACATGCCAGGATGACGAAACTTTGTATTTACTTGTTGCCATATCAACATTATATAGAGAAAAAAATTCATCAGAATTAAAAGATCTTTGGAAGATATCACTGAACATTATTTAACCATAGCAAAAGTACATTTCAAAAAGCAGTCAAAAAGCATTAGGTTGTGCCCCGCTCTCCCCTACATTATATTTCCAGACATCACTTGCAACACATTAATTTAAGGGGTTTGATGACTGGCCACATCTCGTTACTGTTACTGTATGTGCGCCTGAGTTTCGCTTTGCGCCCTAAACTTTTCCTCTTTATCCCAGCCCCTCTTACCTTCATTCGCCGGATGATTCCTGGGAGCGGACAGACCTGCACAAATCCCCAGGAAAAGCGAGGTGAGCGCGTAAATAATCCCGGCCATGAGCGCCATTCGTCCTGTAACTGTCTCTCCGTTATTCCTGTTTATTCCTCGTGCTGCTGCTCCGCGCGACTGAATCTGATCTTGAGGCGCACGAGACGCGCACTCAGCGAGCTCTGCTGGAGGGGGCGGGGCATGCTGCAGTGACGTACCCATCAATCAATCAATCAATCAAGAAAGAAAGAAAGAAAGAAAGAAGTGGTCATTTAAAATATATGTCTAAAATAATAATAGTAATGTAAAAATGTAATGTATATATGTATATATAACAATATTAGACTGTTTGTGTGGTGAAAAGACACATTCTTGTAAGGCATCTGTTTGGGCTCAATACAGTATCCTGGGGGCTTACAGCAGGGACCCTTGGCATTTTATTATTTAACTCATTTTTTTCTGTTTTATACTCATCTCACTGTTAAGTAAAACGTTCGTATTGATTGAATTCAACTTGACACCTGTTTCGTCTCTTCCCTTACACAGTGTAGCATCTTCCCTTACGAAAAATAACCATGGTTTTATTGTAGTAAAAATGTAGTAACCATGGTTTTTTGGCTAATTGATTACCATTTATATAACCACAGTTTTACCACAAATACCATGGTTAAACTATGGTTAGAGTAGCAAAACCATGGTTAATTTGTGGTTACCATGGTTTAACTACAATAACCATGTTTTTTTGGTTTTATTTGTAGTAAAACCATGGTTAATTTTCGTAAGGGTTTCCATTATGCCGCCCGTTGATAGTAAGAGTAAACAAGTTTAGAACACGTACAAGTTTAGAGTCCATGCAGACGGAGGTAAAATGCAAACAGTGTTTATTGTGCTTCAAAGGTTAAACGGTTGCTTCCAAGTAAGGTAAGCTTCCTGTGGTGTCATTCTTTCAAGTTCACAGAATACACATCACAAGTCAATACCTTGCAGTAGGGATGGCTGATGCGAAACTGACGCTTCAACGCTGTGTCAAGATCCTGAAGCGCAGATGTTTCGAAACGCTGCTCCGAACTGTGATTCAAAACACCCATGTCACGTGACTATGGCTAAATGAAGCTTTGCCGCGTTTCACAAGTGTTTCATCAGGTGTACACATCTGTATGAACCTAATTCTCCACAAAGTTTAAAAGTGAAGTTAATGCATCTTCACCTCGTGTGTTTTTGTTAGAGGAGAAAGATTTTGTGATATAGGGGAGCGTGGGGCACAACCTAATGCGGGTGGTTTAACACACGTGGTTTAACACTTTCCACACATGCCAGGATGACGAAACTTTGTGTATTTACTTGTTGCCATATCAACATTATTTAGAGAAAAAATTGCGCCAAAATTAACTTACTGAACATTTATTTAACCATAGCAAAAGTAAATTTCTTACTTAAGTTTATTTTTCATCTCTGTTTTTTTGTGTTTATTTAAAATGAGACAAATCTGATATTATTGTAATCTTATATCTGTTATTTAACAGTTGAGATGGTTCTTTATTTGCTGATCTAACCAGCAGAAGACACAGCCGCGGTTTAAATCCCAGTTGAGCAGGCAGGGCATGTTGTCGCATGTTGTGCGTTACAATGAGCCCCTATTAGAACTATTATACTCTATACTCTATACAGAAGTTTAAAATATAACAATTTCATATATTCTATTATTTTAACCCTCAAAACAGGGAGAGCATGGACTCTATAGGAGCCATATCGGCAACAATTACAGCAATAAAGAATAGGACAGAAAGTATGGTGAAACTTATTTATTTTCCCAAGCAGTGTTTATGAAACCATAAAAAAAAATATTGTTACCCAAGCATTAACAAATTAACATTTTAATCACACATTTTTGATAAACATTGTGGTTCACACAGCAGTAAATCCATTTGGTCAAAAACTTTCATTTACTGGTCCCTTTATCAAAGCGTTATCTTATATTTTCAGTATTTTCAATTTGAAGCTCCTATTCATAATTGGAGTCACTCATAAAATGGTCATTATAATCAAATGAAAGTTGAACATTTTGACACCTGTCCCCTGCAGGAATTTACTCATTTGTAAGAATTGTGTTTTTTGAAAGAAAAAGCAAAAAGCAGCATATGAAAGGCTCCTTTTGAGCATTGACGTGTATCTTCAAAAGACTTAATTTGAATAAAGTCAGAACGTATCTGTTAAACATTCGCCTATCACTTTATCTGACCCTGATTCTACACAAGGAATACAAACTGGTTTAATACAGCGGTAAAGCGGCACACGATCAGCAATCTTCTTTAGCTCCTCTCTTAGAATTTCGGGGTTTTTTTGTTCAACTTTATTGACATATGTGAAAACAAAGGCTTTAATTCCTGGGTATGCCTTTAATGCATCAAGACCATTTATTATAATATCATTGTTAAGACATTTCTCTATACATGGAGAGATTAAAGTGTAGAAAACTACACATCCATCCGTGTTTTTCTCCATCAAGTGTGTCAAAGGAGAATTATTTGGAGGATTCATCAGTAAAAATTCTGAATGTGCATCTTCATGATGCCCTGCAGCAATTACTTCATTGCCTTTGTAGACATCCTTGCTGTTCTGATTTATTTTAGGTTTAACTTGTTCTGATTTATCGTTCGTCAGGAAGGGTTGTACTCTACGATCATATCCGCTTCGGCACTGCTCCTTCGGGACATTGATGGCTACTGCATACTGGCCATTCTCGTTTTGATAACTGGTTAAAAAAAAAGAAAATAATTATCACCATATATGCAAAGTAATTGAGAAATCAAGCATGCATGCTGGGACTGTGTGTAGCACTGCAAACTTTAACAGTAGGGCAAACTCATTGTGTATCATTGTGTTGATCTTTGAATGTTTTATGTGTCTACGCAAACACACAAAGGTATTTTGGAACACACTTTAGTTATGATTACCAATGTATGCAGTGAGATCACATTGTCACGTATATACTAATGTTAACAAATACAATCTCATTGCTACAGCGTTACCCCTTAATTTCATACAGCAACATGAAAACGTACCTGTAATGAAAAAATGATTGAATCAAGAAAAGGGTTTCAGTGTCCACATTTTCATTCAGCACACTTTGGATACAGGAAAGCAAAATAACCTTGAGAAGGACCCTCAAACACACAGTGGAAACCTAAAAAGAACAAAATATAAAATAATCAACAGTCATAATTTTCCTCCATGCAGTGTAGTTATTAGCATAATGGCTAAAGTCTGAGTCATGTCCCTCTCCCACTCTCCCCTACTTGATTGATTGCAATCATAGTGACGCTACCCTTACGAAAAAGTTAATTACTTAAGTATACTTCATAAAAAGTTCAAGTATATTTGTAAGTTTACTTTATGTAGTAAATCTATTAATATCAATGTACTAGTAGTAAACTTGTAAGTGTACTATTTCAATACTGCTTGGGACTAAATTGGCCCACTTTAAGTATATAAAAAGGTTTAAGTGTACTATAAGTGTAACAGTACTAGTCTACTATTTTAGTACTTGCAGTACATTTTTTTGTTTAATGAAAGTAGCCTACTCAGTAAACTACTAGTTTAATAGTTTATGTAGTGAACACACTTATAGTTTGCTATTCATACATTATTTTAGCACTTTGAGTATACTACTATGTTCCTATTTAGGTATAATGCATCCTTTTTATTAAAGTGATAGTTTGTACGTTTGAATATGGAAGGCACTCTGGCGAAAGCTAGATATTTTACTTTATAACGTATTAAATATGGATATTTTCATACACAAACCCACTGATTCACTTCAGAAGGCCTTTATTAACCCCCGGAGCTGTGTGTATTATTTTTATCGGATGGATGCACTTTTATGGATTTTGGGCTGTCATTCATTCCCATGAAAGAGCCAGGACATTATTTAATATAACTCTGACTGTATTCATTTGAAAGAAGAAAGTCATATACACCTATGATGACTTAAGTTTGAGTAAATCATGGGCTAATTTTCAATTTTGGGTGAACTATCCCTTTAACACTTCATACGTTTCATAAAAGCTAAATTTTAAACAAAAAGCAGAGAAAATCTTTTTTGTCAAAGACTATGGATAGGATTTAGAATGATGATCAAAACACAGATGGAGTAAATCAAGTCCATCAACACCCACAAAGCTTCTGTAATGTTAGGCAGGTTTGATGCTTTTAATGTTGTGATGATCATGTTGTTTTACATTTGTGTAAGCAATCTTCTATCACTTGTTTCTGCTGCTTCTTTTTATCTGGAGATTCTGTATTAGAAGATGTGTTGTAGCGCCCTATATAACAGTGAAAACATGGATAGCTGGAAAATTCAGTCAATGGCAGGTAAAGAGTCAGCACATTTGAAGTAAATTCCACTATACTACCAGTGATACTCAGAATTAGGAGCATATCTGTTTTCTTTGTAAATTTATATTTTCAAACAATGTAAGTTTATAAGACAGTATGTAAAACTATATGAAAAAGTATTTAATAGGCTACTCAATCAAAAGATTAAACATAACTACAAGCCAAGTATACTTATAATAGTAAATTATACATATGTATTTCTCGATCAAAAGATTGAGTACATGTATAGTCCAAATATAGGCTACCATGACCATGACTGTTAGTATAACTCAAGTATACTTAAGTGCAATTTTAAGTATATTTCTGAGAAGTATATAAAGTATATTTCTGAGAAGTACATAAAGTATATTTCTGAAAAGTATAAAATGTAGACTGAAAATATATGTTCTTATTTTTAGTTGAAAAGAATAGCCCACTTGAATAAACTTCTTTTTCGTAATGGTACTTACCATGATGACTGAAAAGATGCAGTGAACAGCTCAAAGATTATGTTTTGCTGTATGAGAGTGGTGAATTGGAGAAGCAAATGTATCACATTTATATGGCTCTTGTGCCACTCCTTTTGCATATAAAAGAAAGATAAACTACTTGTCTTCAACAGGGAAAGCTCTCAATATCCATTTGATAATGTGTTTGATATTTTGGAAATAGTGTGTACCTTTCTTCAACGCAACTCACTTTCAGGTTTTCAGGGATTCACAGAAATCCTGTGAAAGTAATATTTTTTTTTAATTATTGTTTACAAGTGATTCCATGTCTAACAACAGTTTAAAGTGTCATTTTGACCAATTGTGGTGCCATTCCCAGCGCTTTGGGCCAAACACTTGAAACGGACCAGTCTCCCCTGGTCCTCACACAACTGTAGTTTATGTCTGGATGCGACAGGCAGTCACAAAATTATAGATGCTCTGAAGAACTGATGGAATTAAAGCTTTTGTCTTCAAGAATTTCTGGAAGTTTAACAGAAAAAGATCTTCAGACTGAGTTTAAACAGATTGTGGCTCATGTTCCTATCTTCTGCTGTGTGAGTGAGAATGAGTGTTATTATGCTTGTGAAGGGGAAGAAAACACTCCCATAGACGCACACTGTCTGCCTCCAAAAGAGATCTAACAGTAATAGCATGATGGTTAATTTCTTCATTTCTATCCTATGTGACTGAACTATCATCCAATATTATCCAATACAGACCTATTTATTTGAAATTCAGTATGCTTACCGTAGTGAAAAAAAAAAAAAAAAAAAAAAAGAAATTTTTAAAATAATAGTATACTTAAGCACAATTTATTCAAATGTACATTAGTATACCTAAATGTATTTGTGACACACTATAAATGCATTTTAGTTGTACAAAAGTAGTGCTGAAGTTCAACTAAAGTTGGATTAAATATTCTTGTTTGTGCTAAAGTGGAACTATTCCAAGTACAATTTAAATGCTATACTCTTGTATTTAAGTTTTGAAATGCAGAATACACTAGCATAAACTTCAAATGTATTTTGGTGACATTGCAATTGCAGTTCAGTTACACTGTAAGAGTGTTGAACATACATTAATATTATACTGATAAACTTTTAATGATTTTCAAATGCATTGCAATGGCATTCCATGTAAACTTGACGTGTGCTAATGGCATCATTATAGTGTGCTTCAAATGCCTACAATAAAGTAATCTTTTTAACAGCACAGCTTATGAATTTGCCTTTTGCTGACATTTTATAGACACTCCGTTTCACTTGGAGCTGTTGAAGAAATAAAGCTAGCAGACACAACAGTAAATATCATCTACAGAATGTTTTGCTTCCCTTTTACCTGACATGATGCATAAACCGGCATAACATTAGTTTTATTCTTGTGTGTGCACTAAAACACAGACAGTTCTGTTCGTTGGTGAAAGAATGTGAATGTGCAGAACTGCTTGTGTTTCAGTGCGTGCGGATGGAATAAAACCATCTGTAACAGTTCTCTGCCTATTGTCTCTGCACGCTTCAGCTGTCAATGTACAGCACAACTGCTCCTGCTGGAAAACGCTATGAAATGATTCGCCAGTCTCACATTACGCTGCGGATTTAAATGTGCCGCATGAATTGAAATGATATACTTTTCAGGCAGTTAACATTTCTGAATTTATTTGACATTTGAACTTTTAGCTTTTTGTGTAATTTTTGAGGACTGGTCAGGATACATTTAATAAACATAATGCAACGGGTATTAAAGTACCATTAATGAGAAAAGTGCATTAGTACAGGTGCATTGGATTGAATTAGGAATACACTAAAGTAATACAACTTCTGATCAGGTACTTTCTTTCACCATTTCAAACTGACTAGATGTTGTTTTCTTTAATTTTGTCATAATTAGCCTACATATAACTTTTATAACTACTTGTATGTAAAGCTGTTTTGCAACCATGCTAAATTGTGGAAAGTGCTTCATGATTATTATTATTATTTCCTTTTTTTTTTTTTTTTCTTTTTTTTTTTTTACTCAAAACACATTTCCTGTAAACTTTTATCTAGGCCTATACTGTTTTTATACTCAAGTAGAACTCAAATACAGTTCATTGAATTGTACATTTAATCATAACAGGTCAACAGAGGATTCAACAAAAATACATTACTGAAGTGGTACTTAAATATTTAACAAATTAAATAATTTTATTTGCAAATTGCTCATTGTTACATTTGCACTGTAGGCAAAAGTTGTGGAAATGCTACCCTTTCAGCACCTATTAGCAGAACAAACTAGATGTTTCAGTTCATACCTCACATTTCCTTTGGTTTGCATAAAAAGAAAGCCCCACCTAAACAAAATGACATAGTATCATTTAAAAATAATTTCATCATTCTCAAAATCTGCAAAATTCCCAATAGTGAGCACTCTAGTGAGTTTGGTTATTTAGCAAAAGTACAGCAAAACCGATTGTTAGTGAGTGTGATGACATTGGCTTTATGGCGTGTTTGAAACATAGATCAAGCATAGCGGTCTGACATGTCAACATCTGGTTCAATCAATAGATGTTGGGGCAGGCCAATGGGGGTCAAGGTTCAGCTTTGGCAGTTACAGTGTTTACAAGTCATGTCAGAAAGAATGTATTTATGAGTTAAAATGCACATGAACATCAGCACAACTCATGATTATGAGTTTTGGTTACTTTGGACTAAAATAGGCCTATATTTATTTCATACTAACTATATTACAAACCCATTAATATATTTACTGACATACCGCTTGAGACTTACTGATATAAATATTATAATTAAGCTTTATTTGGAGTTCTTATTTTGCACAATGCATATTTCTTAATATTACGCCTATAAAAAGTGTTCAACATCACTATTACTAAGGATAGTATGCTATAGGTTAAATACAAGATATTTAAAGTGTACCTAAAGTAGCCTATACTTGCAATAGTTCCACTTTAGCACAATCAAATACTTCAGACCTCAGAACTATTTCTGGATAACTAAAGGACATTAATTAATTACTTGTTCCGATTTGTTACCAATTGAGTATACTAAAAGTACAATATCAGGGTGTACACAAATATAAACACAAATACACAAATATAAATATGTACACAAATATAAATGTATTTGTAGTATATTTAGCATAAAACACATTTATTTCAAATACATTTTAGTATATTTATTTTTCACTAGGGTAGATGAACTTGTGTTTGGATTTCATTTAAAAAAAAAAAAAGAAAAAAAAAGAAAGATGAAGCAGTGTTTAAGAGAGCATTTGACTTCACGGTTATGAGAGTCAATCATGCAAATTTGATCTAACAGACTCTCCTCAGATAGGAAAATGCATCCGTATCAGACGGCTACATGCAAAAAGTTACACATGCCAGCTAAGAAAATTACACATTTTTTTAAATATCCTGCTGCTAAAGGCCATTTCAATGAATTTATCTTTTAACTGAGCTGAACATGTATTGATTTTTCTGTATAGATATTTCTAAATTCTAAAAGTACATCACATTACACAAGTATTTACATTGTATTTACACGTATTACAGTATGTGAATTGTAATAAGGTCATGATTTTTGTATTCAATTCTGTTTCTCTTATAACTTTGTTGGCTAGTTGAGGTAAACTTTTATTTGTCAATGTGTAAAACAAAATGCTAAATGACAATGAAATTAATGACAAAAAGATATGCAGTAAGTAGTAAAGTAAAGTAAAAAAAAAAAAAAATGTAAGTATTAAATGGCTTGTGCATTAAACTCTCATTGAACACTAACTCTTGTTGCGGTCCAGAACATGTTTTTCTGTAACTCTTGGTTAGTGCATCCATTTGTTTGTTGTTTTGGCCTGGCCATCTCCAGAATATTATTATACATAGTATACAGTTCTTACAATTATGAAGGTATTGAAAAACATTTAGGAATTTAGGATAAATGTTTGGAGATTGATAGGCTACAATAAAGCTTCTGAGGGTGAAATAGTCACCAAATATTTGTCAAACATTGATTTGTCACAAGAGTTTTGTTTAGCACTTAATTTGAAACACTATTTTAAATGCTTAATTTTAAGTACATTTATTTATTTATAAGAATGTATTGTTTTATCTAGATGTCAGAAGAGACATTAAGTAATAATGAGATCAACAGAGAAGATAAGCAGTTGGTAAGATAAGCAGATATTTTCTCTGAAAAACTGAAATGTCACACATGGACATCAAAACTCAGCCTACCAAACTCAGCAATGGTGACAATAAACAAAACAAAAGATTCATGCCACAGTTTATGCTGGGTACAAATGTTTTCACATCATTCAGAGGCAGTATAGGCATCACAATGTTAAAAGTGATCTAATTTATCCTCTTCCTTGATACTTTTTGTTGTTGTTGTTTAGTTTTGCAAAACTGCTGCACAGATAGAAAGATAAGTAATTTAATATTAATCAATTTCCAAGTACCCAACCAAATGAAAAACAAATCACCATAACGGTGAACTGAATTGTTCAATAAAACAACATTTTCTTTAGTTATACAAACCCGATTCCAAAAAAGTTGGGACACTGTACAAATTGTGAATAAAAAAGGAATACAATAATTCACAAATCTCATAAACTTATATTTTACTCACAATAGAATATAGATAAGGTATCAAATGTTGAAAGTAAGACATTTTTAAATGCCATGCCAAATATTGGCTCATTTTGGATTTCATGAGAGCTACACATTCCAAAAAAGTTGGGACAGGTAGTAATAAGAGGCCGGAAAAGTTAAACGTACATATAAGGAACAGCTGGAGAACCAATTTGCAACTTATCAGGTCAATTGGCAACATGATTGGCTATAAAAAGAGCCTCTCAGAGTGGCAGTGTCTCTCAGAAGTCAAGATGGGCAGAGGATCACCAATTCCCCCAATGCTGTGTCCAAAAAGTCCTGACGCCTTCGGGCCCAGGACTGTGAGGGTGATCCCTTCCGCAGGCGGACGGTGCTTACCGCAGCATACGGTACCCGTTCGTTCGCAGTGCCCTCACAGGGTCGATCCACCAACCCCACCCGAGCCCCGAGGGCTGCGCCCCATCTTAGATCATCGCATCCTGAACTGGGCAGTGGCAAGGCTCAAGTTCAGGATGCTAACACTCAAACAGATCGTGTCTCGGATCAGGTCCGAGGACTGGTTTGTCACAATAGATCTCAAAGATGCATATTTCCATATCTCCATCCTTCCGCAGCACAGGAAGTACCTGAGGTTCGCCTTCAGGGGAGAGGCGTACCAATACCGGGTGCTTCCTTTCGGTCTAGCTCTCTCACCCTGCACGTTCACGAAGTGTGTGAACTCTGCGCTGGTCCCCTTGTGTATGCAGGGGATCCACGTGCTCAATAACATTGACGACTGGCTGATCCTAGCACAGTCAGCTCATCTTGCGGTTCAACATTGAGATGTTGTTCTCACGCATATGAGGAGGTTGGGGCTGAGGCTCAACCCCAAGAAGAGCGTTCTTTCTCCTGTGCAGAAAATCACATATCTGGGCATGAGTTGGGATTCGGTCTCTATGCAGGCCTGTCTGTCAGAGCCTCACATAGGGTCGATCCTCTCGGCCATGAGAGGGGTGAAGCTAGACCAGTCACTCACTGTAAAGCAGTTCCAGAGATTGTTAGGTCTGATGGCGGCAGCACCCAACGTGATCCCTTCGGGTCTGCTGTACATGAGAACTTTGCAGTGGTGGCTCAAGACCAAGGGTTTTTCCCCGAGGGGGAATCCCCTTT
Source organism: Paracanthobrama guichenoti (assembly GCA_018749465.1). NCBI lineage: Eukaryota > Metazoa > Chordata > Actinopteri > Cypriniformes > Gobionidae > Paracanthobrama > Paracanthobrama guichenoti. The sequence goes on from JAGHMJ010001326.1 coordinate 306,131, forward strand.
CGCATGATCAAGGCTACATGGTGGTGTCTCCGCACCTTGGTTATGTGGAAGGATCCTTGATTTCTGGCCCAAGACCCGTCCCTGGGGGCACCGTGTCAGCGTGGCATCACCTGTTTGCCACTCACGAAAATTCACATTGTCATCTGTAGTTCTCCCTGTCGCCTCCAGCTCCTCTCGGGCTCGATGCGATGGTACAGGAGTGGCCGAGGCTGCCCCTGTATGCCTTTCCCCTGATTGCTCTGCTCTGCTTGAGGCTGAGACCTGTGACACGCACCAGGGTGCCGGCCTGGGACTTATCCATCATCCTGCAGGGCCTTTCCGAGGCTCCCTTTGAGCCGCTCAAGGAAGTTTCTGAGAAGTTTCTCACGCTCAAAACGATTTTTCTGCTTGCTATTTCTTCCTTGAAAAGATTAGGAGATTTACAAGCCCTCTCTGTTGCACCCTCGTGCCTGGAATTTGCCCTGGGTATGGCCAAGGCCTTTCTCTCTCCGAGGCCCGGGTATATTCCTAAGGTCCTCACTAATCCTGTGAGACCCATTGTTCTCCAGGCCTACTGGTCTCCTCCTTTTTCAACGTCAGACCAGGAAAAATTTAATCTGCTTTGCCCGGTTCGTGCTCTAGATACACTCCGGGTTCTCGGGTGCTCGCCTCTTAATTCCATGCCACAGGCGGGCATCTGGTCTCGTATGGGGACGTGGGTATTCTCGTTCCCAAAGCGGTGACGCAGCACGAGTTCCCTTGAAAGGGAACGTCTCGGTTACGACTGTAACCTTAGTTCCCTGAATAGGAAATGAGACGTTGCGTCACCCTGCCATACTAAGCTAACGCCGTATGCTTGCAGGTGTGCTTCATAGTTTCCGGGTCTATGACATCACCCGCCTATGATGCTCCATCTCTCTACTGGACTGATGACATATGTGCTTCACGACACAATCCCACAGAGGCATTCCCAAAGCAGTGACGCAGCGTCTCGTTCCCTTTTCAGGGAACTAAGGTTACAGTCGTAACCGAGACGATTTTGGACTAGTGTAACCCCTCCTGTTTGAACTGCCCCACTCCAAGCGGGACTTGAACCCGGATCCGTCGGCATGATAGTCAGACACTCTAACAAGGAGGATAAAGGCTGCAACCTCTAACGTCAGTCGCTAGAGCTTCTCTTGAGATCAGAGCAGTGAGGTTTACACACAAAGCAACTACTAGCTGGCCTCTGTTACACTATAGGATCAGAGGAATCTTTTAGGAATTACAAAATTTGTATCAGACGGCCAAATCATGGCCCAAATTTTTACCAACAGACCCCTTTAACATTCAAAACAAAACACGTCACATCACGCTATGGACGAACTGGGAACTCCATTTCTTTCAATGGGAAACCTTTGGCGTCAAACAAAAGATGCAAATTCTATCAGTATGAAATTGCGCTGAATCGCGAATCAGTTCACGTGTGCCACATGTTGGTGAGTAGTCATAAATATTATGTCCTAATGTTTGATGAAGTATTTTCTGCTTGTCATTATCAATTATTATTAAATACTGTCACGTGACGTGTAGACCTTTAAACATTTATTCATATTTAATAACTACCAGTGTAGTTCCAACGTGGCATTTGTAGTAAAAACACAATAAAAACAACACTTACCATGATTTTACCACAGTAACCTTAATTTTAATGTGATAGGTGTAGTAAAAGGACAGTAATCTCAAATCTTACCATGCTTTTACAAATGTTCCCATTCAGTCAGTCACTCTCAACGCTACGTCAGAGTACCGATGAATAGGAATCTCGCTTGCAAGAGCCAATCTATTTCAAGTGTAACTAAAACAAGCCAATGCACATTGGCATGCAATGATTGCACCAGGTGCTCATGCCACGCCATGTGGGTATAAATGAGACACAGGTGATTGCATCAAATCAGCATTTTGATTCGGAGCCGATTGGTAGATGGTTACGCCAGATATCACTCCTTACTTCGCAGTCCTGACTGAAGACGGAAGCCGCCTTTCGGAAACGATCTCTTCAGTCGGTGTTGGTGTGATGTTTGCCGCCCATTCTATCTGCCGAGGGAGTTTTCTGTGGTCGTCGCGACCGCTGTTTACATTCCACCACAGGCAGACACAGGGCTGGCTTTATCTGGCCTTCATGATGTTGCCAGTGGCGTCATAAACAAACACCCCGACGCGGCGTTCATCGTCGCGGGCGATTTTAACAAAGCAAACCTAAAGAAAGTCTTGCCAAACTTTCACCAGCACGTCTCCTGTCCTACACGAGGAGCAAACACACTGGATCATTGCTACACTCCGTTTAAGAACGCCTATAAAGCGCGGTCACTTCCAGCTTTTGGCAAATCGGATCATGCCGCCATTTTCCTCACACCTGAATACAAACAAAGGCTCGTTCAGGAACCCCCAGTGAGGCGGGAAGTTAAGCACTGGTCACCCCACTCAGAGACCGCGCTACAGGCAGCTCTGGATGATGTTGATTGGGACATGTTCCGAGCGAGTTCAGCTGACGTCAGCGAATTCACGGATGTGGCACTTTGCTTCATCAACACGCTTACAGAGCAAGCCACGCAAACAATAACAATAACGTCCTTCTCAAATCAGAAACCGTGGGTGGACAACTCAATCTGCGCTGCAGTGAACACACGCACTGCCGCTTACAACACCGGTCTCTCCTATCAGTTAAACATGACTGAATACAGAACGTCCTACTATGCTCTCACAGAGACGGCCTGGCAGAAATTGCATATTAAGCGCTCCTTAGACCCCAGTTCCACGGCAATGGCCTTAAGGGTGCAAAGGACCTCACGCTTCTTGTGACGAAGATTACGGCATGGGCGGTGGGTCGTGCGATGTCCACTATGGTGGTCCAGGAACGCCATCTCTGGCTGTGTCTGGCAGACATAAGGGAGACCGACAAAGTCAGGTTCCTTAACTCCCCCGTCTCCCAGACTGGCCTGTGAGGCGATCAATCACATTCTGCCACAGCAGTCAGCTGCTTTCTCCACCCCACCGCCAGCAGTGCCTCAGCCTGCTCGTCGCCGAGGGCGGCTGCCTGTGTCTGCCTCCACTCCCGCGCCGCAGCAGCCTCCACCCAAGTGACGTCGTGGAGCCAGGTGCAAGCAGGGGTGGCAAGGCCAAGGGCAAGCGGCCCTGAGACTGGCGACCCGGAAATGAGGAGGACTGCTCTTCTGGAGACGGTAACCGCACCACTCCATCCCCCGGAGGAGGGCCAGGAGGAGAATCTTGTGTTCCGTTTTGTTCCTGTTTGTTCTCTTGGAGTTGTGGCCGGTCAAACGCCGGACCACACTCATCTTCCCTCTTCGCCAGCGGGCAGCAGGGGACGACCCCCTCACGTTCCTGCTGCCCACCTGTGGAATCAGGTAAGTGTTGCACGGCACACTCTCACCTCGCTCCACGAGACAGCCGCCCCAGCCCAGTACCTGCATTCCACCTCGCTGCCCCACGGTGGGTACGCCGGTGGTCCCTATGGTCTCGCTTGTACGGTCCCTGGGAGCCTGGCTAGCGCTCCCCAGTCCGTCTCGCTGGCTCATTCGGATCATCAGGCTCGGCTACGCAATCTAGTTCGCCCGGTGCCCCCCCAGGTTCAAGGGCGTCCACTTCACTCCGGTGAATGCCGCAGATGCCCATGTCCTTCAAGAGTTTTATTTGTCACATACACAGTTATATACAGAATATACAACCGGCAGTGAAATGTAAACAGGTCCGCTCCATGGACAGTGCAAATTCACAGTTAAAAACACAAGGAAGAAATTATAATAGAAATAGTACTTTTTTTATATCCTATCTATATATATATATATATATATATGTCCATATCTGTAGAATTATAAATAATCAAGTCAAGAGAAAAAAAAGGTAACAAATAAGGATAAAGTGGAATAAAATAATTGAAGTAGACTTTGCAGTGAGTAAACTGTAGACTTATAAATATGTGGTTAACAAATGTATAAAGAGTATAATGTGCAAACAGGTTTATGACAGGTTGTTACACAGCTTCAACGAGAACAGAAAGTGCAGTGCAATGTCAGTGTATCGATGTTTATCCTGGACGTGAAGTCACGTGATGTTAAGTGACTGAGTTCAGAAGTCTGATGGCCTGGGGAAGAAGCTCTACCTGAGTCTCTCAGTTTTGGCCATCAGGCTTGAAGCGCTTACAGATGGTAGCAGCGTGAAATGAGGGTTTGCAGGGTGATTAGAGTCCTTGATGATCTTGGTAGCTCTACCTTTGCAGCGTTTGGTGTAGACGTCCTGCAGAGACGGGAGAGCTGACCCTGAGATACGCTGATAAGCGCACGACTCTTTGCAGGGCTTTCATGACTGGTGCTGTTCCCATACCACGCTGTGATGCACTGAGTTAAAACACTTTCTATCGCCCCTAAATAGAAAGTTTTCAGGATAGCTGGTGAAAGCCTGAATTTCCTCAGCTGGCGCAGGTGGTACAGTCTTTGCCTGGCTTTTTCACCTGTGTCTGAATGTGAGCAGTCCAGGTCAGGTCCTCGGAGATGTTTACTCCCAGGTACTTGAAGCTGCTCCTCTCTCTACTGGTGACCCGCTGATCATGAGGGGAGAGTATGTCCGTTGCTGTCTCTTCCTGAAGTCCACAATCATTTCTTTGGTCTTGCCAACATTCAGAGAGAGACAGTTGTCCTGGCACCATTTGATGCTCCACCTCGCCCAAGTATGCCGCCTCATTGTTGTTGGAAATGAGGCCCAGGACAACAGTATCATCAGCAAATTTGATGATAGAGGTGGAGCTGTGTGTGGACAAACAGTCATGCGTGTAGAGAGAGTAGAGCAGGGGGCTCAGGACACAGCCTGGTGGAGCTCCCACACTCAGGGTGATGGAGGTGGAGGTGGACTGGCCTATTCTCACCACCTGAGGCCTGCCAGTGAGGAAGTCCTCAATCCAGTGGCAGAGAGAAGGATTCAGGCCGAGATCCAGGAGTTTGGAGGTTAGCTTGGTGGGAACTATGGTGTTAAAGGCTGAGCTATAGTCAATAAATAGCAGTCTTACGAGTTCCCACTTTGCTGTCGATGTGAGTGAGGGAGGAGTGGAGGACATGAGAGATGGCATCTTCAGTCGATCTATTGGGACGATAGGCAAACTGAAGAGGGTCCAAAGTGTCAGGAATGAAGGCGCCAAATGGTGTTTTTAATGAGTCTCAGACCTTCATGACTATAGACGTGAGAGCCACTGACGATAGTCATTTAGGCAAGAGGGTTTACTGTTCTTAGGGACAGGGATGATGGTGGATTTTTGAAGGAGGTGGGGACCACAGATGTAGCTGGGACTCATTAAAGATAGATGTAAACCACAAAGCGGGTGAGTAATCAGCACAGGACCGCAGAACACGACCTGAAATACCATCCGGCCCAGCAGCTTTCCTGACGTCCACACGCTTGAGTGCGTGCGGAGATTGCTGTCCTGCTGGCGAAGAACGATATGAAGACCGGCTTCTACAGCCCGTACTTCATTGTACCCAAGAGTCCTGAATCGGAGCCTCCACAAGCTACCGTTCAAGATGCTCATGCAGAAACGCATTTTCGAATGCATCCTTCCCCAAGATTGGTTTGCAGTGATCAACCTGAAGGACACGTAGTTTCATGTCTCGATCCTTCCTCAACACAGGCCGTTTCTGCGCTTTGTGTTCAGGCATATCAGCTCCTGCCCTTCCGGCTGTCCCTGTCCCCCCGTGTCTTCTGGAAAGTCACAGAGAGGGCCCTTGTACCCATGAGAGAACGGGGCATTTGCATCCTCAACTATCTCGACGACTGGCTCATTCTAGCACAGTCCAGGGATCAGTTGTGCAAACACAGGGACCTGGTGCTCAGACACCTCAGCCAGTTGGGTCTTCGGGTCAACTGGGAAAAGAGAAAACTCGTCCCCATGCAGAGGATCTCTTTTCTCTGTATGGAGTTGGATTCGGTCAAGCAGACAGTGCGTCTCACAGAGGAGCGTGTCCAGTCGATGCTGAACTGCCTGAACACGTTTCAAGGCAGGATGGCGGTTCCACTGAAACAGTTTCAGAGGCTCCTGGGGCATATGGCAGCCGCGGCGATAGTAACGCCGCTCGGCCTGCTTCATATGAGACCACTTCAGCATTGGCTACACGGCCGAGTCCCGAGATGGGCATTGCAACGTGGCACTCACCGGGTGAGCATCACACCGGCCTGTCGCCAGTCCTTCAGTCCGTGGTCAGACCCATTGTTCCTTCGGGCCGGAGTGCCCCTAGAACAGGTGTCCAGGCATGCTGCGGTTTTCACGGATGCCTCTGCCATGGGCTGGGGAGCCACGTACAACGGGCATGCAGTGTCAGGGGTTTGGACGGGCCCGCACCTGCATTGGCACATCAATTGCCTCGAGTTGCTAGCAGTACATCTTGCTCTGAGCTGCCTCAAAGGGCAGTTATGGGGCAAAGATGTACTGGTCCGCACGGACAACACTGCGACCATTGCGTATATCAACCGACAAGGTGGTCTGAGCTCCCGTCGCATGTCGCACTCGCGACATCTCCATCTCCTCCTCTGGAGTCAGAAGTGTCTGAGGTTGCTTCGGCCATTCATGTCCCTGGAGTGCGCAACCGTGTGGCCGATGAGCTTTCACGAGCTGCGCTCCCAGGAGAGTGGTCACTCCACCCCCGGGTGGTTCAGCTGATCTGGAGACAGTTAGGGCTGGCACAGGTCGACCTGTTTGCTTCCCCAGAAACGTCCCACTGCCAGTGGTTCTATTCGCTGACCGAGGGTACACTCGGCACGGATGCCCTTGCGCACAGCTGGCCCTAGGGGCTGCGCAAGTATGCGTTTCCCCTAGTGAGCCTACTTGCACCGAAACTGTGCAAGGTCCTGGAGGACGAGGAGCAGGTCCTGTTGGTGGCGCCGTACTGGCCCAACCAGACCTGGTTCCCAGAACTTATGCTCCTCGCGACAGCCCCTCCTTGGCCGATTCCTCTGAGGAAGGACCTTCTGACTTAGAGACGGGGCACCCTGTGGCACCCGTGTCCAGACCTGTGGAAGCTTCGTGTCTGGCCCCTGGACGGGACGCGGAGGTTCTAGGTGACTACTTCTAGCAGAGCTAAAGACACCCAACACGTTCGCTAGATTCTATAGCCTACGTGTAGAGCCGGTCTCCTCCTGTGTTCTCATCTCAAACGGGTAGAAGCACTGAGAGGCCCCGACTTTTGTCGGCTTGCTGCGCTCAGGCGCTCTTATTCTTCAGAATCAAACTCTGTGAGTCCTCCATCTCCCTCGGTGCCACACGTCACGGAACGTCGGGCATCAGGCCCCTTGCCGCTGAATCCTTGAGAACCGGTAATGGGCTGGGATTATATGAGTGACACTGCGGGGATCCCATATATTCTTCCACGGCTGCTCCTATGGGAAGCCTGTGTCTTTCCCTTGGGAGAGCCTTCCCATCACTGGGACTGAGCCCCCTCCTCCCTTGCGGGCTATGGCTCAGCATTGTACTCCACATAACTCCTTTGGGGTACGATGTGGGCTCCGCAGCGTCCCCTTCTCTAGGGCACGCTTTCCCAGTGTTATCCAATAATCAATAAGTAGGGTCGTGCGGAACAGCAGTGATGGACTTCGTGGTATCAGCCCCGTCTCATCAGGTAAGAGAGCTCAGGCGGCTCACACTGGGCACTGGAAGGGGGCAGAGGCCATGGCACTTTGGTAGGGATTCCTATTCGTCGGTACTCTGATGTGGCGCCGAGAGTGACCAACTGAATGGGAACATCTTGGTTACGTATGTAACCCTCGTTCCCTGAAGGAGGGAACAGAGACACCACGTCCCGTCGCCATGTCCTCTGTACCCTGCTGGGGTGCCTGTCTACCTACTTGGCTCCTCAGCAAAAAGCTGATTTCATGCAATTACCTGTGTCTCATTTATACCCGCACGGCGTGGCATGAGCACCTGGTGCAATCATTGCATGCCAATGTGCATTGGCTCATTTTAGTTACACTCGAAGTAGATTGGCTTTCGCGAGCGAGATTCCTATTCGTCGGTACTCCAACGCGGCGTCTCCATTCCCTCCATCAGGGAACGAGGGTTACATAGGTAACCGAGACGGTTTTTTTTTTTCCCAATATCGATTTTTTTCTCAGATCGTCTATCTAGAATGTGCTGTGTTTGTTGCCATGTCGGACACAAAAAGGCGGCGAGCATGGCAGAAGTGACGTCTTTGGTACCCATGAATACATACATATAAGATGAGGGAAATGAAGTAAGACACTGAACAATCATAATGATATATGTAATTACAGACATAGAAAGAAAAGCATAAGAAAAGACATTATAGGCCTACTATCAAAAATTAGCACATATTTACGACTACTTAGTAACATCAGACACACGTGAACTGAGGCCACATAGGCCTCTATGTGACACCGTCTTTGAGGCCGTCTTTATTGTGACACCGGCAGGCCCGGATTAAGAACACATAGGGCTCTGGGGTTATAACAAACCCAAGGGCCCCCATAGCAGCCGATCTTGGTGCCACAACGTTTTCTACCACAGAAATAATTAGTATTTTTAAAAATATAAAATCTTCAAAGCACAGAGATACAATGAATATATACTGTCTGAATATTACATTTTAATATTAAGTAGGTCTATATATAAATATTCCAGGCTGCAACACATTAACACATAAATGCATTAACTCGAGATATGAGGTCAAAGCAATCAGGTTTCCTGAAACAGCAACAACTTTTGAGCGTACAACTGCCTTAAGGAGTTTCAAAACCTGTGAGGTCCCAAATTTGAGCTATTTTGGGGGTTTGGGGGGCTAAAAAAATTTAGATTTCTCTGATCTATATATGTGAATTTTAAGATGTTTGAAGGATAAAATAAATGAATAAATAAATAAATAGCTTACAAAACCGTGTTAGTGGACAGTAGTCATACCTGCTCTCTCCTCATTTATATCACTTTCTTCATTTCCATCACTCTTTCGTTTTCTCTCAGTGTCCTTCTCTTGCCCGGTCTCTTCCCCTCCTAAAGCTCTGCCTGATAGTCTTTTCATTGTTTAACATTTCTATCCTAAAACAGCTGTCAAATATGAAATGTTTATTTTAGATACTTACATCTCGCACCGTTTACTGAAGTGTAGCGTGACGCAGCTTCTGTGAACATAAAGCCCGCCTACTTTAATTTGATTGGTCATCTCAAATATTTTGACATTGACGAGCAGTGACAGACCGCAGACAGGACAGCTCAGATAAGAAGATAACCTTGTAGTACTAAAGTAGTGTTAATACTCTATTAGTAAATTATTTCACAACATTTATTGTGTACACCTCTGAAAAATACCTCATAGCTGACTATGGCCATGATTACAGTCGTGTAGGCAGCCTATAGTTTACCTCAACACTTCAGTTTACACAGTCGAAGGCTGGTTCAGCTAGCTTCGTCACAGAGCTTTTACTGTACACATGATGTTGCGCTTGTATTAAATTCAAATGGATAAAGCAATTGCCTGGCGCTCGTTATCACTTCAATAGAGCGGCGAAAGCGCCAAACGAGTTCGTCAGCGCTGTGCGTGAGACAATCAAGTTGCTCTCGAGCTGCGACTGCTGGATGCACACTCAGTTTAATCAGGTAGCGGCGTTTCATTACCTTGCTTTTGGTGTTTGTTCCCATGCACTCGCAGCACTCCAGTAAATAACAGCGCTTAATATGTGGGGGTGTGGTGGGGTTGGTTTGGCGAGCGGCCCACCAGGAAAAGTGCTCCTGATCAACTTGGCCAATCACGTGCCCCCTCCGTGCTTGGAGCCCTGGGGCTTCAGCCCCACCTAGCCCTTATGTTAATCTGGCCCTGGACACCGGGGGCGCTTGACCATGCTTCAGTTTTTGACACCTTGGGAGTGAGAATGGGTTGAACAACAATACTAGTATGCTACTACAGCCAACAGTGACCTGAAGCATCAGTGTCAACAGAACTTATTCCTGAACAGAACAACTTCCTGACTCAGGAGAATGCGTTGAATGTGAAAAATGCTATTAATGAAGAAACACACTTTACTGAGGTGCAGAGCTCATTGCTGCAGGAACTAGGAAAGTTGTAATTAGTAAGTAGTTAGTCCTGAATCCCGCTGACAACTCGCCCATGAGCAAACTTCTGAATAAAAGAAAAAACAGCTGCTCTGTTTTCTACACCTTTGAATCTCCCTGTGTTAACACGTGTCTGGATGCGACAGGCCGTCACAGCATTATAGAAGCTCTGAAGAACTGGAAAGAACATGATGGAATTAAAGCTTTTGTCACTGAAAAAGATCTTCAGACTGAGTTCATGAAGATTGTGGCTCATGTTCCTCTCTTCCGCTGTGTGAATGAGAATGAGTGTTCTGCTTGTAAAGGGGAAGGAAACACTCCCGTAGATGAGAGCTGTCTGCCTCCAAGAGAAGATCTAACAGTTATGCAGTAACATGATGGTTCATTTCTTCATATCTTTCCTATGTGATTTTGAACTAACATCCAATACAGACCTTTTGTTATAAAATTCAGCATGCTTAGATGAGCTTGTGTTGGATTATTTATATATATTTTCCCCCACAAGAGGTCAGCAGAAACACTCAATGTCTGAGGAGGCATTCACTAATTGGACTGGAATGAGCTCTTTTTTTTTAAATGTACAAATTATGCTTCTTTTAAAATTTAAAATAATAAAATTCAAGAATGTAGAGATAAATACAATAAAAATCACCATTTTCTTTTTAAATCTGCATAATTTTAAAGATAATATTTTACCATAATAGACTGATATAAGATTTCTGGGGGAAAAGGGTAATTTTGACCTGCAAGGAGATGTTTTGTTTTTCCCTAGGGAGGAAAGGGGTAGGGTTAATTAAATATAATTTCAAATGTTGCTGTCCGCGTTGTGCAAACAGCACCATTTAACAGCATGATCTGTTTGGCCTTGTGCAAGCAGCAGTTGTGATCTTGTGGCCTGTTTGATGTTTATCTTGGACATGTGAATGATTTGGCAGTTTTTCACAGTTGTTAGAGTTGTGTGAGGCCAAGCAGACACATAGCCTACCGCAAGTATTCAGTCACACTCGGCTGCTGTGTCAAACTGTAAAATGTGTGAATTTAAAACAAAAAAAACAACCTTTTTTGGTATCTTTCACTGAATACGGCATTTCAGAATGTTGGTAAACGATAGGCACCAAGATACTTCCGGGTGGCAGAACGCGAGTGGCTTCTACTGACCAAGTGAAGAGATCCAGCCGGCTACTGTAAACAGTTACATAGTTAAAAACATTATTGTTGATCAAAGTTGAAACTACGACGAAAACGTGTTGTGTTTGGAGTTGCGCCGCCAGATATACAGCAAAAGGTGTAGGATTTTATCGATTTCCTTCAGAAAAAGTAAATATATCCAACTCTTCAACTCTACTTTGTGTATTCTCAAAACTGTCCATATACAAAATCAAATCAAATCAAATCACCTTTATTTATATAGCGCTTTTAACAAGTCCAATTGTTTCAAAGCAGCTTCACATTGTTAACAGGAAAATAATGCAACAGAATTTGTACAGCCGTTCTGGTGAAACGGTGATGTTATCCAGCTAATTTCAAGTATCATATAGTGTCAATGCGGGCAGATCAGTAATATAGATGAAATTTAGGTGTCCCCAACTGAGTAAGCCAAAAGCCAGAGGCAACGGTGGCAAGGAACCAAAACTCCTTCAGGGTCAGAATGGAGAAAAAAACCTTGGGAGAAACCAGGCTCAGTTGGGGTGCCACTTCTCCTCTGGTCAATGAACAAACAGTGTATGATTATAATTCTGGCAACATTACAGGTCAGAAGTCATATTAGGTAAATAGATATTCGTAAGATTATTCGAAAGATTGGAGTCGTCGCGTAGAAGACGGGTTTAATGAGATTGTCGTGTCGATGCAGCATTTACGGGGTTTATTTGACATGCTCTCTGCAGACATTTCAGGGATGCGTTGGTCATGTCCAGGCGCAGGTCCACCATCTGATCTGGATACGGCCCGGATCCGGCAGACTGCAGTAAACCTCGGGATAAACAGAGAGACTAACATTAGCGTAGATGCCATTCTTCTTATGATGTAACGAGCACATCAGGTGTTATGGGAAGTGTTCCCGGTTCCGGCTGACCTAGTTAATGCAGCCTAACAATCATTTACTGATTTGAATAATAGAAATTGATAATGTTTTATGTGTAAGCCATAGTAAAGAGATGCGTTTTTAGTCTAGATTTAAACTGACAGAGTGTGTCTGCTTCCCGAACAATGCTAGGAAGACTGTTCCAGAGTTAAGGCGCTAAATAGGAAAAGGATCGACCGCCTGCAGTTGATTTTGATATTCTAGGTATTATCAACTGGCCAGAGTTTTGAGACTGCAATAGACGTGATGGAGTATAATGCGTTAAGAGTTCGCTCAAGTACTGGGGAGCTAAACCATTTAGTGCTTTGTAAGTAATAAGCAAGATTTTAAAATTTATACGATGTTTAATAGGGAGCCAGTGCAGTGTTGACAGAACCGGGCTAATATGGTCATACTTCCTTGTTCATAGCAGAGCATAATTATCTTCAGCTGGGGAAATTTGAGACTAATATTAGTAAACTTAAGGTCTCTTTTGAAGATCAAACTCATTGCCAGTCACTGCCTGAAGTAAAAGTATTATAAAAGTATTATACAAGGAAGAGGCAGAACTTCTAGTGTCATGTAGGTTACTGATCAAATGTCAATGGAAGAAATAGCAAAAGCAAAACATAGTTGTAGGCTACTGCTGATGGATGATTGATGCGTGTACCACATTGGTTTCATCATCACCGCAAGTTTAGTTTGAGTGAATGCATAGTTGAGTACCGCTAGTCTATAGCACGCTATCCTTTTCACCGTCAAAAGCTCACGTCTGTGCCAGCCAATCTCAGTAACAGAAAACTATAGTGCTTTCCTGTAGTGCAAACAATAAGAGCATGGTGCTAGCAATGCTAAGGTCATGGGTTTGATTCCCAGGGAAAGCAAGAACTGACAAAATGTAAAAAATGTGTACCTTGAATGCAATGTAAGTCGCTTTGGATAAAAGTGTCTGCCAAATGCATAAATGTAAATGTAATTTAAAACGATCATAGCCTTTTTAGTTAGATAACAGGAAAATAGACCATCTACCATAGCCTAACATATTGTAAGTCAAACAGCAACAGTCACTAAAACAACTAAGTACTCAATGGTAGGCTGAGGATCATTTAAAAATTATGGTAATAGACTACAAGACCAAGGTTAGGCATTTTCTATATTGCCATCTCCTGAATTAATTAATCAGTCACTTAATGATCATGTTAAGTATGTCTGAATTTCCACCACATCTGTTTTTGAATCAATTTACCTGTTGAAATATAGATTAGGCTATTGCCGAGAGCCGGATCTTCGGCCCTTAGACGGCACTGCATCACATACAGGAATGCTACTGTAATGGAAATCACAACATGGGCTCAGGAATACTTCCAGAAAACATTGTCGGTGAACACAATCCACCGTGCCATTCGCCGTTGCCGGCTAAAACTCTATAGGTCAATAAAAGAAGCCATATCTAAACATGATCCAGAAGCGCAGGCGTTTTTTTCTGGGACAAGGCTCATTTAAAATGGACTGTGGCAAAGTGGAAAACTGTTCTGTGGTCAGACCAATCAAAATTTGAAGTTCTTTTTGGAAAACAGGGACGCCATGTCATCTGGAACAACATATGCTCCCATCCAGACGTCGTCTCTTTCAGGGAAGACCTTGCATTTTCCAACATGACAACGCCAAACCACGTACTGCATCAATTACAACATCATGGCTGTGTAGAAGAAGGATCCGGGTACTGAAATGGCCAGCCTGCAGTCCAGATCTTTCACCCATAGAAAACATTTGGCGCATCATAAAGAGGAAGATCCGACAAAGAAGACCTAAGACAGTTGAGCAACTAGAAGCCTGTATTAGACAAGAATGGGACAACATTCCTATTCCTAAACTTGAGCAACTTGTCTCCTCAGTCCCCAGACATTTGCAGACTGTTATAAAAAGAAGAGGGGATGCCACACAGTGGGAAACATGGCCTTGTCCCAACTTTTTTGAGATGTGTTGATGCCATGAAATTTAAAATCAACTTATTTTTCCCTTAAAATGATACATTTTCTCAGTTTAAACATTGGATGTGTCATCTATGTTGTATTCAGAATAAAATATTGAAATTTGAAACTTACACATCATTGCATTCTGTTTTTATTCACATTTTGTACAGTTTTCCAACTTTTTTGAAATCGGGCTTGTATAAATATGCACAATATATTTGTAGCATTTCATATGTCACAGCTTTAAGATAATGGAAGGATATCACAGTAAAAATAGAATCATGTATCTAGAGTGTTTGAATATAATAATACTTGAACCACAAATGATGCTTGATAAAAAAAGTATTTTATTTGCTCCAGCTGTAAGCAGACATGCTGACATTAGTCCAACAATAATTGGCGTCTAATCAAGCACGCAATATTACATTTGCATTTTACGGATTATAGATTTGATTTGCTAGTTTAAATGTTGCTCTGGAATTAAAAAGGAAAAAGTCCCAGCTAAATAAAACTGTATAGAAGAAAAGCATCAGTCTTTTTTCTACAGGCGATCACATTTCATATCCCCACACTGATAATATTGCAAATTAGGTGCTATTTCCTTCAGTCTTTTATCACCGCATCCCTTTTATCCTCATCATCTCTCCAGATTTTTTTGAATGCAAAGGCTTTAATTCCCCCATATTTTTCTAACTTTTGAAGATTGTCTTTGATGCTGAATTCCCCAACATTTGATATGCATTTATCCAAACAGGGTGAATTTACAGTGAAATAAACCACACATTTATTGTTAACATTCAAGACGGGTTTCAGATAATTCTTCAGGCGATACTCTGAATGATCTTGTTTATCTTTATCAGCCCTCGCAGCGATGAGTTCACCACTCTTATAAACCTCATTCTTCTCAAATTTTTTTTTCACTTCAGTTAAGTCCGGACCTAAATAGTCAGACTCTGCAAGACATTTGTCCTTCTCGACTCTGAACGCGATAGCGTATTGTCCCATGTTACGCAACCTGGAAATGAAAGAATAGTTTAGTTAAAATTATTGTTTGATGGTGCAATAATTAACAAATAATTCCTTTTTAGAACTCAATACACTCTCTTTACGGTCTTTGTTATAATTTTTCTTAATATATTTCTTGTCATTTCATGATGTGTAGTTTTTTTTATTTTATTTTATTATTATTTTTTCTTATTATTATTTTAAATTGTAAATTCTACTAATACGTTCAATCAAAGAAACTTACTGATTCTCAAAGTTCTCCACAATATTCATGAGGGTTTTTCGGTCCACATTCTTACCCACAGCACAAGTACAAAAGTGAAGCAGGCAGATCAGGAGGACCCTCAGCGGTACAGCAAAAACCTGAAGCAAACAAATACAAACACCTTATACACAAAGCACATCAGAATTATTCTTTGATTATTATGAATATTCGTTGAAGTTTGTATGTGCTCTTTTTAGGAGTTTTTTTTTTTTTTTTTTTTTTTGACCAGACCAATGTGAGCAATAGTGATGCTATTTTAGATCCACTAACAATGATATTATTAAGTGATGAAGTATGAGTATAACTTACCATTTTATCTGTTGTTCAGACCAGAAGATTCAGAGATGCTGTGTGAGTCTGCAGTGAAGCAGGAGTGATGAGGAAGAGGAAGTAGATGGTTTATATTCTGACACTCGACCAGCCCTCTTCTTCAACACCATGAGAAGACCAATTAAAAAGCTTCACACTTGCATCACTGACTCCTGTAATAATGTCACTGAGCATCTTTGTGTGTCTCGCCATATGGACGTCCTCAAAATGGTCAATAAGAAATAAAACAATTACAGTTTTTTCTCAATTGATTTGACACATTTCTCCAAAGGAATGTAGTTGCTCTCAAAACAATTAACACAGCAAACTAAACTCACTCTTATGTTGGCAAAACAGTTCAGTATTCACTGCATAATGAAGCACTGCGGTTTATTCTAGTAATGCATTTATCAAAAATAAATACTAATATCAAAACTACAAGTGTGATCTCTGGTGATTTAATAACAAATTCAGCTGTAGATACACAAATATATAAATGAAAAATGCATGTTCCTTTTCAGTCGGTCACGTTCGACGTACGTCGGACGTCACCGACGAATTGGGATCACTTCAGGGAGCCCCTATCAGCTTCGAGATTTAGAGAACAGGCCAATGAGAATTGGTGTGCGAGATTTGCATCTCGCGCTCCGCCCCGCAGTGCGGGTATAAACGGAAGCGAAATGCAGTGCACCTTTGTCATTCACATCGGAGCCGAACACGGTGTGGATGAAGAAGACTGTTCCTGCTTCAGCAGAGAGAAAAAGAGAACGACAGAAGATGCTTCTTTGAGTGCTGAGTGGGATGGCACGATCAGCGGCGGCCGCGAGCTCCCTGATACAGTGACAAACTGCTGTTTTCACAGCACTGTTTGGTCTGTTGGTTCGGTGAGGGCGTTCCCAATGGTGAGTGCATACACAGGCTGCACTACTCTCCTGTGTTTTGCCGCGGGTGCTTCAGCACATTTAAAAGAGCACATTTTCTTCTAAAAGAGCAGCGCGGGTGTGACACTGCGTCTTTTTCAAGACGTCATTCCACCCGTGCGCGCTTCTGGATGCGGTTGTTTCCTGTCCTTATTGACGGCCACGAGCCCTCTCGCATAACTATGTTGAGATTGCGTTCGTGGGTGGTCCATGTGCTCTCAGGAGAACGGGATCACGTCGTCGCCTTCCCCGTGAGGGTTTGAGTGTTCAGCGTGCCGGCACTCGGCACTCTAGATGCGCGGTCGAGACTATGAAACCTCAAACGGGGTTGAGTCCCTTCACTTATACCCCGATCTAGTGTCTTTTCTGGTGCACCAGAAAAGGGGCTACTTTGGCTGATAAGCCTGGGTGATCTGAGGATTACAGTGGGGCTTCCCTGCCGAGCACATCTCCGTGGGCCCCCCACTCCTCTAGCGCATCGCAGCATGCTGAGACTGTGTTCGTGGGTGGTTCATGTTCTCTCATGAGAGCATGACCACGTCGGCACGTTGTTCATCTTACCCTTTTCATAAGTGTTTTAGTGTTCAGCGCGCCATGTGCCGTCTCACGGCCACGCTCACTATCTCGCATGCCTGCTGGTAGCTTACAAATGGGATTTAAAAAAATAAATAAATAAATAAATAAATAAATAAATAAATAATTAAAGGGACCTAGCGTTTCATTTGGGGCTCTAGCAGAGGACAGATGTCAATCGCTGCATCGGAGAGAGGGCTGTTATGTGTTGAAAATGAAGATGAGGCTGAGATTCCCACTATAATAGTGGATGTTTCATGCTGAATCAGATTCATACTTGACAGTCATGCTTCCCCGGGTGGCTGGGGCATAGCGCAACGCATAAATCGCCTTGCCCGCCCCCTTGCCTTTTTCCCGGATGTGCATTGGAAAGCTTTAGCAGTGTGGAACCGCTTGGCACCAGAAAATGGAACGCCAAAGGGGCCATAGCCTGTATAAAGTTTTCCTCTCTCTCACTACCCTCATCAGGTGGGGTGGCAGTGCCACTGGCAGGCTGCCTCCACCCAGCACTCTTCGTGCATAAGGGTAGTTCTGAGCTGAGGTTGAGCTGCGCACAGTGGCTTTTATATTTAAAGTCACAGCGCTGGCCCTCGGCCAGGCGATGTCCAGAAACACCATTGGCGACCCCTCAGTCTGCTCGTCGCCATGGGCACCCGGATTTGGTTAAGAGCTGCTCTTCCCTAGTGGAGGGCCGTGTGGAGAATCATTGGTAAATTCTGTTCCGCCACTGGTGTCAAATACAACCAGTGGTACCCAAATTCTAAAGAGCAGTTCCAATACCTCTGGGTGCCAGGAGAGTGTGCTCGGCGGTGTTCGACGCTTCCATGCCTCGTCACCCTCAGGCGCCTCTCCTATCGCCAGCAGGGGGTGCCGGCTGTGTCTGGGACACACACAAGTGGCCTCCCCACACTCGTGCACCCCCTCAGCGGAAGCAGGTAAGTGTTGCACAGCACACTCAGACCCCACCTTGGGCCGCTCCCATGCCATCCGTGTCGGGTCCCTGCATGCTGCTGCACTGCCCCGCTGCGGGCACGTCTGTGGTGCCGTTGGTCCCACTTGCACGGTTCTTGGGAGCCTGCCTAGCGCTCCAGCCCGTCTTGCTGGCTCATCCGTACCATCAGACTCGGCTATGCGATTCAGTTCGCCCGGTGTCCCCCCAAGTTCAGGGGCATCCACTTCACCTCCATGTCGAAGGAGAATGCCCCTGTGCTTCAGGCGGAGATCGCGGTCTTACTGGCGAAGGATGCAATAGAGCCGGTCCCTCCAGCCGATATGAAGACTGGGTACTTCATTGTGCCCAAGAAAAGCAGCGGATTACGGCCGATCTTGGTTCTGTGACTTCTGAACCAGTCCCCAGGCTGCTGTTCAGGATGTTAACGCAGAAACGCATCTTCAGGTGCGTCCGTCCCCAAGATTGGTTTGCAGCGATCGACCTGAAGGACGCGTACTTTCATGTCTCGAGTCTCCCTCGACACAGACCGTTATTACGCTTTGCATTCGACGGACAAGCATGTCAGTACAAAGTCCTACCCTTCGGGCTGGCCCTGTCGCCCCGTGTCTTCACGGAAGTCGCGGAGGTGGCCATTGCTCCCGTGTGGGAGCGTGGTGTTTGTATTCTCAACTACCTCGATGACTGGCTGATTTTTGTCCAGTCGTGAGAGCAGTTGTGCAAACACAGGGACATGGTGCTCCGCCACCTTTGCCAGTTGGGCCTTCAGGTCGACTGGGAGAAGAGCAAACTCTGCCCCTCGCAGAGGATCTCTTTTCTCAGGATGGAGATAGACTTGGTCGCCTGGACAGCGCGCCTCACCGAGGAGCGCGTCCAGTCGGTGTTGAACTGCATGAATTTGTTCAAACGCAGGATAGCGGTACCACTGAAACCTTTTCAGAGGCTCCTGGGGCATATGACATCCACAGCCACAGTAACGCCGCTGGGATTGCTTCATATGAGACCGCTTCAACGCTGGCTCCACGACCGGGTCTCGAGATGAGCGTGGCGCAGTGGAACTCTCCGTGTCCAAGTGACGCCGAGATGCCGCCAACCTTCAGCCCGTGGTCGGACCCTTCATTTCTACGGGCAGAAGTGCCTCTAGAACAAGTGTCCAGGCATGCTGTTGTCTCCACGGATGCCTCATCCACCGGCTGGGGTGCCACGTACAACGGGCTTGCAGTATCGGGTCTGTGGACGGGTCATCGGGTCTGTGAACTGCAATGGCATATCAATTGCCTGGAGTTGTTAGCAGTTCGTCTTGCACTCAGCCGCTTCAACGCCGCTCAGAGGCAAGCACGTTCTGGACAGCACTGCGGCCGTTGCGTACATCAACAAACAGGGTGGTCTACGCTCCCGTCGCATGTAACAACTCGCCCGCCATCTCCTCCTATGGAGTCAGTCACTGGAGAAGTTGGAAATTGTCCCAAACAACTACACAATTTTGCTCAATTTGCTCCTGATCACCCTGCAGAAAGTGGATTTCATTGAGGGAGTGAAAAAAAAAATGCAGGATCCTTTCTGTGTTGTGCAACCCCAAGGCAGCATTGTGTGCCACAACACCAGTGGATTGCAGCACTGGTTGTCCAAGGACATTGACTGTGGCACAATGTTTATATTGGGCTGAACTCTGTCTAGCTTTTCTCAAGGAAAGAACTTCATTTATGACATGGTCAATTAGGGTGGCTCTGATTTCATTTGAAACCCATCTGTACTTCTGTATCCTTCTACCTCTTCTTCCTCCTCTTCCCTTCCCCTCTGTCCATGTATTCTTGTATGTTCTACTCCTGCTGTTTCCACTAAAACCATTGCCCTCCACATCTCCTCTCCCTCTTCTCCACTTCCTACATCCTCAGCTCCTCTTGCTCCATCTCCTCTTTCTATACCATATATTCCTTTCCCCTCATCTCTTGCCACCTCTTCCACTGTTCTTCTCTTAATACTACCCTTCCTCTATATATGAACCATACAGGTTTTTTTCACATGGGACCCAACAACTGGAGTACAGAGGTTTAAAAACACAGGGGCAAACAAGCTTAACAAATTAACAAGACACACCTGGGGAGACCAATCAACATGAAAAACATCTCGGTTACGACTGTAACCTTAGTTCCCTGAACAGGGAACGAGACTCTGCGCCACCGCTTTGGGAATGCCTCTGCGTCGTGAAGCACGTGTTTAATCAGTCCTATGGAGAGATGGAACGTCACAGGAGGGTGACGTCATAGACCCGGAAAGTACAAAGCATACCGGCAAACAAACGGCGCTAGCTTCTGAGAAAGGCTGAAGCAAGACATTTGCGGGCATGCGGGGAGTATGGCAGGGTGACGCAACAACCTTTCAAGGGAACTCGCGCTGCGTCACCGCTTTGGGAACGAGAATACCCACATCCCCATAGGAGCCGGAATGCCCGCCTGTGATATTGTCTGGGCGAGCACCCGAGCCCCCAGAGTAATGTTAATGTCTAGCTCGTAGGAACTGACAAAGGTGTGTGTGGTGAGGTAACATCCTGCCGCATCACAAATATCATGCAGGGAGGCCCCAACCAAAAGTGCCTGCGAGGCAGCCATACTCCTAGTTGAGTGGGCCCGTACAGCCAGGGAGAAGGCTGCCTGGCCGCCACATAAGCAAGTGAGATAGCCTCGACCACCCACTTGCTCATACTCTACTTGAAGTCGGACCCCCTCTCGAGGGTGGCCCGTAACAGATGAACAATTGTTCTAATGCGCGAACAGGCAAGCAGAAGTTTCCCGGTCTGATGTCAGAAGGAGGAGGACAAAGGCCTAACATACTAAGGGTATCACAGGATAGTGGGAACCTATGGAACGTAACCCGGCCTACTCATAGACCGGGAGTACAGGTGCTGGTCATATAATTAGAATATCATCAAAAAGTTGATTTATTTCACTAATTCCATTAAAAAAGTGAAACTTGTATATTATATTCATTCATTACACACAGACTGATATATTTGAAATGTTTATTTCTTTTAATTTTGATGATTATAACTGACAACTAAGGAAAATCCCAAATTCAGTATCTCAGAAAATTATTAATATTATTAATATAATTAATATTACTTAAGACCAATACAAAGAAAGGATTTTTAGAAATCTTGGCCAACTGAAAAGTATGAACATGAAAAGTATGAGCATGTACAGCACTCAATACTTAGTCTGGGCTCCTTTTGCCTGAATTACTGCAGCAATGTGGCGTGGCATGAAGTCGATCAGTCTGTGGCACTGCTCAGGTGTTATGAGAGCCCAGGTTGCTCTGATAGTGGCCTTCAGCTCTTCTGCATTGTTGGGTCTGGCATATTGCATCTTCCTCTTCACAATAGCCCATAGATTTTCTATGGGGTTAAGGTCAGGCGAGTTTGTTGGCCAATTAAGAACAGGGATACCATGATCCTTAAACCAGGTACTGGTTGCTTTGGCACTGTGTGCAGGTGCCAAGTCCTGTTGGAAAATGAAATCTGCATCTCCATAAAGTTGGTCAGCAGCAGGAAGCATGAAGAGCTCTAAAACTTCCTGGTAGACGGCTGCGTTGACCTTTGACCTCAGAAAACACAGTAGACCAACACCAGCAGATGACATGGCACCCCAAACCATCACTGACTGTGGAAACTTTACACTGGACCTCAAGCAACATGGATTGTGTGCCTCTCCTCTCTTCCTCCAGACTCTGGGACCCCCAAAATTGACTTTCATCAGAGAACATAACTTTGCAGCAGTCCAGTCCTTTCTGTCTTTAGCCCAGGCGAGACGCTTCTGATGCTGTCTGTTGTTCAAGAGTGGCTTGACACAAGGAATGCGACAGCTGAAACCCATGTCTTGCATACGTCTGTGCGTAGTGGTTCTTGAAGCACTGACTCCAGCTGCAGTCCACTCTTTGAGAATCTCCCCCACATTTTTGAATGGGTTTTGTTTCACAATCGTCTCCAGGGTGCGGTTATCCCTATTGCTTGTACACTTTTTTCTAGCACATCTTTTCCTTCCCTTCTCCGCTCTGCATCCCACAAATCTCCATCAATTGCAAGATGCTATCCTATCAATATGGGCCAACATTTATAAAGAATGCTTTCAGCACCTTGTTGAATCAATGCCACGTAGAATTAAGGCAGTTCTGAAGGCGAACGGGGGTCAAACACAGTATTAGTATGGCGTTCCTAATAATCCTTGAGTGTAGATGCCAGCTGTAAAACAGCAAGACTCATGTGATTCCACATCGTAGAAGGATGGAACGTTACACTAAAAGAAATATAAATTTAGTCAAACACTCTCAAATAGAAATACTATCACTTAATTTCTTAATTTTAATTTATTCCTATATTGCAGACATCTCTCAAAGAAGAGTTTTTGCTAAAAACAAACAAAAGTCCAACAGACAAAATGCATAAAATCATCTGAAATCTTGATAATATGACTAATCAGTCAATATGACTTTTAGTAAATCCTCTAAAATAACATGATACCTACAAAATTGGTCAAATAATCCAAATGTGTAAAACAGTATTGTATGGTATGAGCAGATGTTGTGTTTTAGGTGAGAAAATACACCAAGATTAGTTTTCATGAGTATTCCCTAAACACCTGAGCAAAAAGTTTAGTCGTATATGTTTTAAGATGTTTTCTGAAGTGATAATTATCACAAATACATCCAAAGAGTTTTCATGTGTATAGAAACAAGTCATGT
Organism: Paracanthobrama guichenoti; assembly: GCA_018749465.1. NCBI lineage: Eukaryota > Metazoa > Chordata > Actinopteri > Cypriniformes > Gobionidae > Paracanthobrama > Paracanthobrama guichenoti. The sequence goes on from JAGHMJ010001326.1 coordinate 328,996, forward strand.
ACATTACGGATCACAGCAGAAGATACAATGCTGGTTATCAGGCTATTTTAAATAAATTAAAGAATAAAACTAAAGTTTTCTTTATAGACAACATTTCTTGCAAAAGCAAACGCTTCATTCAAAACTCTTCATAAAAATTGTGTTTTTGTATAGTAACTACACATAAACCTCAAATGATTAGTCATATACATGATAATGATGTGAAAAATGACTCTATTGTGTCTTTTGCTTGTTCAGTGTGCAGTGTACATGTATGCGCACAAATACACTGCGAGTACAGTATGCATGCACTGTTGTACAGTTGTATGTACTTTACAGCTATTGGGCTGAACTGAATCAACACAGGCTGAACTAACTTGAGTTGAAAAATGTTAGAGCTGCATTACAGCAGAATTTGAATATGTTAAACTATTTGTATTGTAATAAATGATACAGAAAGGTCATGGCGTATGTATATTCAGTATATATTTACAAAACTAAACAAAGACATGGGTGAAAATTTTATTTGTTCCTCAAAACACTGAGTTTTGATTTCTACGCGATCAAATTAGGTATAAGCAGAAATGCAAGAAATTATGCATTTCTTTCTGAAAACAGTGAGTTTTGATTTTCTAAGTTATCAATTAATCTTTAAGCGTTTTCACACATGATTGTTGGATGAACCGTAATCAGTAAAAGATTGTGGAATTTAAATGGCTGCGTTTTCTAAATGAAATGCAAGTACTGCTAGTTTTGAGTGATGTGTCTAATGTAGAAAACTGTGTTTAGCGATTTGCAAAAAGTTTGTTTTACAAATGCAAACTGAGTTTGTAGTTTTGCAGAATGGGGACTAACGTGTAGCCTATTGATCTACAGTACTGTCAGTGTAGTAGAGGTGCAATATGATAATTTCCCCTCAAACAACTGAAAATAACATCCTTTCTCGCAGAAAGACAGGAAGGAGGGAAGAATGGAAGATTTTAGCTTTGATCACAAACTTTTAATTGTTTGATATGCGACAACACATCGTAAACCAAAATACACTTCTATGACACTCTGGCCTTCCTTTGATGTGATTGGCCATGCAAGGAGTTCTGCCTGGCAACAAGAGGAGTATTGCACTGATTGGTGGATATTTACAAAAGGCGGTCCTATTCGCCTCATGGTCTGTTGCTACTAATTCAAATCAAGGCGGGACTTTTCCATCGAGTGACCCTTAAACTCGGAAAGTAAAAAGTTATTTTGGTGTGATTTTTAATAGTGAAATGTTTGTTTAAATCTTAAAAAAAAAAAAAAAAAAGAAAAAAAAAAATGCATTGAAGGGTTTGTGATGGTATAACAGATATCGAATGATTCTTTATTTGATTTGTAATATTGAACCATATTAGTTAATACACATAACCATAGTGTAATTGTGCATTTCTGTGAGAAAGAACATTCAACTATTTCTGAGGCCAGTTAGTGATGTTGTTCCTTCAAATTAATAACAATATTTTCATGATTTGCTGACTGTATGATTGAGAAATCAGAGTGTACTGATGTCAATAGGAGAGAACCTTGAGCTGAAGCTACAGTCTTTGGCAAACCAGCTTTTTGGTTTAGGTTTATTTTTTATTTATTTATTTTTTGTCTCGCTGTTGCAGACTTGCTATAGTACTGTCGGCTCAGTAGTTACATATTAGTATAATTTTTTACTCCATTATCCATTAATGATGGATAAAAGTATGTTTAAATTAATTAGTCAGTTGATATAGTTAGTAGTTGTGGTTGTGTCCCAGTTACATTACCATTACAGTATAGTGTGTACTGTATTTCATTAGTATTGTGAATTTTTTATCAGAGACATGGACTATGTGGTTCAGTGTGTTTTATTTCTGCCCAGTATGGCTCCGCAAAGCCTAAACAGTCAAACGTAATAAGAACTTAGTTCCCATTCAGTCGGTCACTCTCGACGCCACGTCGGAGTACCGACGAATAGGAATCTTGCTCGCGAGAGCCAATCTACTTCGAGTGTAACTAAAACGAGCCAATGCACATTGGCATGCAATGATTGCACCAGGTGCTCATGCCACGCTGTGCGGGTATAAATGAGACACAGGTGATTGCATCAAATTAGCATTTTGCTTCGGAGCCGAGTGGTAGATGGTTACTACAGATATCACGCCTTACTTCGCAGTCCTGACTGAAGACGGAAGCCGCCTTTGAAGCGATCTCTTCATTCGGTGTTGGTGTGACGGCACAGCAGCGGTCGTGTGGTTTTCCGATCATCTCTCTTTGTTGTTTGAACAGAACGATCACAAAGGCTGTTCTCACAGCCGGTTCGGTGCGCTAGGTGGAGAGCGCTAAAAAGCCGCTCCCACGGCTGGTAAGAGAGCGCCGTGTGAGAGAGCGCACGTCAGGCTGCACTATCCCTGACGGTGTCGCCGCGACCCTCCCCTGCGTGCTTCAGCACCAAGGAGAGCGTCCTTCTGAAAGAGCTTACACAGATAGAGCTTGCGTCTTTTCAAGATGACATTCTATCTGTGTGTTTCTGGATGCGGTGGTTTCCTGTCACCGAGGATGGTCATCAGCGCTGTATCTCGTGTTTGGGCGTTCAGCACGCTGAGGCAGCGCTGGTGGATGAATCATGTTCTCACTGCGGGAACATGACCATCTCGGAGTTGCGATCGCGGCTCCGTCGCAAGGGGCGGAGCCTCTGTGCCTCTGCCGCGATCTAACTCTCCTCAGAGTTACTTCAGGCAGTAGCCCGGCTGATTTGAGGGTTACGGTGAGCGCGTTTCCCCCAGGGAACCAACCCCCGGGGAACCCTCATCCCTCTCGCACTCCGCAGCCAGTAGAGCTGCCATTGGAACGCGGTGGGCCGTCCACGAGATGTGCACCATCCGTATCCTTTGGGGCTCCCCTTGAGGACCAGATGTCCATCGCTGCATCGGAGGGAGGGTCAGAACTCTCTGGAAAGGATGTGTCGGTGCAGGGGGCTCCTCCGGGTAGACCCGCTGTGCCCGATACTGATCCGGAGATGATGGCTATGCTTGCCCGGGCCGCCGAGAGAGTCGGGCTCGTGTGGAACCCTCCACCATGTCCCGAACCCTCAAGGCTGGATGATTGGTTTCTCGGGGTGGCCCGTGCTGGTTCTCAGCGCCCCACCCGGTGCCTTTTTTCCCGGAGGTGCACGAGAGCTCACAAGGTCGTGGACGGCACCTTTACTGCCCGAAACCGGCCTAGTGGATCCTCCTCCTCACCACCCTCGATGGCGGACCTGCAAAGGGATACACGCAGGTTCCCCGTGGAACGGGCCGTTGCTATGCAACTGTGCCCTAACTCCACTTCCAGGGGAACCCGTGTCTTCCTCCGGGGCCTGTAGGTACTCATCCGATCTGATCGGGAAGGCCTACCTGGCTTGTGGAGAGGCAGGCTCCGCTTTACACGCCACGGCGTTGTTGCAGGTCCATCAGGCCCGGCTCTGAAGACCTTGCACGAGGGTGGTCACGATCCCGCAGTTCTCCTGGAACTGAGAACCGCAACGGACCTCGCGCCGTGCGGCGACGGTGGTTACGGCGCGGGCCGTGGGTCGTGCAATGTCCACTATGGTGGTCCAGGAACGCCACCTCTGGCTGTGTCTGGCGGACATGAGGAGACCGACAAAGTCAGGTTCCTTAACTCCCCGTCTCCCAGACTGGCCTCTTCGGGCGACGCCCCCAGAACTTCGCCCATCAGTTCTCGGCCGCACAGAAGCAGACTGAGGCGGTCAGTCACATTCTGCCTCGGCGGTCAGCTGCTGTCTCCACCCGCGCCGCCCGGCAGCGCCTCAGCCTGCTCGCCGCCGAGGGCGGCCGCCTGCGCTCTGCCTCCGCTCCCGCGCGCAGCAGCAGCCTCCACCCAAGCGGCGTTGTGGGCCGGGCGCAAGCAGGCCGCCCTACCCGTCCAGACGCCTGCCAAGAGGGGAGGCAAGGCCAAGGGCAGGCTGCCACGAGACGGGCGACCCGGAGGTGAGGAGGACTGCTCTTCTGGAGATGGTGACCACACCGCTCCATCCCCCGGTGGAGGGCCGGGAGGAGAATCTTGTGTTCCATTTTGTCTCTGTTCCGCCGCTGGGCTCAGCCCAGCGGTACCCAAATTCTCAACACAAGAGCAGTTCCTTCCATCTCCGGGTCCGCAGGGGGCTCGGAGAGTTGTGGCCGGTCAAACGCCGGACCACACTCATCCTCCCTCTTCGCCAGCGGGCAGCAGTGGACAACCCCCTCATGTTCCTGCTGCCCACCTGTGGAATCAGGTAAGTGTTGCACGGCACACTCTCACCTCGCTGCGGGCCGCCTCCACGAGACAGCCGCCCCAGTCCGGTACCTGCATTCCACCTCGCTGCCCCACGGTGGGTACGCCGGTGGTCCCTATGGTCCTGCTTGTACGGTCCCTGGGAGCCTGGCTAGTGCTCCTCGGTCCGTCTCGCTGGCTCATTTGGACCATCAGGCTCGGCTACGCGATTCAGTTCGCCTGGCGCTCCCCCAGGATCAGGGGCATCCGCTTCACTTCGGTGAATGCTGCAGATGCCCATGTCCTGTGTGTGGAGATCGCTGTCCTGCTGGCGAAGGACGCGATAGAGCCGGTCCCTCCAGCCGATATGAAGACCGGCCTCTACAGCCCGTACTTCATTGTACCCAAGAAAGCCGGTGGGTTACGGCCAATCTTGGACCTGCGAGTCCTGAATCGGAGCCTCCACAAGCTACCGTTCAAGACGCTCACGCAGAAGCGCATTTTCGAATGCATCCGTCCCCAAGATTGGTTTGCAGCGGTCGACCTGAAGGACGCATACTTTCATGTCTCGATCCTTCCTCGACACAGGCCATTTCTGCGCTTTGCGTTCGAGGGTTGAGCATATCAGTACAAAGTCCTGCCCTTCGGGCTGGCCCTGTCCCCCCATGTCTTTACGAAAGTCACGGAGGGGGCCCTTGTGCCCATGAGAGAACGGGGCGTTCGCATCCTCAACTATCTCGGCGACTGGCTCTTTCTAGCACAGTCCTGGGATCAGTTGTGCGAACACAGGGACCTGGTGCTCAGACACCTCATCCAGTTGGGTCTTCGGTCAAACTGGGAAAGGAGCAAACTTCGCCCCGGGCAGAGGATCTCTTTTCTCGGTATGGAGTTGGATTCGTCGAGCAGGCAGCGCGCCTCACAGAGGAGCATGTCCAGTCGATGCTGAACTGCCTGAACACGTTTCAGGGCAGGATGGCGGTTCCACTGAAACGGTTTCAGAGGCTCCTGGGGCATATGGCAGCCGCGGCGCAGCAACGCGCCGCTCGGCCTGCTTCATATGAGACCGCTTCAGCATTGGCTACACGGCCGAGTCCCGAGATGGGCGTGGCAACGCGGCACTCACCGGTGAGCATCACACCGGCCTGTCGCCAGTCCTTCAGTCCGTGGTCAGACCCTTCGTTCCTTCGGGCTGGAGTGCCCTGGAACAGGTGTCCAGGCATACTGTGGTTTTCACGGATGCCTCCGCCATGGGCTGGGGAGCCATGTACAACGGGCATGCAGTGTCAGGGGTTTGGGCGGGCCCGCACCTGCATTGGCACATCAATTGCCTCGAGTTGCTAGCAGTACATCTTGCTCTGAGCCGCCTCAAAGGGCGGTTACGGGCAAAGATGTACTGTCCACACGGACAACACTGCGGCTGTTGCGTATATCAACCGACAAGGTGGTCTGCGCCTCCGTCGCATGTCGCAACTCGCCCGCCATCTCCTCCTCTGGAGTCAGAAGTGTCTGAGGTCGCTTCAGGCCATTCATGTCCCTGGTGTGCGCAACCGTGTGGCCGACGAGCTCTCACGAGCTGCGCTCCCAGGAGTGGCGACTCCACCCCCAGGTGGTTCAGCTGATCGGGAGACAGTTCGGGGTGGCACAGGTCGACCTGTTTGCTTCCCCAGAAACGTCCCACTGCCAGTGGTTCTATTCGCTGACCGAGGGTACACTCGCACGGATGCCCTTGCGCACAGCTGGCCCCAGGGGGCTGCGCAAATATGCGTTTTCCCCAGTGAGCCTACTTGCACAGACACTGTGCAAGGTCAGGAGGACGAGGAGCAGCTCCTGTTGGTGGCGCCCGCACTGGCCCAACCGGACCTGGTTCCCAGAACTTATGCTCCTCGCGACAGCCCCTCCTTGGCCGATTCCTCTGAGGAAGGACCTTCTGACTCAGAGACGGGCACCTGTGGACCCGCGTCCAGACCTGTGGAAGCTTCATGTCTGGCCCCGGACGGGACGCGGAGGTTCTAGGTGACTTACCCCAAGAGGTAGTTAACACCATCACTTCGCACGTGCACCGTCTACAAGACAGGCTTACGCCTCGAAGTGGAACCTGTTCGTCGAGTGGTGTTCTTCTCGCCGAGAGGACCCCCGAAGATGTTCGATCGCGTCTGTGCTTTCCTTCCTGCAACAAGGGTTGGAGCGTAGGCTGTCACCCTCCACCCTCAAGGTCTATGTTGCTGCTATATCCGCCTATCACGACCACGTAGAAGGTAAGTCGGTTGGGAAGCACGACCTGGTCGTCAGGTTCCTTAGGGGGGCGAGACGGTTAAATCCTCCTCGACCCCCCTCCATACCCTCTTGGGATCTTGCTCTGGTGCTCCGAGCACTCCAGAATGCCCCATTCGAGCCTTTGCAGTCAGCAGAGCTAAAGATTCTGTCTATGAAGACTTTGCTGTTGGCTGCATTGGCCTCCATCAAGAGGGTAGGGGACCTGCAGGCATTTTCGGTCGACGAATCATGCCTAAAGTTCGGGCCGGGTAATACCCACGTGGTACTAAGGCCCCGGCCTGGCTATGTGCCCAAGGTTCCTACCACTCCCTTCAGGGACCAGGTGGTGAACCTGCAAGCGCTGCCCCCGGAGGAGGCAGACCCAGCCCTAGCTTTGCTCTGTCCCGTCCGCACTCTGCGGATCTACGTGGATAGAACTCAAAGCTTCAGAACCTCAGATCAGCTCTTTGTCTGTCACGGAGGCCAGCAGAAGGGAAAGGCTGTCTCCAAGCAGAGAATGGCCCACTGGATAGTGGATGCCATCACCTTGGCTTACCAAGCACAAGGTGTGCCCTGTCCGCTCAGGGTGCGAGCACACTCTACTAGAAGTGTTGCATCCTCCTAGGCGCTGGCACGTGGCGCCTCGCTGTCAGACATCTGTAGAGCTGCGGGCTGGGCGACACCCAACACGTTCGCTAGATTCTATAGCCTACGTGTAGAGCCGGTCTCCTCCTGTGTTCTCACCTCAAACGGGTAGAAGCACTGAGAGGCCCCGGCTCTTGTCGGCTTGCTGCGCTCCGGCGCTCTTATTCTCCAGAAGCAAACTCTGTGAGTCCTCCATCTCCTCGGTGCCGGACGTCGCGGGCGTCGGGCATCAGGCCCCTGCCGCTGAATCCTTGAGAACCGGTAATGGGCTGGGCTTATATGAGTGACCCTGCGGGATCCCATATTTCTTCCACGGTCGCTCCCTACGGGAAGCCCGTGTCTTTCCCTTGGGAGAGCCTTCCCGTCACCGGGACTGAGCCCCCTCCTCCCTTGCGGGCTACGGCTCAGCTTTGTACTCCACATAACTCCTCCGGGTACGATGTGGGCTCCGCAGCGGCCCTTTTCTAGGCACGCTTTCCCAGTGTCATCCAATAATCACTGAACAGGGTCATGCGGAACAGCAGTGATGGACTTCCTGGTGTGAGCCCCGTCTCATCAGGTAAGAGAGCTCAGGTGGCTCACACTGGGCACTGGAAGGGGCAGAGGCCATGGCACTTTGGTAGGGATTCCTATTCGTCGGTACTCCGACGTGGCGTCGAGTGACCGACTGAATGGGAACGTCTCGGTTACGTATGTAACCCTCGTTCCCTGAAGGAGGGAACGGAGACGCCACGCCCCGTCGCCATGTCCTCTGTACCCTGCTGGGGTGCCTGCCTACCTACTCGGCTCCTCAGCAAAGGCTAATTTGATGCAATCACCTGTGTCTCATTTATACCCGCACAGCGTGGCATGAGCACCTGGTGCAATCATTGCATGCCAATGTGCATTGGCTCGTTTTAGTTACACTCGAAGTAGATTGGCTCTCGCGAGCGAGATTCCTATTCGTCGGTACTCCGACGTGGCGTCTCCGTTCCCTCCTTCAGGGAACGAGGGTTACATACGTAACCGAGACGTTACTGCTACATTTACATGCTCACTCACTACATATTAACATAATTGTCAAGCTAAAAGTGTAATGTTTAAATTAAGTGCACAGTGGTCTACAATTTCTGTAGCACATTAGTTGATGCAGGATATTGTTGCTACCTTTACAGTGCTGTACAATGTGGTTGTGACCCAATTCCATTACAGCAGTGTCTACTGTAATTTCATTAATGTTGTTTCATTTAGGTCAATAAAGACATTCAATATGCTGTTCAGTATGTTTTTTTTGTTTTTGTTTTTGTTTTTCAGTTTGGTATGTTTCCACAAAGCTTACAGTCAATACAATAAGAACTTTGTCATTTATAAATAATTTCTAATTTCAGTTTAATCTCCATGTTGAGTTAACTTGTATGTAAGTACACTCAAAAATTATTATGCTGTTCCTTTATTAAAGCAATTAATCTTGATTTAACACCATTATGTCAGGTTTCTGGTTCAAATGTGATTGCTTCATTTTGAATTGACTTGAAACCGTTACTCTTGATATTTTCGTTTTGAAATAACAACAGAACTAGCAACGCCAGGATAGTGAATGAATCACTATTGATCCAATCGGTCAAACAGGTTTAGAAAATGTTCTTTAATTGTTTGTGATTCAGTTTGATTCGTTCAGACAGTTCATTCGGTCACTGATTTGTTTTGCAGAGGTTTCTCACTCTGAAATAGTAATGGGATATTTTATAAGACAGAAAACAAAAAGAGCACTGAATGAGGTTCATATTTGCTAATAGTCCATCGTAGGAAACAAACACACAAATGTCTTCTAGTGTTTGTCAATGAAGACGCAGCTGTGTGCAGTTTGCATTAACCCCTCCCCTGTGATGACATTATGCCATTATAATAACCATATCCTCAAACCTTGCTATCCTCAACATGAATTTGATTGAACTCTACAACACATGATTTGCTTTATCAATGCTTTTATTGATTGGAGGAGTGTTTCAGAGAAGGTATTGAGAAGAGATTAAAGCTTGGAAAATATTTAAATTAAGTAAATAAAGAATACAATTTTTTGAGATAAGCATATCTCAAAAATAGTACAAAATCCCCATTTCCCACTTTATATTAAAGACAAGATAAGATCAGAAAGTGTACAATCAAAGTAACTGTGGCGCAGGATGACTGCATATGATCTCACAGGCGCTTAACACAAAGAGAGGCCATCAGGGTTGAACAGGGCATATCGTTCCAGCAACGGTTAGCTGTAGGGTGGAAAAAAATATATTAGTTATTCTGATCATTATAGTCGTGTTAGAATCAAAATAATACTAAAAAAAAAAAAAAAAAAAAAAAAACGAGCCATCACATGTTTGTGTTTGATATTAAATAGTATTGTAAATTATAATCGGAAGTATTCTCACAGGTTACGCTGATCTCCACACAGTTCTCAACACCCGAGTTGTTAGGCTCTCCAGAGCACCAGTTGGTATAGTCATACGCGGTTCCATCAATCCACAACCACTGTCCTTCCTAAAGAGCAAAGACGGTGATCATAAGAGTGCACGACTGTACTCGGACTTCAGTAAGAAGCTAATTAACTAAGTCAGCTTTAAACCGCCTTCATTAGAAATGTTGCATTTACTGTTTAAAGCAGAAAGTTCAGTTTAGACAAACAAACGCAAGGACACACAATTTAACTTACTATTTCTCCATCATGAGCACCAGTCCAGGCACGTGTGGAAGGAGAAGGCAACAGACTCAGCAGGAAATTATGTTCTGCTGTACTATGCTCAGAAACGAGATTCGCACCAGCATTTTGGCAGTTTCTCTAAAAAAACAGATTTTTTATTGTCAATACAAAATCTAATATTTTTATCATAAAGGATAAGTGACTATTTAGTACATTTTTAGTAATTTTAAAACAAAGTCTACTCTGATTGATTATATGCCCAGTGTAATTTGTCCATATTTATTTGCAGAAAATAAAGATATACCTTAAAAATAATAAAAATCACCATTCACTTTATATTAAGTGTTTTTCACTACTACTGTACTAATATTTAAATTAATCATTTAATTCAGTGCACTTATTGTTTACATACGCTTTTACATTGTACTTGTATTTAAAAACCTGCATGTTATTACAGCTGTAATTAATTTCTGTAATTAGATCGATGATTACACTGTTACTCTTCCCTTACACCTTAACCCACCCTTAAACTTACCCATACCACCAACACTGCCCTAACCTTACCCGTATCCCACCTCAGTGTAATCAAAAGTGTTTTACAATACAGCATTAACACTATAATTGTACTGTACCTTATTTATTTGGTGTAGTTAAACACACCTAATGTAAAGTGTGACCAAATCACCTTGTTGTAACTAACACATTACCTGTGCTGTGACCCAGTTAACCGCCTGAGGGAAGAACTTGTAGCACCGGACTCCAAACTTTGTCCATCCATTAGGGCATCCTTTCACTAAATTAATTGCATCCAGTGCATAAATGTTAAGACTTTTGTAACATTCACAGTGAAAATTGTTGTAAATTTTTTTATTATTATATGTAGCTTATTTTATGTTTGTGTGATTGTCTAAATTATGTGTATTTTGACATTATAATATTCTTCATTAATCATGCAAATATTAGTAAATCGAATATTGTATGGTTCCAAAATGCTTTTAAAATGAAATAGCGAGGGTTTTTACAAATACATGTCTTACCTGCATCCCCCATGGAGAAGATAATAAAAAGAAGCAGAACACTTCTCAGCATTGCCATGATGAACCTGAAATTAATAAGCAGAAAAAGTCAAATGTCTGCACTCTGTGGATTCTCAATGAATTTAAAGACTAAACACAAAGATACTTTAGAAATGTTATTCAGTAGGTTTTGTTCCAAGAACTCACCTTGGTTTGTTTGTTGCCTTTAGAATCTCAGAGGAAGATTGGGTGAAGTTTCAGAAACAGCCCTGCTTTTATACTTGACTTAATGTCAAGTGTGTATAGTCTAAGGCACGAGGATGGCATGTGATCGTTTGATATGTAGACTTTTGTACACATGAAATAAAATACAAATATTGGACAATGCGTAAGATGAGCCTGTAGAAATGTAAATGTTAGTTTAACTAAATGTTTAAGCATTTTAAATATTTATAGTTAAGTTGAATATTAGTCATAAGGGATTTTCCATATTAAATATTTGAAATAGCCTAAATTACAAATTATAGTAATTTTATTCTGTATAAACAGTAAGAATTCTTAATGTGTATTTCTATAATTAATTCTAATGTCTGATCTAGGAAGAAAGACAATTATATTTTTATTTATTTATGTATTTTTACTTTGCTATCTAATGTGCTGACAAAATTAAACAAAGGCCTACAATGAGCTAATTTGTTGAACTATATGTAACCTGTCCAATATACCGTCATTTACGGCGAACGAAGTGTATGTAGGCCATGTGTGCAGCATGCAACATCATCCCAAAAATAATACATTGGAAACATAAAAATAAATGATCAAAATGAAATATGAAGCCACCAAAAACTACTGTCTTGTAGGGATGTCACAGTACCAAAATTCCTGTAGTCGGTACCAATACCATACAAATTGTACGGTACTCTGTACCAATTTCGGTACCACAGCTAAATGTTTTTTTTTTTATTTTATTTTTTTTATTTAACCATTAAAAATTTTTATAAAACATTTATTAAGTTCATTATTTATGATGATAATAATTATAAGTAAATACACATAAACATTTAAAGGCTGTATGCTGTTTAAAAGTAAACATTGTTTATTAAAAAAGTTCAAGTGAAAAATAAATGTGGAAGACAGTGGAAGACAGCCTTTGTGACCCCTACTGGACACTACGAGTTCCTCATCATGCCATATGGACTGGTCAGCGCCCCCTCCGTATTTCAGGATTTCATCTATAAGGTGCTCTGGGAGTTTCTCTACAAGTTTGTGCTGGTATATATCGACGACATCCTGATATACTCCCGGAGCATGGCCGAACATCGCCACCACGTTGCAGAGGTCCTGAAATGCCTGAGAGAATTCCATCCATTCCTCAAAGCTGAGATGTGCTCATTCCATCAACCCTCAGTGCAGTTCCTTGGCTACAACATCGACAGCATTGCCATCCGGATGGACAAGGGGAAGGTGGATGCCATCAGGAACTGGCCCACACCCGCAACCATCAAGAACTCCAAAGATTCCTAGGATTTGCCAATTTCTACCACTGTTTCATCCAAGACTATAGTATCATCTCCGGCCCACTTACCCAACTCCAGCGTAACAGGCCTAAGTCCTGGACACCAGCTGCCACCCAAGCCTTCGAAACCCTAAAAGAAGCCTTCACCACCACTCCCCTCCTTGTTCATCAGCGGAAGATCCAAGCGATTGGTCTGGGTTGGGCTGAGTACACACAGAACTCCCTGCGGCAACCCACCGGACTCACCCCCTTCCAGTGTGAACTTGGTTACCAACCCCCGTTGTTCCCCTGGTCAGGGGAACTGTCGGATGTGCCAGTAGTCGACTACTGGTTCTGAGAGAGCAAGAGGGTCTGGTACTCCGCACACCACCAGCTTCAACAGGCCCTGCACAGACGCAGAATGACAGCCGACCTTTGATGCTCCAACCCCCAAGCATACCAACCAGGACAGAAGGTCTGGCTGTCAACCAGGGACATCAGGCTGCGTCTGCCTTGCCGTCAACTAAGTCTCAGATTCATTGGCCCGTTTCCCATCGTCAAGCAGATCAACCCGGTCACCTATCAACTCCAGTTAACCTCTCAATACAGAATTCATCCCACCTTCCATGTCTCATTTTTGAAACCTCACCATCCCTCTGTTTCTGTCTCCACAGAGCCTGGCACAGCTGCTGAAACCCCCCTTCCTATCATCCTAGAAGACCGAGCCACTTATCAAGTACGTGACATCAAATCAAATCACCTTTATTTATATAGCGCTTTTTACAAGTCCAATTGTTTCAAAGCAGCTTCACAGTGTTAACAGGAAAATAATGCAATAGAATTTGATTCAGCTGTACAGCCGAAAACGGTGATGTTATCCGGCTAATTTCAATTATCATATAGTGCCAATGCAGACAGATCGGTAATATAGTTAAAATGTAGGTGTCCCCAACTGAGCAAGCCAAAAGCCAAAGGCGACAGTGGCAAGGAACCAAAACTCCTTCAAGGCCAGAATGGAAAAAAAAAACCTTGGGAGAAACCAGGCTCAGTCGGGGTGCCAGTTCTCCTCTGGCCGACAAACAAACAGTGTATGATTATAATTCTGGCAACATTTCAGGTCTTAAGTCATATTAGGTAAATAGATATTCGTAAGATTGTTCGAAAGATTGGAGTCGTCACGCCGGAGACGGGTTTATTGAGGAAGTTGTGTCAATGCGGCATTTACAAGGGGAGTTTAATTGACACGCTCTCCGCAGACATTTCAGGGATGCGTTGGTCATGTCCAGGCACAGGCCCACCATCTGATCTGGATACGGCCCCAGATCCGGCTGACTGCAGTAAACAGAGAGACTAACATTAGCATAGATACCATTCTGCATGATGTAATGAGTACATCAGGTGTTATGGGAAGTCTTCCTGGTTCCGGCTGCCCTAGTTAATGCAGCCTAACAATCATTTAACTGATTTGAATAATAGAGATTGATAATGTTCTATGTGTATGCCATAGTAAAGAGATGCGTTTTTGGTCTAGATTTAAATGTGAAGTGTGTCTGCTTCCCGAACAATGCTAGGAAGACTGTTCCAGAGTTTAGGTGCTAAATAGAAAAAGGATCGACCGCCTGCAGTTGATTATCAACTGGCCAGAGTTTTGAGACTGCAATAGACGTGATGGAGTATAATGTGTTAAAAGCTCGCTCAAGTACTGGGGAGCTAAACCATTTAGTGCTTTGTAAGTAATAAACAAGAGTGTTTATACAATTTATACAGTGTTTAATAGGGAGCCAGTGCAGTCTTGTGCAGACATCTTGGTCTCCCGGCGCCATGGTTTTTTCCTGGAATACCTCGTGGACTGGGAGGTCTACAGTCCCGAGGAACGCTTATGGGTACCCAGAAACTATATACTCGACCCAAACCTGCTCAACACATTCCACGCCACTCATACGGATAGACCTGCACCTTGGGGTAGAGGCCAACCACCACAACGTCGCGGTCCTCGGCCCTCAGGAGCGTGCCATGGAGAGGGGGGGTAATGTTGCAGACACGCCAGGCTCCACCATCACCCAATCACAGTGCACTCCTTCACCCAAATACTGATCACAAACACCTCCACACCATCAGCACAGCAATCACCAGCAGCAATAAAAGACACTCACAGAGTCATCGTCTGGTCTCGTTAGCATCAAGACTTACCATCATGCTCACCTCTAGGACTGCTTCAAGCTACTTAATTGTCTCCTGTGTGTCTCCAAGTCTCCTGTGCCATTCAGTCTCCTGCCCATCTGCAAAGGACAAGTACAGTTATCCATTTCGGTTACTGCACTGCTGTTCACTCTTCTGCAAAAACTGTAGATTGCACATAGTTTCAGAAAATTATTTGGTGCAATACGATTCCAAATTTAGGGGGCTAGAGTGCCAAGCTTGTTGGCACAGGGGCACAAATCCACTACCAAATTTCCAAAGTTAACAAGACAATTTCATTAAGTTAATACAACTTATTTTGTTTAAATAAATCAATTAAAGCAGAAATTTGGAATTACATACAGTATTAAGTTAATGTAATGATCAACATTATTATGTTAACTGAACTCAACTTAATGTTGGCAGCGTAAGTTTCGTTTATTGCAGTAGCCCTTTAAGAAATGGTACAGGAAAAAAGCCAGGCAAAGACTGTACCACCTGCGCCAGCTGAGGAAATTCAGGGTTTCACCAGCTATCCTGAAAACTTTCTATTTAGGGGCGATAGAAAGTGTATTAACTCATAAAACATATCACAGCGTGGTATGGGAACAGCACCAGTCATGACCGCAAAGCCCTGCAAAGAGTTGTGCGCTTATCCGAGCGTATCTCAGGGTCAGCTCTCCCGTCTCTGCAGGACGTCTACACCAAACGCTGCAAAGGTAGAGCCACTAAGATCATCAAGGACTCTAATCACCCTGCAAACCCTCATTTCACGCTGCTACCATCTGGTAAGCGCTTCCGAAGCCTGATGGCCAAAACTGAGAGACTCAGGAGGAGCTTCTTCCCCCAGGCCATCAGACTCCTGAACTCAGTCACTTAACATCACGTGACCATCGATACACTGACATTGCACTGCACTTTCTGTTCTGTTCTCGTTGTTACTGTGTAACAACCTTGCACATTATACTCTTTGTACATTTGTTAACCACATATTTATAAGTCTACAGTTTACTCACTGCACAGTTTACTCCACTTATTTTATTCTATTTCCTTATTTTTATTTTATACTTTTTTTCTACTTGACTTGATTTATTTATAATTCTACAGATATATATATATATATATGCACTCAGGAAACGCACCTGGCTTGCAGCTAGGCAAGGGTAGCAAGCAGCCAGGGAAGCTCTGCTTGCAGGACAGGACAGAGAGTTCAACATGCTGCAACTGAAGAAAACACGAGCAAATTGAAAAAAACACCAGCAAATAAAGAAAACATTTTCATCAGTTTGACAACACATGCGCTGCAAAAGTTCACAACACATGCAAATACAAAAACGCTGCAAATACAAAAACCCTGCAAATACTCACAACACATGCAAATAGAGAAACATGCTGCAAAAGTCCACAACACATGCAAATACAGGCCCGGTGATCTCAAGCCCCTTCTACGATAATCTGAATGATGACGATGATGATGATCAGGCTACTTTTAGAATTAAATTAATATTTTAATTTGCCCTGCAATAATTTATAGCACATCACATATAACTGACGCGCTGTAATAAGATTAGCTAACTCCTCATTAAAAACAAAAACACCTACACCTCCTCCATTTGTTTTTATTTTTATTTTTTTAAACTACGGGCTACAAGGGAAATATTAAGAAATAAATTAAGGTTAAATAGTGCTATCAGAACATGTTGAAGTATTGCTCTCATCGCTAAGTTTTTAGTTTCACTTTCTGCAGTGAATGATTGACTGGGATTTGAGACATAAAATCAAGTAAATTATTAAAAATATATATTATTTATTATTCATAATTTATTAATTATATTTGTTTAATGCAAAAAAATACCCTTCAAAAAATGTTTACCCTTCAGTGGAGTTTTTTGTTTTGTTTTGTTTATCTTAACATTCTGATCGTATGTGCATTATGAGCAGGCCTATTTGCAGCGTGTTTTTGTATTTGCATGTGTTGTGCGTATTTGCAGCGTTTTTTTATTTGCAGCATTTTTGTATTTGCATGTGTTGTGCGTATTTGCAGCGTTTTTGTATTTGCATGTGTTATGTTTGCGGCGTGTTTCTCTATTTGCATGTGTTGTGAACTTTTGCAGCGCATGTGTTGTCAAACTGATGAAGATGTTTTCTTTATTTGCTGGTGTTTTTTCTATTTGCATGTGTTATGTTTGCAGTGTGCCAAGCTCTCTCGGCCACCATAGAAAAAAGATTTAACCAGATAATCTTAAACCAGTGGTGTAGGCAGAATTTTATTTTTGCTTGGGCCTGAGCAAAAGTGAGCGGGCACTGTCACGCGGGGCAGGGGTGGATATTGTGCAGCGGTGGGGGCTGTTGGACTTGGCTTCAATTTCCTCATGTCCGCGTGTTCGTTAAATGAGGAGAGCAGAAACAAAATATGGTATAACTGTTTAATGATTAATTCAGATGAAGAAAGCATACAGAGCTCTGGGTCACAGCTATCCCAAATTACACAATCCTATGCAAGGCTTATGTTCAGGCAGTCTGCAACAGCTCGCCTCTCCCTTGACCCCAGTATTTATACATAAAATATGTAGGAAGTCTATTCTTGATCAGATGACTTATGCTTCGTTTGCCCTTTTCACCCCATTCTAGTTCCTGTTTTTCACCCTAAACACAAGACTGCTTCATAGTTAAGGAACACAGGACCATAAGTTACCTCCACCTTATAGCAAAACAATTCCTTATATGGACCATACATACCAACACCCTATGGCTATTGCTCTGGTCACTCTAATCCCCCACTATAATCTTAATGCATGAATCATCTCATAAGATAACATTATCTTTAATGAACTATTGTTAATGATTGATCTCTAAAAGCATGCTAGCAATAATGCACAAACAAATATTTTATTCCCTTCAGGGCATAGGCTACATGTGGCACCTGGAAATTACGCCTATGATTTCAGGTAAAATAACGGACAGACTCAATATTCAGGTCATTTAATTTTCTTATTTTATTTGATCCTACTGAAAAAATAAATCGCGTTGAACACACCTTGTAAAACTACCACGTCTCAGTCACGAACATGCCCTCAGTGTCACTGTCAACATAAACCAAAACTGTAGCTGCAACCGGTCCACATACAAAACATAAGCGGTTACAACACACGTTAAACACGTTATTTCCACTTTATTTTCCACTGATGTCCACTAATTTTTATTGAAAATAAACGCCTTTCTGATATGATATGTGATGGGAAAAGGAAGTAGAGCGAGTAGAAGCTAAAGTTCAGCTACATTTTACATTGTCACTCCACAGAATAGGCTGTTTCTCATTACAGTATTTCACTGATGCCGGAGAAAGGTGAGACATAGAGAAAAATAATAATGTGAATATGAAAAGATATGATGAAATGAAACAACTCTGTTTGGAGCTCTGGATGTTTGCACAATACAAGGATATGTTTACAGGAAAACCAGCAAGACCAACAAAACCATATTTATTGTGAGATGGTGGATAATGATAATGAAGATAATACTGTTAATATTTAAATGCAGTTTAAAGACAGACATGTTTAAATATTTGTAAAATGTGTCGGCATGTACACGCCTTTTTGTTTCTCACGCTTTTTTTGTTTTCATGTTTCTGGCCTCCTATGACAAACAAAAGTTTTTTTGCCATCATCATCTGAAGATTTAATGAGTTTTAAGAAGATTGTTTTTAACAAAATTCAGAATGGTGGAAAATATGATCTCGTCAAGGCCATTTGATTTAAAAGTTTAAAAGCAAAATAAAAGCCAAACGTTGAGCACTTTGTGCCACTGTAGAGTTTGACCAGACCCTTCATCTGGACACATGTTGTTGCACAACTTGAAAAAGTTTGTAAAAAGTTTAGAAAGAAAAAAACTTATAAAAGGTAAAGGCTACATAATACATATATTGTATATTTGAAGTATATTTCACATTTGTTTTAGTGAATAACCTGGTTGTATCAATTGTGAAAAAAATGCATTAAACAAAAATATCTTTCAAAGCTAAAGTACCTATTTGTCTCATAAATGTAACACTTAATTCCTATGAACTTTTTTATAGTCTAATATTACCACGTGCATTTTACCCAAAGCTACATCTGTAAACTGCCTTTACTCTGTACATTAGCTTTATTTATTACCCGTAATGCATAGTCTTACACACACAGTTACTTTTCACAACACGGTAATAAACTCAGAAATATCCCAAAGCCGTTAGGAATATATAAAAGAAAACATTAATGCGAACGCCGGCCTCCATTTCCTCAACTTTACAACGTTATCATTAGACTTGGCTATTTACACACTTAACATACCTTTAACTGTGCATGTAATATGTGTAAGGTATGTACATATGAGGTGTATAAGCAGTAGGTAGAATGAACTAGCTATGCATATGTGGCATGAAAGGTAGTGTGGGGGGGTGAGGTAGACTGTGAGGAAATGGACTCTACATGGGTTTGTAAGGAGGGTTGGCCCAGTGACTCATAAGTGAATATTGGTGTAGGTCTTTTCTCTCTAACTGATCTCCTAACCTCTCTTTGTGTCTCTTCTTCAGGCCAAGTCATAGTAGAGGGAGAACACTGTCTTTCCTCTTGTACTTGCTCCTCATGTCCATTTGTCTCATCCTTTTTAAGCTGAGAAAGGCAAGTATCCTCAAGTTGTTCCCTTTCAGTCGGTCATGTTCGACGTACGTCGGACGTCACCGACGAATTGGGATCACTTCAGGGAGCCTCTATCAGCTTCGAGATCTAGAGAACAGGCCAATGAGAATTGGTGTGCGAGATTTGCATCTCGCGCTCCGCCCCGCAGTGCGGGTATAAACGGAAGCGAAATGCAGTGCACCTTTGTCATTCACATCGGAGCCGAACACGGTGTTGATGAAGAAGACTGTTCCTGCTTCAGCAGAGAGAAAAAGAGAGAAGCTTCTTTGAGTGCTGAGTGAGATGGCACGATCAGCGGCGGCCGCGAGCTCCCTGATACAGTGATAAACTGCTGTTTTCACAGCACTGTTTGGGCTGTTGGTTCGGTGAGGGCGTTCCCAATGGTGAGTGCATACACAGGCTGCACTACTCTCCTGTGTTTTGCCGCGGTCATTCCTGGGTGCTTCAGCACATTTAAAAGGGCACATTTTCTTCTAAAAGAGCAGCGCGGGTGTGACACTGTGTCTTTTTCAAGACGTCATTCCACCCGTGCGTTTCTGGATGCGGTTGTTTCCTGTCCTTGTTGACGGCCACGAGCCCTCTCGCATAACTATGTTGAGATTGCGTTCGTGGGTGGTCCATGTACTCTCAGGAGAACGGGATCACGTCGGCGCGCATAAATCGCCTTGCCCGCCCCCTTGCCTTTTTCCCGGATGTGCATTGGAAAGCTGTAGCAGTGTGAACCGCTTGGCACCAGAAAATGGAACGCCAAAGGGGCCATAGCCTGTATAAAGTTTTCCTCTCTCTCACTACCCTCATCAGGTGTGGTGGCAGTGCCACTGGCAGGCTGCCTCTGCCCAGCACTCTTCGTGCATAAGGGTAGTTCTGAGCTGAGGTTGAGTTGCGCACAGTGACTGTTTTATATTTAAAGTCACAGCGCTGGCCCTCAGCCAGGCGATGTCCAGAAACACCATCGGCGACCCCTCAGTCTGCTCGTCGCCATGGGCATCGGTCCTATGATGCCACTCGTCTCAGCTGCCAGTCAGTGGGGACGGGTCACCCGGATATGGTTAAGAGCTGCTCTTCCCCGGAGGAGGGCCAAATGGAGAATCATTGGTAAATTCTGTTCCGCTACTGGTGTCAAATACAACCAGTGGTACCCAAATTCTAAAGAGCAGTTCCAATACCTCTGGGTGCCAGGAGAGTGTGCTTGGCGATGTTCGACGCTTCCATGCCTCGTCACCCTCAGGCGCCTCTCCTATCGCCAGCAGGGGGTGCCGGCTGTGTCTGGGACGCACACAAGCGGCCTCCCCACACTCGCGCACCACCTCAGCGGAAGCAGGTAAGTGTTGCACAGCACACTCAGACCCCACCTTGGGCCGCTCCCATGCTGTCTGTGTCGGGTCCCTGCATGCCGCTGCGCTGCCCCGCTGTGGGCACGTCTGTGGTGCCGTTGGTCCCGCTTGCACGGTTCTTGGGAGCCTACCTAGCGCTCCAGCCCGTCTTGCTGGCTCATCCGTATCATCAGACTCGGCTATGCGATTCAGTTTGCCCGGCGTCTCCCCAAGTTCAGGGGCATCCACTTCACCTCCATGTCAAAGGAGAATGCCCCTGTGCTTAAGGCGGAGATCGCGGTCCTACTGGCGAAGGATGCGATAGAGCCGGTCCCTCCAGCCGATATGAAGACCGGGTTCTACAGCCCGTACTTCATTGTGCCCAAGAAAAGCGGCAGGTTACGGCCGATCTTGGATCTGCGACTTCTGAACCAGTCCCCAGGCTGCCGTTCAGGATGTTAACGCAGAAATAGGGGATGTCCCCAAGATTGGTTTGCAGCGATTGACCTGAAGGACGTGTACTTTCATGTCTCGATTCTCCCTCGACACAGACCGTTCTTACGCTTTGCATTCGATGGACAAGCATGTCAGTACAAAGTCCTGCCCTTCGGGCTGGCCCTGTTGCCCCGTGTCTTCACGGAAGTCGCGGAGGCGGCCATTGCTCCCATGTGGGAGCATGGTGTTCACATTCTCAACTACCTCGATGACTGGCTGATCTTTGCCCAGTCGTGAGAGCAGTTGTGCAAACACAGGGACATGGTGCTCCGCCACCTATGCCAGTTGGGCCTTCAGGTCAACTGGGAGAAGAGCAAACTCTGCCCCTCGCAGAGGATCTCTTTTCTCAGGATGGATTTTCTCACAGAGGAGCGCGTCCAGTCGGTGTTGAACTGCGTGAATTTGTTCAAACGCAGGATAGCGGTACCATTGAAACCTTTTCAGAGGCTCCTGGGGCATATGACATCCGCAGCCGCAGTAATGCCACTGGGATTGCTTCATATGAGACCGCTTCAACGCTGGCTCCACGACCGGGTCTCGAGATGGGCGTGGCGCAGCGGAACTCTCCGTGTCCAAGTGACGCCGAGATGCCGCCAAACCTTCAGCCCGTGGTCAGACCCTTCATTTCTACGGGCAGAAGTGCCTCTAGAACAAGTGTCTAGGCATGCTGTTGTCTCCACGGATGCCTCATCCACCGGCTGGGATGCCACATACAACGGGCTTGCAGTATCGGGTCTGTGGACGGGGCCCCAACTGCAATGGCATATCAATTGCCTGGAGTTGTTAGCAGTTCATCTTGCACTCAGCCGCTTCAAAACGCCGCTCAGACTCAAGCACGTTCTGGTCCGTATGGACAGCACTGTGGCCGTTGCGTACATCAACAAACAGGGTGGTCTACGCTCCCGTCGCATGTCACAACTCGCCCGCCATCTCCTCCTATGGAGTCAGAAGCATCTGAGGTCGCTTCGTGCCATTCATATTCCGGGCCTGCTCAGTCGTGCGGCCGACAAGCTCTCACGACAGCCAGTGCTCCCAGGAGAGTGGAGACTCCATCCCCAGGTGGTCCAGCTGATCTGGAGTCACTTTGGGGCCACGCAGGTAGATCTGTTTGCCGCCCCCGACTCCACCCACTGCCAGCTGTTCTATTCCCTGACCGAGGGGACCCTCAGCTCGGATGCGCTGGCACTCAGCTGGCCCGGGGCCTACATAAGTATCGCTTTCCCCAGTGAGCCTTCTTGCACAAACACTGTGCAAGGTCAGGGAGGACGAGGAGCAAGTCCTGTTGGTTGCTCCGTACTGGCCCAACAGGACTTGGTTTCCAGAACTAGTGCTCCTCGCGACAGCACCTCCTTGGCCCATTCCTCTGAGGAAGGACCTCCTGACTCAGAGACGGGGCACCCTATGGCACCCGCGTCTGGACCTCTGGAAACTCCATGTCTGGTCCCTGGACGGGACGCTGAGGTTCTAGGCGGTCTGCCACAAGCTGTTGTAGACACCATTACTTCCGCTAGAGCGCCCTCTACAAGGCACCTCTACGCGTTGAAGTGGAACCTGTTCATCGAATGGTGCTCTTCTCGCCGAGAAGACCCCCGAAGGTGTTCGGTCAGTTCCGTGCTTTCCTTCCTACAACACGGGTTGGAGCGAAGGCTGTCTCCCTCCACCCTCAAGGTTTATGTGGCCACCATCACCGCCAATCATGACGCGTAGGCGGAAAGTCCTTAGGGAAGCACGATCTGATCGTCAGGTTCCTGAGGGGGGCGAGGAGTGAATCCGCCTAGGTGCGCTGCATTTCGCTTCCGTTTATACCCGCACTGCGGGGCGGAGCGCGAGATGCAAATCTTGCACGCCAATTCTCATTGGCCTGTTCTCTAGATCTCGAAGCTGATAGGGGCTCCCTGAAGTGATCCCAATTCATCGGTGACGTCCGACGTACGTCTACGTTCCCTCCTTCAGGGAACGAGGGTTACCATACGTAACCGAGACGTTGTTCACTTGTCTGTGCTTCTTCCACTACTTCCACTTCCCTGTCCTCTGTATTCTGTTCATCCTCTTCAGGCTGCGGTAGGTAAGTATCATCAGATGGTTCACTTGTCTGTGATTTCTTTTCCCACTACTTCCATTCCTCTATCCTCTGACTGTTGTTCTTCTTCTTCAGGAAGGTGTATCTTTCACCCCCCCAGGTAAGTATGTGTCCATCGATACAGTTTCCCTTGTAGGTAATGTACTTGACCAGTCTTTATGAATCATTGTTTTTTTCTTTGGAGTCTGATCAGGTGCTGTTGCACGAGGTAACTTTGACATTGAACTTTGCTCTCTCCTTGAGATCACTGATCTGTTATGTCCAGCTTGATCATTTTCCCTTCTGATTGCAGGTGTTCTCAGTCAATAACCTCCTGCCCACTCATCATTGTCAGCAGAGTTTGTCCTCCATTGCGGTTGTCATTGTCTCTAATGGGGAGCTACCACAGAGTCAGCTGGCTGTGTCGAACTCTCAACAGGTAAGTAATTTACTAACAGCAGCATGTTTCTGTGTATAGTCCTATTCCTCGCACTCAGATCTCCTTCAGGATGAATGACGTATACAGGACTGTCTAAGATTTGCTCCTTCACCACATAGATCCTCTTCTCCCAGTATGAGTGTAGCTTACCAGGTCCACCTCGTTCACCCATGTTGCGAACCAGTACTCAATCTCCTGGCTTGAGGACCACGCCTCTTACCTTCTGATCATAGTAAGACTTGTTCTTCGCACTCGATGATAGGCTGGATCTGTTTGCAATCTTGTACGCTTCCGTCATCCTTTTTGACCATTTATCCACATATCCTTTATGTGTCACTGATTCAGTGTTTTCCATTAATCCAAACAAAAGATCCACGGGCAGACCGGGATGTTGTCCATACAGCAGGTAATGAGGTGAGTATCCTGTCAACTCGTGGCGTGTGCAGTTATATGCGTGTATCATTTGTAAATGTTCTTTCCATCTCTCCTTTTCTCTGTCTGTCAGTGTTAGTAACATTTGTAGCAGTGTACGGTTGAACCGCTCAGCAGGGTTACACTGTGGGTGGTATGGAGATGTTTGTGGATGTCCGACCCCTGACAGCTGTCCAAGAGTGCGAAACAGATTGTTCTTAAACTCACGTCCTTGGTCATGGTGGAGACAATTTGGATAACCGAGACGAGGTATATAGTCGTTGTATATCCGCTCAGCTGCAGTTTGTCCTGATTTGTTTTTGTTGGTGGGGTAAGCCTGGGCAAATATGGTAAAATGGTCTATTACTACCAGAATATATTCATAGCCTCCTTTGCTTTTCTCCAGATGTAGATAATCTATGCAAACCAGATCAAGAGGGGAAGCAGAAGTCAGACCATCCATTGGCACACGCACATGTGTGGTGGGTTTCTTTTGCTTTATACAGCTGCATTTCCTGGTGACGTACTCCTCTATACATCTCTTCATGTGTGGCCAACAGAAACGTTCTCTGGCGAGATGAAGCACACGTTCAGTGCCAACGTGTCCCATGTTGTCATGGAGATGCTTTAGGGCAACCGACCGATACTTGGTAGGTAGGACTAACTGTTTTCTCTCTGATGTTTGCCGGTACAGGACTCCATTCTCCAAATGTAATTTATTCCACCCATGAAGAAGCTTGCGAGTTAGCCCACTCACTGACCTTCTGGCCTCATCAGTAAGAACATTAGCTGTCTCTTTCAGTTTCATTATATCCCCTATTCCAGGGTCCTCTTGTTGAGCTTTTGCCAGCTCTTCGTGACTTATTTCAGGCAAATTTGAACAAAGCTGTGGTATTACATCATTGTGGTATTACATTGCTTTTTCCCGGTCTGTATTTGATATTGAAGTGGAACTCTGACAATTCTCAATTCAAGCTTTCCGCTGTGAAGCCGGTAATTCTTCTCCGCCAGTGTCAGAGTTTGTGATCTATATCCGATGACTCGCATCTTTTCATCTTGTCGTTGACAGAGAATTGCTCAGAGTCCTTTCTCCAATGCATCCGTGTGTAAAACGAATGGTTCCTCGAAGTTAGGATATGCAAATATTGGAAGTTTGCTCAGCATACTAACAAGTCTTTCCAAAGTACTCTGATGCTCATCTTTCCATAAGATGGGTGTTTTGGGCAGAAGTTGTGGACCCTTGTGACGTGAAAGAGGTTGGGGCACGGAGGACATCACTTGTAGCAATTCATACAACGGCTTTGCTATTTTGGTGAAGTCCTGTATGTAGGAACGATAGTAACTCAGGAAGCCAAGAACCCGTCGGAGGTCACCAACTGTTTGGGGTGTTTTGGTTTTTAAAGCCATCACTGCCTCGAGGTCTTTAGTGTCAATTCGAACTCCCTCAGCCGATACCAAGCGTCCAACATAGCAAACCTCCTTCTGGAACATCTCGCACTTCTCTGCTCGTAGCTTCACTCCATGATGCTGCAGTGCTCTGAGGACTTTGCGGATCACCTCCACATGGTCACTGAAAGATCCGGAGTAGCACAGAAGATCATCCAGGTACGGGATGCAGTACTCATCTCTCAGAGAGCCTAACATCTCCTCCATGCTCCTTTGAAAAGCTGCAGGTGCGTTAGATAGTCCAAACGGAATCCTTACCCATTCGTAAAGGCCCCAGGGGGCGATGATGTGACCCTGCCATAAACCCCTGGTGGTAAGCTTTACTTTATCCTAAACAGTGGTCAAATATCAAAGCTGGAGTCTTTAATCTTTGTACTGATACTTAGTTTGTCCAGATCAAGTAAGAGTGTGACGTTTTAACGAGCAGTGAATGTTGAACAACAGAAATCTGGGCCCGTCGGGGGGGATTTAGACTATATGAGACACTTCATGTTTCCCTTTTTTTGTCCTTAAATTTAATCACAGAACAGAAGAAGAGGATGAGGAAAGGGTAACTTTAATAAAAGATGCAAGAATTTTTAATGTTGTAATACTACATTGCCAACCAAACCATTAAGACAAAACTTTGATTAAAAACCAGTTGGATTAAGTGTGTTTGTACTGTAAATGATATTCTAAGGCCAACAAATAAAGTTACACAAAAATGTGCTAGCTACTCTATTAAAGTTATTATGGTAACACTTTACACTGACATTTCATTTGTCAACGAGCAATGAAAAATTCTAAAGCATTTATTAATCTTGATGTTAATTTCAACATTTACTCATACATTACTAATATAAACAATTTTGGAAAGAGTATTTAATGGACCAAAGTTGTATTGTTATTAACCAGTGTTAATACTGTAAGAAATGAATTGCTCATTGTTAGTTATTTTTAGTCAATGCATTAACAAATAAGACCTTATTGTAAAGTGTTACCATTATTTTATTTCATGCAAAATAATGTTTTAAACGAAAACTTGATCTTGTTGGGATGTGAGTTGAAATTAATAAATAAGTGTCATTTCAGATGTCAAACACTGCATTTACAAATGTTTTTCTTTTAAAAGTTGTCTTAATGCTTTTGTTAAAAATTAACCATTAAACAACTTTACAGGAGAAATCCTGTGATGGGTTCAGAAATCAGATAAGAGTAGAAAGGAGGTTACACTTACGTGGTGACACATTAATGCTATTAACATAACATACATTAAAATTACATCAAACAATACCACTGTACATCAAGGCTATTATAAAGAGACATTTAAAACAGCAGGAAGCACAGGCTCTTTTGTAAAGGATTATGGTCACCACTAGAGAGTGCTATTGTCCTGTGCACTAGTAGATTCACTTTTAGGGAGGCATGCACTTAGACAAAGAGAAAGCAGACGGTAGACAGGCAATGAGGTAATGCACATCTGACATCTCATGAGTTGCACTGACAGCTCAATTTGTACCAATACAAAACCACATAATACAGGAAGTATGCAAAAGCCTCATCATTTTGAAATGCTCCCTCTGTAAACACCCATTCAGGCACACTAGATGTCTGGTGTGTTTGGACAGTCCCTTATCCTAGTGCTTCCTGATATGGGTACTATAACTGCTTTGTTTAACAAAATACATTCTGTCCCAATGCTACTGCCATCAATGTGAAAACATCTTTATTAGTTAAAAATGTCCTGCTAGCTTGTTCAAAATAAAAGATGCACAGTTTTACTCTTGTCAGGTTCTTTCACTGTTGAAAACAGCAATAAACCTTGGAAGATGAATCCTAAAAGAGCTCAGATGCTCAGAAATGTCATCATAAGCTTTAAGGCAGGCTCAGTTTCAGGTTAATAATAATAATAATAATAATAATAATAATAATAATAATAATAATAATAAAAAAGTACGCAAATTTGTGGGTACAAAAGATTTTAAAAACAAATCACAGCTCACCAGAAATGTGTAATAAAATTCTAAATTTACACAAAAAAAGGAACATCTGAAACCACACTTAGTACGGCCTTATAATCATGTTAAAGGTGCAGTGTGTAAATTTTAGCGGCATCTAGAGGTGAGGTTGTAAATTGCTCAGGAGCTAATGTAGCACACGTGTCAAATAATATTGCACTTGCTGCTAGTATTAATCATAGGCCAGTAGGTTCGACTAAGGATGAGTAATAAAGACAACACTGTAGAATTAGTTAAGTAAATCTTTAGTGAAAACTGAAATTTATTTTTAAAAGGAAAATAAAACAACATTAAGGAAATAAATTAAAATAATTCAAACCATGTCACAATTTTTTCTCAATATTAAATCACAGTTATATGAACTCAACTGACTGTAATTAAACAAGTTCACTCGACTCTTTGTTTGTTCAGGTGCACCCTCTAGGCTATGCAAACTTCCTAGAATAACACACCTTCAGTATCGATTTCAAATGTTCACATTTGTAAATGTGGACAATTCACTCAAAATCACATTCAAAGTAAATCCTTGATTAAACACAAGGAAAAAATAATGGTTCACAAAAAAAGAGTTCAGTGAATCAATCAAAAGATTTCTTGAAAGGATCAGTTCAAAGGGTTCAGCTCAAAAAGTCAATCTGAAAGATTCGGTTCAAAGATTCGGTTCAAAGATTCCAAAAGTCCGTAGAATCGCTGAAAACGATTCAATAGTTCAAAAAGGGAGAAATAAAAAATCATTTTGAGCAAAACAAAAATACTCAGTTGAGCAGACTCTCAAAAAAAAAAAACTCTAACAGGCAATCAGATCATTCCTACCCAATTCCTCAGGTGTTTGTTTGAACTCAAATCTCACAGTTCACAATGTTCATCTCACTGGGAAAAGGCTCGCCATCTCGAATCATCACAGTCACGCTGAATTGAACATTTCCAGCGTAGGCCAAAAAACCTGACCAAATCCAAAAGAAAATCAACCATTTATGTCTCTCTGCTAATCCTCTCACCAACAATGTTTTCTGGAAGTATTCCTGAGCCCATGTTGTGATTTCCATTACAGTAGCATTCCTGTATGTGATGCAGTGCCGTCTAAGGGCCCGAAGAAGGCCTCTTATGCAAGCAGATAAGAAAAATAATGTGATCATCAAAAATAAACAGCATATAAATCAAAACAGCCTAATGTTACAGAGTGAAATGTTGACCCAGGATGAGCTACTGGACTGTGAAGCTTTTGATGTACTGCATGATCAGATATTCATAGAACAAAATATTCTGGCCATGAAAGTGTGAAAATGACCAAAAATGATGGTCATTAAAAATTTTTTAAAAAACACTGGTAGGGAAAGAGTTAACGATTTGGAACTAACCCTCATGCTTTTATACAAAAAGGTTCTTTCCTCCATGGTACGATACTTTTATAGTGCTTTTTCAACATTTTTTGGAAGATTGAAAGCTTCGTTACCCATTACTGAAACAATTTCAAACTATCACTTCGTGTCATACAGATTTGGAAGGAGGGTGAGTAAATATTGACAAATATTTGGGTGGCCACCATATTTCAAGCTACCTGCTCCATCAGAGATAAGTGGAGTTTTGTTCTTGAACCATTTGATGTTGGCAGCTGGATTGGCACCTTCAGAACGTCACTGTGCTAACTGCTAACAAAAATAAACACCACACAATATTAATGCAAATATTAAAAGGACTTTTATTTATATGTGCACTTCCAGTAAATAAATGTGGAAAAAAATACAATTATACATAATTAACGAAACAAAAGTATAAATACTAATTTATTTCGTATTTTTACATTTATTTGTATATTTATTTATGTATTTTAGTTTTTTTACATGTCTTCATATATTTATTTATTTATGTATTTATTTATTTATAATTTAGTCAGCTTTGGAATTCCATAATTCATAAAACCAAGCCACCTTCTTCCCCATACGCAACAAACTGTGATGCACTGTGTATTCTGACACCTTTCTATCAGAACCAGCATTAACTTGAGCAATCTGAGTACCAGTAGCTCGTCTGTTTGATCGGACCACACGGGACAGCCTTCACTCCCAACGTGCATCAATGAGCCTTTGCTGCCCATGACCCTGTGGCCGGTTCACCACTGTTCCTTCCTTGGAGCACTTTTGATAGATACTGACCACTGCAGACCGGGAACACCCCACAAGAGCTGCAGTTTTGGAGATGCTCTGACCCAGTCGTCTAGCCATCAAATGGACAAAATGTTCACTTGCTGCCTAATATATCCCACCCACTAACAGGTGCCGTGATGAGAGATAATCAGTTTTATTCACTTTACCTATCATATTGTTATGCCTGATCGGTGTGTGTGTATATATATATATATATATATATATATATATATATATATATATATATATATTGTCAGCCCTAATATATATCAATATATTCGATTTTTTAATCTCGATTAATCACACACTTATCGTAAAATGAATCATACTGCATTTATCTCACTAAACACATTGATTTTGTCATCATTTGCTATATCCAGCAAAGTAAACAATCAGAAAACTGTATTTTGTGCAGGCTTCAAGGATCATTGGAGACACCAAATAACCAAATATAAGGAGTCCATATAATTATATTATATTATATAATAAATGTATACACACCTAAGCACCCATGAAAAAATACATTGCAGAAAAAATGTTACAGAATTCACAGTGTATAGTGTGTGTACAGAGCAATAACAACGAGATTGATTTCATTTTAGACGAGTCAAGCTGCGATACCAAACCAAATCAACCGTTTTGACTGCATAAACCTATGATTACTAAACACAACAATCTATATATATATATATATATATATATATATATATATATATATATATATATATATATACACACATACACACACATACCTTAGTTAGTTTGCCAACTGTTTGCTTCATAATCTGAGGTTGTGATGTAACTGTTGAAAAGAGAGGAAACTGTTAGTGTCATAAATATATTTAATAATATTAGCATTTAGTTATCTGTCATTATAAATATGAAAACGTTCTATTGTGCAATTGTGTACGATTCTTACTGTAAATGACCAGTTGAACAGGGAACTCAAAAATGTCTTCTATCCCTACTACCATGTAGATGAAGGTTTTCTGATCCGCCATGGTCACTTGTCTGATGAGGCCAAAATCTTTTTTGATACTGACTCTGCTCTTGTAGTTCACATCGTTTGAAATGGAGGCATTCTGATCCAAGTGTTTCACCAGAATGTTGACACCGATGTCGTAGTAGTGCATGTAAAAAGCAATTTTTAACTACAATTATACCATTCATACATTGACATTCTTTTCTAAGTGTAAACACTGTGGGTCTGTAGTGCTTTTAAAACTAATCGGCCAATGCCATTAGTTTGGGAGTGGGATTTCTTGTAATAAGCCATTTTGCTAGGAATTGGAGTAGTTTGTCTTAACAATAGTAGAGAGGGAAGTGGCAGTAGGAATATTTGAAATACTTGTCTGTAAATAGTTATTTGTTAAGTTCCAGTGAAATTACACTGATACCATGGCATGCAAGATGGACGCAGCCTGGCCACAAGACCTGTAAGCCTTCGCAGTCAGACTGGAGGAGAACTTGCAGGTCTTGGACAGGAGACGTGGGTCACCACGCCAGTTGGAGGTGGTCGCTGGACACAGTTGCATCGCGACGGCCCGCTCCACTGGCGGGATCCCCACGTACCCCCTGGCTTGCCCGCCGTCAAGGGTAGTGAGGAGGGAGGAGCCACCGGGTCAGTTCCTGACACTAAAGGGTGTCGACCACGACCTGGTGAGCTCCTCATGCACCTCTGGGAAGAAAGGCACCGGGGCGGGACGCTGAGAACCAGCCGACCGGCCCCGAGAAACCAACCATCCAACCTAGAAGGTTCGGGACGTGGTGGAGGGTTCCACTCAATCCCGACCTTTTCGGCGGCCCAGAAAAGCATTGCCGTCAACTCGGGGTCCGACTCGACCGCTGCCACTCTCTCAGAGGGAGGCAGTGCAGCCGAATCTTCATCCTCCAAGGACTGGAACTCCCCCTCTGATGCAGCAATCGACATCTGCTCATCCGCCGGAGCTCCGAAGGACACCGCCGCACGCCCGTGGGAGGGGCCACCGGGTTCCCCCGGAAGCTCGACCGGTAGTGGTGCTTGTGAGGGATTAGGGGCCTGCGGAGGTATGCTCGGCGGGTTTGCCCTAAACGTAATCCTCAGGTCACCCCAGCCATTCGTCAAAGTAGATCTATTCTGTGGAATAGAGCTAGACCGAGGCATGGGTAGGGGGACTCCACCTTCACGAATGTAGGCAAGTCTCGACCTAAGCGCCACGATGCTTTATGCCCAGGCACGTGACTGTGACCGTCAGCGGGTGACAGGGAACGACCGCATCCAGTAGCGCACGGGTGGAATGACATCTTGAAAAAGATGCAGTGTCGCACCCGTGTAGCTCTTTTTGTGAGGAAACGCTCTTTTTTTTTGCTGAAGCACTCAGGGGAGGACCGCGGCAACACACCGGGAAATAGTGCAGCCCGTGTGTGTGCACTCACAACTCTCTTTTTTGCTGTGAGAACAGCAGTTGTTTTTAATGCAGCAGTGGGCGTGGTCGCACTGATTGTGCCGTCTCGCCAACACACGTGTCTTCCTCTCTCTTCTCTGGTCTCGTTCTCTCTCTCTCTTTCTCTCTCTCTGCGTTTGAAGCAGCTCTTCATCAACGCTGTTCGGCTCCGAAGTGAATGACAAACGTGCATGCATTTCACTTCCGCTTTATACCCACGACGTGGGGCGGAGCGCGAGATGCAAATCTCGCACGCCAATTCTCATTGGCCTGTTCTCTATGTCTCGAAGCTGACAGGGGCTCCCTGAAGTGATTCCAATTCGTCGGTGATGTCCGACGTACGTCGAACGTGACCGACTGAATGGGAACTCTGCTATTTCCTATATAGCTGCAGTAAAACCATGTACAGGAGCATAGAATTGCCATGTGGCTACAGTGTAATTTTACAATTGCATTAACCATGAAAATGCTTTCATCACAACAGGATTCAGTAACTCTGACCTTTGCACTTTATTGCAAGAACAGCTTGGGGTGTGTCACACTCTCAAGATTCAAGATTCAAGAGTTTTATTTGTCATTTATCTGTAGAATTATAAATAATCAAGTCAAGTAGAAGAAAAAAAGTAAAAAATAAGGATAAAGTGGAATAAAATAATTGAAGTAGACTGTGCAGTGAGTAAACTGTAGACTTATAAATATGTGGTTAACAAATGTATAAAGAGTATAATGTGCAAACAGGTTTATAACAGGTTGTTACATGGTAACAACGAGAACAGAAAGTGCAGTGCAATGTCAGTATGTTTATCCTGAAGTGAAGTCACGTGATGTTAAGTGACTGAGTTCAGGAGTCTGATGGCCTGGGGGAAGAAGCTCCTCCTGAGTCTCTCAGTTTTGGCCATCAGGCTTCGGCGCGCTACCAGATGGCAGCAGCGTGAAATGAGGGTTTGCAGGGTGATTAGAGTCCTTGATGATCTTAGTAGCTCTACCTTTGCAGCGTTTGGTGTAGACGTCCTGCAGAGACGGGAGAGCTGACCCTGAGATACGCTCGGATAAGCGCACGACTCTTTGCAGGGCTTTGCGGTCATGACTGGTGCTGTTCCCATACCACGCTGTGATGCACTTAATACACTTAGTTAATACACTTTCTATCACCCCTAAATAGAACGTTTTCAGGATAGCTGGTGAAACCCTGAATTTCCTCAGCTGGCGCAGGTGGTACAGTCTTTGCCTGGCTTTTTTCACCTGTGTCTGAATGTGAGCAGTCCAGGTCAGGTCCTCAGAGATGTTTACACCCAGGTGCTTGAAGCTGCTCACTCTCTCTACTGGTGACCCGCTGATCATGAGGGGGGAGTATGTCCGTTGCTGTCTCTTCCTAAAGTCCACAATCATTTCTTTGGTCTTGTCAACATTCAGAGAGAGACAGTTGTCCTGGCACCATGATGTTAGATCCTCTCCCCCAAACTAGGTGTTTGTGTTGCAAATATTTACAACCCTTTGTTCTGGTCTGGGCATTTAAGGAAGGGTGGCAGGGCTGCCATTTGGGGAACATTCTGTAGCCAGAAAACCCCCATGCAGTGTTGTGTCAGTGTCCTAGAGGCACTCACACACACTGTATGTATTGTGCCAGACATGACTCTTTGAAACTATTTTCATATTACTTGGTAATTTTTATGCTGAAAGTTGTGTACCATGGATTCATGTTTCATTATGTTATTTAAGTTCTGTCTGGCCAAAATAAATGTTAATCTTGATTTATTTTGTATCTTTCTGAAATAATTTTTTCTAGTAGTGTCGCATGAGGAGTTTGTAGGAGTTTCCGTAAATCTTTCTGTCAGGGCAGATTCATACAGAGGACCCCATGACCGGAGCATGGCGCTAAGCATGAGGGGCAATCTGATTTCTGACTGTCACTGTTATTAACAAGTTGCAGCTCTCGTGACTATTGCTAAAATTACACTTTCTGTTATGAGTAAGCGTGTGCGACTCACTTAAAGGTAAAATAGATCACTCTGCAATTCTCTGTAATATCAGAACTGACTAATTTGCGTCCGTGAGGTAATGTAATTATAATCACAAGCATTATCCTCTGAGCAAATCCGGGTCCCATGGAGGAACTTGAAATTTGAAATTAAGAGATACTAAGAGAAATCAACGATCTAAATTAAATCACTACTAAACTTATGATCAGCTGTTAAGTTACAAATGTAACAAAGTTACAAAGAATTGGAGTCAGTTAAAATTATTCATGGAGTCAGATTTAAAATTCAGTAACAATAAATTAAGTGAATTTAACAGAAGCGCTGAAAAGGAGTCCTTTGACCAGGCCGTTAGATTCCGTTCTTGGGCTAACGGATGGACCTTACAGCTGAGTCACTAGTTCAGCTCCTCAGTGAAAAACAAATGTGCGTTGCATACCCGCGATGCGGGGAGGAACGCAAGATGCAAATCTCGCACACCAATTCTCATTGGCCTGTTCTCTATATCTCGAAGCTGATAGGGGCTCCCTGAAGTGATCCCAATTCGTCGGTGATGTCGGTGATGTCTGACGTACATCTCCGTTCCCTCCTTCAGGTTTTACAGGACAGCACCATATAATTTAAAGGTTTATAATGTAATAATTACAGTTAAAAAACATTTATTTTACAGTTCAAAACTGTATAATTTAAAGGTTTATACATTTAATTTAATTTTACAGTAAAATACTGTTAAATTTACAGTTGTGTGAAAAAGTACAAGTCATTGTTTAATTTACAGTGAAAAAATGTAAATTGACATTCCCAGAATTCCCTGTGTGACACTTCGCATTTGATGTATTTTCATTGAAATAACTGTTTCTTCTTAGTTTTTTTCTAATCAGTTATGTACATTAAGGTTTTATGTTACATCTAATGTTGATAAATTAATGTTTATTGCATTTTTAAATTTCATGTGTGTTACCATGATGGTGTTTGGTGTTTAGTGTTTGTGTGAGTGACTATATATTAACCTTGTCCTCCTAAAAGCTGCTTGTGATGAGCTTTGATTCATCACGTGACTCTCATCACCACTGTGATTGGTGGTTGTCAGTATATGTCAAAGGTGCATAACAGATATTAATAATATTTCAATAAGTTGGTAACTTAACATTATTTCAGTTAATTAAATAAATGTTTTACTTTAATCGTTTTATAGTGTACTATGTACACATAATTATTACAATATAAACTTTCAAATATACGGTTTTGAACTGCAAAATAAACCGGTTTTAACCATAATAATCACATTATAAACCTTTCAATTATATGGTGTTGTCCTATAAAACCTAAAACATTACTGCCGTATTTTTGCAGTAAATTTGACGAGGATTTTCTTTACAGTTTAATGCTTTAACCATTACTGAGTTGAGTTTGAGTGAATAGATCTATGCCTTAAAGAGAACTCTAAAGAAAATTGTTCAGTACTGTTTTACAGATACTTTTGTATTTTTATTTTCCAATAAATGTATTAGAATAGTTTTATTAGAAGATAACTTTAAAGAGAACTGTATTAGAAAAGTTGTTCTGTACTAAACTTGTTACAGACTGTTCAGTGTTTGCAAGATTTGCTTTAGACCACTTCGTAAACATGTAAAAAACAATGTTTGTCTTTTTATTTCACGAGTGCAGTATGTGTTTTTTTTTTCTTCCAAAAATGTTGTCAGCGGGCCATGATGACGGGCATGACTTGAGTAATGTCTTAAATTAATAGTTTTATAGAGCAAATAAACATTCTAGTGTTGTGCGAAATCTGTTGTCTGTCATATTCTCAAATTAGAATTTTGAGTACAACTTGCTTGGGAAATGTAAGGCAATCACTTTCCACACATTCTTCTAGTAAAATGAACAAGCAGATATGTTAAAATAACTATTTTGTTTGAGTTTTGCTTACAAACCACAACTTATATCTGTAAGTTGGCTGAACTTTTGAAATTTAGTTACTTGTACTCAAGTTTTATGGTAACCTCTACAAATACACAAGTTAACTCTACAAAGTAGTAGCAAGTAGTATCAAGTCAAAAATGATGAGGCAATCAGTTTCCACAGCTTTTATAAGTAAAGTCAACTTATTACTTTTAACAGTGTAGACAAAGAAGAAGATGAGCTGCTAATGCTGCTTGCCATTAATTGAGTAACATTTACAGATGAGGATATAACCTGTAAAATTGATGTTTTGCGCTGAGGACGCACATCACCTGTCAAAGCGCATGACGGGTATGTTAACTCTAATGCATTAGCTTGAAGTCAGCCACAAACAGGTAGGGCACGTCACGTATGCTTACAGCCTAGTGCATTCACCATAAAACAATTAATAATAAAAATAATAATTGTGATATTTATGTTTATATTTATGTTAATAATAATATAGAATAAAAGTGTTATTTTGTTTGTTTGTTTAGTGTTTTGTTTTGTTTTAGGAACCGAGATGGTGCTAGCATACAAGCAACAAGCTTCTAAACACACAAACTGAATAACGTATCATTGCAGGGATTACATTTTTTACCAGTCTACTCTATCTTGGCAATCCTCATTCTACATGATAGCAGGGTAAAATAAATAATTGTAGCATCCTCGCTGACGTCATCCCCAGTAGCATTGCTAGTCTTTCCCTGCCTGGAATCATCATCATAACCAATATTCTGTTTATTATTGTGATTCTGAAATTCCCAAAGTGGACATTTGGAGTCTTCTCTGCCAGGGGCATCACTAGACCTTTTAAAATATTACTAATAAATACTTCACTGATGTTTGCCCTATTCTCATTTAAGGGTGTCATTTATGCATTTGGCAGACGCTTTTATCCAAAGCAACTTACAGTGCCAATCCCCCTGGAGCAACATGGAGTAAAGTGCCTTGCTCAAGGACACACTGGTGGTGGGGATCAAACCAGCAACCTTTTGCATATCAGTTCAGTGGTTTAACCAACTAGACCACCGGTTTAACCCACTAGACCACCATTCTTTTTTAGATAATATTTCAGGAATCATGTCCTGTGTGTTTTCTATCAGCTGTTTAGAATCAGAGCAACACCAGGATAGTGAATGAATCACTATTGATCCAATCGGTCAAAGAGGATTAGAAAATGTTCTTTAATTGTTTGTGATTCAGTTTGATTCGTTCAGACAGTTCATTCGGTCACTGATTCGTTTTGCAGAGGTTTCTCACTCTTAAATAGTAATGGGATATTTTATAAGACAGAAAACAAAAAGAGCACTGAATGAGGTTCATATTTGCTAACAGTCCATCGTAGGAAACAAACACGCAAATGTCTTCTAGTGTTTGTCAATGAAGACGCAGCTGTGTGCAGTTTGCATTAACCCCTCCCCTGTGATGACGTTATGCCATTATAATAACCATATCCTCAAACCTTGCTATCCTCAACATGAATTTGATTGAACTCTACAACACATGATTTGCTTTATCAATGCTTTTATTGATTGGAGGAGTGTTTCAGAGAAGGTATTGAGAAGAGATTAAAGCTTGGAAAATATTTAAATGAAATAAATAAAGAATACATATTTTTGAGATAAGCATATCTCAAAAATAGTACAAAATCCCCATTTCCCACTTTATATTAAAGACAAGATAAGATCAGAAAGTGTACAATCAAAGTAACTGTGGCGCAGGATGACTGCATATGATCTCACAGGCCCTTAACACAAAGAGAGGCCATCAGGGTTGAACAGGGCATATCGTTCCAGCAACGGTTAGCTGTAGGGTGGAAAAAAATATATTAGTTATTCTGATCATTATAGTCGTGTTAGAATCAAAATAATACTAATTTTTCAAAAAACTAAAGAGCCATCACATGTTTGTGTTTGATATGAAATAGTATTGTAAATTATAATCTGAAGTATTCTCACAGGACATGCTGATCTCCATACAGTTCTCAACACCCGAGTTGTTAGGCTCTCCAGAGCACCAGTTGGCATAGTTATACGCGGTTCCACCAATCCACAACCACTGTCCTTCCTAAAGAGCAAAGACGGTGATCATAAGAGTGCACGACTGTACTCGGACTTCAGTAAGAAGCTAATTAACTAAGTCAGCTTTAAACCGCCTTCATTAGAAATGTTGCATTTACTGTTTAAAGCAGAAAGTTCATTTCAGACAAACAAACACACAAGGACACACAATTTAACTTACTATTTCTCCATCATGAGCACCAGTCCAGGCACGTGTGGAAGGAGAAGGCAACAGACTCAGCAGGAAATTATGTTCTGCTGTACTATGCTCAGAAACGAGATTCGCACCAAAACTTTGGCAGTTTCTCTAAAAAGACAGATTTTTATTGTCAATACAAAATCTAATATTTTTATCATAAAGGATAAGTGACTATTTAGTACATTTTTGTCATTTTAAATCAAAGTCTACTCTGATTGATTATATGCCCAGTATAATTTTTCCATATTTATTTGCAGAAAATAAAGATATACCTTAAAAATAATAAAAATCACCATTCACTTTATATTAAGTGTGTTTCACTACTACTGTACTAATATTTAAATTAATAATTTAATTCAGTGCACTTATTGTTTACATATGTTTTTACATTTTACTTGTATGTTATTACAAGTGTAATTAATTTCTGTAATTAGATCGATGATTACACTGTTACTCTTCCCTTACACCTTAACCCACCCTTAAACTTACCCATACCACCAACACTGCCCTAACCTTACCCGTATCCCACCTCAATGTAATCAAAAGTGTTTTACAATACAGCATTAACACTATAATTGTACTGTACCTTATTTATTTGATGTAGTGAAACACACCTAATGTAAAGTGTGACCAAATCACCTTTTGTAACTAACACATTACCTGTGCTGTGACCCAGTTAACCGCCTGAGGGAAGAACTTGTAGCACCGGACTCCAAAATTTGTCCATCCATTGGGGCATTTTTTAACGCATTTAACTTCATCTATTGCATAAATGTAAAGGCTATTGTAACATTCACAGCAACATTTTATTTTTATTTTTTTACTTTTTATTATTATATGTAGCTTATTTTATGTTTGTGTGATTAAGTGTCTAAATTATGTATTTTGACACTATAATATTCCTCATTAATCATGCAAATATTAGTAAATGTAATATTGTACGGTTCCAAAATGCTTTAAAACTGAAATAGCAAGGGTTTTTACAAATAAATGTCTTACTTGCATCCCCCATGGAGAAGATAATAAAAAGAAGCAGAACACTTCTCAGCATTGCCATGATGAACCTGAAATTAATAAGCAGAAAAAGTCAGATGTCTGCACTCTGTGGATTCTCAATGAATTTAAAGACGAAACACAAAGATACTTTAGAAATGTTATTCAGTAGGTTTTTGTTCCAAGAACTCACCTTGGTTTGTTTGTTGTCTTTAGAATCTCAGAGGAAGATTGGGTGAAGTTTCAGAAACAGCCCTGCTTTTATACTTGACTTAATGTCAAGTGTGTATAGTCTAAGGCACGAGGATGGCATGTGATCCTTTGATATGTAGACTTTTGTACACATGAAATAAAATACAAATATTGGACAATGCGTAAGATGAGCCTGTAGAAATGTAAATGTTAGTTTAACTAAATATTTAAGTATTTAAAATATTTATAGTTAAGTTGAATATTAGTCATAAGGGATTTTCCATATTAAATATTTGAAATAGCCAAAATTACAAATTATAGTAATTTTATTCTGAATAAACAGTAAGAATTCTTAATGTGTATTTCTAATTCATTCTAATGTCTGATCTAAGAAGAAAGACAATTATATTTTTATTTATTTATGTATTTTTTACTTTGCTATCTAATGTGCTGACAAAATTAAACAAAGGCCTACAATGAGCTAATTTGTTGAACTATATTTCCCTTTCAGTCGGTCACGTTCGACGTGACGGGGACGAATTGGGATCACTTCAGGAGCCCCTATCAGCTTCGAGATTTAGAGAACAGGCCAATGAGAATTGGCGTGCGGATTGCATTTGCATTCAAGCCCCGCCGCAGCGCGGGTATAAACGAAGCGAAATGCAGCACACCTTTGTCATTCACTTCGAGCCGAACACGGTGTTGATGAAGAAGACTGTTCCTGCTTCAGCAGAGAGAAAAGAGAACGACAGAAGAAGCTTCTTTGAGGTGCTGAGTGGGATGGCACGATCAGCGGCGGCCGCAAGCTCCTGATACAGTGATAAACTGCTGTTTTCACAGCACTGTTTGGTCTGTTGGTTCGGTGAGGGCGTTCCCAATGGTGAGTGCATACACAGGCTGCACTACTCTCCTGTGTTTTGCCGCGGTCGTTCCTGGATGCTTCAGCACATTTAAAAGAGCACATTTTCTTCTAAAGAGCAGCACGGGTGTGACACTGCGCTTTTTCAAGACGCCATTCCACCCGCGTTTTCTGGATGCGGTTGTTTCCTGTCCTTATTGACGGCCAAGAGCCCTCTCGCATAACTATGTTGAGATTGCGTTCGTGGGTGGTCCATGTGCTCTCAGGAGAACGGGATCACGTCGTCGCGCTGTTCGTCTCGCCTTCCCCGTGAGGGTTTGAGTGTTCAGCGCGCCGTGTGCCGTCAGAGCTGCCGCTGACAGCGTGGGTTGTCACGGCAACCCAGCGTGCGTCACTCGGCACTCTAGATGCGCGGTCGAGACTATGAAACCTCAAACGGGGTTGAGTCCCTTCGCTTATACCCCGATCTAGTGTCTTTTCTGGTGCACCAGAAAAGGGGCTACTGGCTGATAAGTCTGGGTGATCTGAGGATTACAGTGGGGCTTCCCTGCTGAGCACATCTCCGTGGGCCCCCCACTCCTCTAGCGCATCGCAGCATGCTGAGACTGTGTTCGTGGGTGGTTCATGTTCCCTCATGAGAGCATGACCACGTCGGCGCGTTGTTCATCTTACTCTTTTCATAAGTGTTTTAGTGTTCAGCGCGCCGTGTGCCGTCTCACGGCCACGCTCACTATCTCGCATGCCTGCTGGTGGCTTACAAATGGGATTGCTGGTCCTAAAAAATTAAATTAAATAAAAAAATAAAAATAAAAAATAATTAAAGGGACCTAGCGTTTCATTTGGGGCCCTAGCAGACGACAGATGTCAATCGCTGCATCGGAGAGAGGGCTGTTATGTGTTGAAAATGAAGATGAGGCTGAGATTCCCACTATAATAGTGGATGTTTCATGCTGAATCAGATTCATACTTGACAGTCATGCTTCCCCAGGTGGCTGGGGCATAGCGCAACGCATAAATCGCCTTGCCCGCCCCCTTGCCTTTTTCCCGGATGTGCATTGGAAAGCTTTAGCAGTGTGGAACCGCTTGGCACCAGAAAATGGAACGCCAAAGGGGCCATAGCCTGTATAAAGTTTTCCTCTCTCTCACTACCCTCATCAGGTGGGGTGGCAGTGCCACTGGCAGGCTGCCTCCACCCAGCACTCTTTGTGCATAAGGGTAGTTCTGAGTTGAGGTTGAGCTGCGCACAGTGCCTTTTATATTTAAAGTCACAGCGCTGGCCCTCGGCCAGGCGATGTCCAGAAACACCATCGGCGACCCCCTCAGTCTGCTC
The DNA here is from genome assembly GCA_018749465.1 of Paracanthobrama guichenoti. NCBI lineage: Eukaryota > Metazoa > Chordata > Actinopteri > Cypriniformes > Gobionidae > Paracanthobrama > Paracanthobrama guichenoti. The sequence continues at coordinate 370,443 of JAGHMJ010001326.1, forward strand.
GTCGCCATGGGCACCGGATTTGGTTAAGAGCTGCTCTTCCCCGGAGGAGGGCCGGGTGGAGAATCATTGGTAAATTCTGTTCCGCCACTGGTGTCAAATACAACCAGTGGTACCCAAATTCTAAGGAGCAGTTCCAATACCTCTGGGTGCCAAGACAGTGTGCTCGGCGGTGTTCGACGCTTCCATGCCTCGTCACCCTCAGGCGCCTCACCTATCGCCAGCAGGGGGTGCCGGCTGTGTCTGGGACGCACACAAGTGGCCTCCCCACACTCGTGCACCCCCTCAGCGGAAGCAGGTAAGTGTTGCACAGCACACTCAGACCCCACCTTGGGCCGCTCCCATGCCGTCCGTGTCGGGTCCCTGCATGCTGCTGCGCTGCCCGCTGCGCGGCACGTCTGTGGTGCCGTTGGTCCCGCTTTGCACGGTTCTTGGGAGTCTGCCTAGCGCTCCAGCCCGTCTTGCTGGCTCATCCGTACCATCAGACTCGGCTATGCAATTCGCCCGGCGTCCCCCCAAGTTCAGGGGCATCCACTTCACCTCCATGTCGAAGGAGAATGCCCCTGTGCTTCAGGCGGAGATCGCGGTCCTACTGGCGAAGGATGCGATAGACCGGGTTCTACAGCCCGTACTTCATTGTGCCCAAGAAAAGCAGCGGGTTACGGCCGATCTTGGTTCTGTGACTTCTGAACCAGTCCCCAGGCTGCTGTTCAGGATGTTAACGCAGAAACGCATCTTCAGGTGCGTCCGTCCCCAAGATTGGTTTGCAGCGATCGACCTGAAGGGCGTGTACTTTCATGTCTCGATTCTCCCTCGACACAGACCGTTATTACTCTTTGCATTCGACGGACAAGCATGTCAGTACAAAGTCCTACCCTTCGGGCTGGCCCTGTCGCCCTGTGTCTTCACGGAAGTCGCGGAGGCGGCCATTGCTCCCGTGTGGGAGCGTGGTGTTCGTATTCTCAACTACCGATGACTGGCTGATTTTTGTCCAGTCGTGAGAGCGGTTGTGCAAACACATGGACATGGTGCTCCGCCACCTTTGCCAATTGGGCCTTCAGGTCGACTGGGAGAAGAGCAAACTCTGCCCCTCGCAGAGGATCTCTTTTCTCAGGATGGAGATAGACACTGGAAGTGCCTCTAGAACAAGTGTCCAGGCATGCTGTTGTCTCCACGGATGCCTCATCCACCGGCTGGGGTGCCACGTACAACGGGCTTGCAGTATCGGGTCTGTGGACGGGGCCCCAACTGCAGTGGCATATCAATTGCCTGGAGTTGTTAGCAGTTCGTTTTGCACTCAGCCACTTCAACGCCGCTCAGAGGCAAGCACGTTCTGGTCCGTATGGACAGCACTGCGGCCGTTGCGTACATCAACAAACAGGGTGGTCTACGCTCCCGTCGCATGTCACAACTCGCCCGCCATCTCCTATGGAGTCAGAAGCATCTGAGGTCGCTTCGTGCCATTCATATTCCGGGCCTGCTCAATCGTGCGGCCGACGAGCTCTCACGACAGCCAGTGCTCCCGGGAGAGTGGAGACTCCATCCCCAGGTGGTCCAGCTGATCTGGAGTCGCTTCGGGGCCGCGCAGGTAGATCTGTTTGCCGCCCCGGACTCCACCCACTGCCAGCTGTTCTATTCCCTGACCGAGGACCCTCGGCTCGGATGCGCTGGCACACAGCTGGCCCTGGGGGCCTACGCAAATATGCGTTTTCCCCCCAGTGAGCCTTCTTGCACAAACACTGTGCAAGGTCAGGGAGGACGAGGAGCAGGTCCTGTTGGTCGCTCCGTACTGGCCCAACAGGACTTGGTTTTCGGAACTAGTGCTCCTCGCGACAGCACCTCCTTGGCCCATTCCTCTGAGGAAGGACCTCCTGACTCAGAGATGGGGCACCCTCTGGCACCCGCGTCCGGACCTCTGGAAACTCCATGTCTGGTCCCTGGACGGGACGCGGAGGTTCTAGGCGGTCTGCCACAAGCTGTTGTAGACACTATTACTTCTGCTAGAGTGCCCTCTACAAGGCACCTCTACGTGTTGAAGTGGAACCTGTTCGTCGAATGGTGCTCTTCTCGCCGAGAAGACCCCCGAAGGTGTTCGGTCAGTTCTGTGCTTTCCTTCCTACAAGACGGGTTGGAGCAAAGGCTGTCTCCCTCCACCCTCAAAGTCTATGTGGCCGCCATCGCCGCCAATCATGACTTCGTAGGCGGAAAGAAAATAAAAATCCTTCGGGAAGCACGATCTGATCGTCAGGTTCCTGAGGGCGGCAAGGAGACTGAATCCGCCTCGCCTTCCCTCTATACCCTCTTGGGACCTGTCTCTGGTGCTGACCGCACTGCAGAGGCCTCCCTTTGAGCCTTTGCAGTCAGCTGAGTTAAAAATTCTGTCTCTGAAGACAGTACTCCTGACTGCATTGGCCTCCATCAAGAGGGTAGGGGACCTGCAGGCATTCTCGGTCAACGAATCGTGCCTGGAATTCGGGCCTGGTAACTCTCACGTAATCCTGAGACCCCGGCCTGGATATGTGCCCAAGGTTCCCACCACTCCCTTCCGGGACCAGGTGGTAAGCCTGCAAGCGCTGCCTTTGGAGGAGGCAGACCCAGCCCTAGCTTTTCTCTGTCCCGTCCGCACTTTGCGGACTTACATGGACAGAACGCAAAGCTTCAGGACCTCAGAGCAGCTCTTTGTCTGTTATGGAGGACAGCAGAAGGGAAAGGCTGTCTCCAAGCAGAGGATGGCCCACTGGATAGTGGATGCCATCGTCTTGGCGTATGAACCCAAGACGTGCCCTGCCCGCTCTGGTTAAGAGCCCACTCCACCAGTGGTGTAGCTTCTTCCTGGGCGCTGGCTCGTGGCGCCTCGCTGGCAGATATTTGTAGAGCTGCGGGCTGGGCGACACCCAACACGTTCACTAGGTTCTATAGCCTACGTGTAGAGCCGGTATCTTCCTGTGTGCTCACTTCCCATAGTCAGTAACACCGAAGTGCCCGTTCTAAAGTGTCGGCTTGCTGCGCCACTCCCTTCCCCATGGAACGGACACGTGCGCTTATATGCTCCAGTTGAGTTCCCCAGCATGGCGAACCCTGTCGAGTCCTCCGCAACCTCTCGCAGTCGGACGTGGCGGAGCGTCCGACGCCAGGCCTAACGCTCGTATGCATTGGTGGAACTTGTGTTAGGCTGGGTTCCATATGTTGTGACCCCCACGGCGGTCCCATATGTGTATTCGGCGAGCTCGTGTCTTTCCCGTTCGTCTTAGTGTGGTGTGGACCCCCGCCTAAAATTGGCCGGAGCCACCCCTGGGACTTCCGTATGTAGCACTGCCCAGGGCCAGTCCATACGTGTATTCTCCACATGGTAACTCCCTCTGGGCATGATGTGGCTTCCGCAGCGCCCCCCCGGGGCACGCTTTCCCAGCGTTATCCAATAGTTGGTTGAGTGGGTCTTGCAGAACAGCAGCTGACTCTCCCTGCGTGAATTTCCCCGCCCAGAACAGCCGGGGTCTGAGGGGCTTTCCCAGGGCGCTGGAAGTGGTAGCAACTGTGGCGTGTTCCAAAGGATCCCACTTAAATCGGTGACGTCCGACGACGTCGAACGTGACCGACTGAAAGGGAACGTCTCGGTTACGTATGGTAACCCTCGTTCCCTGAAGGAGGGAACGGAGACGTACGTCCCGTCGCCACAATTGCTGTACCATCACTGCAGGCCGAGTCAATAGTTCGGCTCCTCAGTGAAAAACAAAGGTGCGCTGCATTTCGCTTCCGTTTATACACGTACTGCGGGGCGGAGCGCGAGATGCAAATCTTGCACGCCAATTCTCATTGGCCTGTTTTCTAAATCTCGAAGCTGATAGGGGCTCCCTGAAGTGATCCCAATTCGTCGGTGACGTCCGACGTACGTCTCCGTTCCCTCCTTCAGGGAACGAGGGTTACCATACGTAACCGAGACGTTAACCTGTCCAATATACCGTACGACGGCCGAACAAGTCCACCAGTGTATGTAGGCCATGTGTGCAGCATGCAACAGCATCCCAAAAATAATACATTGGAAACATAAAAATAAATGATCAAAATGAAATATGAAGCCACCAAAAACTACTGTCTTGTAGGGATGTCACGGTACCAAAATTCCTGTAGTCGGTACCAATACCATACAAATTTTACGGTACTCTGTACCAATTTCGGTACCACAGCTAAATGTTTTTTTTAATTAATTTTTTTATTTATTTAACCATTACAAATTTTTATTAAAAATGTATTAAGTTCATTATTTATGATGATAATCATTATAAGTAAATACACATAAACATTTAAAGGATGTATGCTGTTTAAAAGTAAACATTGTTTATTAAAAAATTCATGTGAAAAATAAGTGTGGAAGACAGTGGAAGACAGCCTTTGTGACCCCTACTGGACACTACGGACACTACTGGACACTAAAGGTGAGACGTAGAGAAAAATAATAATGTAAATATGAAAAGATATGATGAAATGAAACAACTCTGTTTGGAGCTCTGGGTGTTTGTACAATACAAGGATGTGTTTACAGGAAAACCAGCAAGACCAACAAAACCATATTTATTGTGAGATGGTGGATAATGATAATGAAGATAATACTGTTAATATTTAAATGCAGTTTAAAGACAGACATGTTTAAATATTTGTAAAATGTGTCGGCATGCACACGCCTTTTTGTTTCTCACGCTTTTTTGTTTTCATGTTTCTGGCCTCCTATGACAAACAAAAGTTTTTTTGCCATCATCATCAGAAGATTTAATGAGTTTTAAGAAGATTGTTTTAACAAAATTCAGAATGGTGGAAAATATGATCTCGTCAAGGCCATTTGATTTAAAAGTTTAAAAGCAAAATAAAAGCCAAACGTTGAGCACTTTGTGCCACTGTAGAGTTTGACCAGACCCTTCATCTGGAAAAAGTTTGTAAAAAAGTTTAAAAGGAAAAAACTTATAAAAGGTAAATGCTACATAATACATATATTGTATATTTGAAGTATATTTCACATTTGTTTTAGTGAATAACCTGGTTGTATCAATTGTGAAAAAAATGCATTAAACAAAAATATCTTTCAAAGCTAAAGTACATTTTTTTCATTGTCACTCCCATATTAAAATGTATAGTATTAAGTAATATTAAAATGTAATGTATATGACTTTGACAATAATGTAGCATCACTGTCATTGTGACCTCTTCTTTAACTTAATATGTAATATGTAGGAATAATTTTTTTGTTTCTGCTCTTTCTCCGACTAGCAACTTTGTGGTGTTTTGTGGTGAACTGCCAATTTCAATTACATTAGCTAATCATAAAAAAAGTATGTATAACGGGTCCCAGCCAGGGTCTACTAGCAGATATATATTGATAATCTTGGTCGAAGTGCTTTGGAAATATTGGAAATTAGTGACAGCAACAGTTGCTCTTTCTCCATTCAGCCGTATTATTTTATTAATTCAACTTCATTTCAACTTTGTATCTGCAATCATGAATTATTACTGTTATCTTTGGTTGCTCTGTATTTAAACACAGGTTATATCCACAGTTGGATAACATGAAGTCACATATTCTTCAAAAGTATGTTTTCACAGAAATGTATCTTCACATATTTCCTCAACATTAACTTATCACAGTTTTATCTTAAACCATAAACACACATTTTCTCTCTAAACCATATTCTCTGTTTTCTCTCATTAAAGGAGTATTTCTGTATTCATTATACATTTTGTAAATGTTCACTTTACACAACAGAATAAATCCCATTTGCAGTTAAGTTGAATTATATTTACTGTATATGAGTACAAACTTCAATAGTAAACCTATTTGTCTCATGAATTTAACACTTAATTCCTATGAACTGTTTTATAGTCTAATATTACCACGTGCATTTTACCCAAAGCTACATCTGTAAACTGCCTTTATTCTGTACATTAGCTTTATTTATTACCCATAATGCATAGTCTTACACACACAGTTACTTTTCACAACACGGTAATAAACTCAGAAATATCCCAAAGCCGTTAGGAATATATAAAAGAAAACATTAATGCGAACGCCGGCCTCCATTTCCTCAACTTTACAACGTTATCATTAGACTTGGCTATTTAAACACTTAACATACCTTTAACTGTGCATGTAATATGTGTAAGGTATGTACATATGAGGTGTATAAGCAGTATGTAGAATGAACTAGCTATGCATATGTGGCATGAAAGGTGGTGTGGGGGGTGAGGTAGACTGTGAGGAAATGGACTCTACATGGGTTTGTAAGGAGGGTTGGCCCAGTGACTCATAAGTGAATATTGGTGTAGGTCTTTTCTCTATAACTGACCTCCTAACCTCTCTTTGTGTCTCTTCTTCAGGCCAAATCATAGTAGAGGGAGAACTCTGTCTTTCCTCTTGTACTTGCTCCTCATGTCCATTTGTCTCATCCTCTTTAAGCTGAGATAGACAAGTATCCTCAAGTTGTTCACTTGTCTGTGCTTCTTCCACTACTTCCACTTCCCTGTCCTCTGTATTCTGTTCATCCTCTTCAGGCTGCAGGTAAGTATCATCAGATGGTTCACTTGTCTGTGATTTCTTTTCCCACTACTTCCATTCCTCTATCCTCTGACTGTTGTTCTTCTTCTTCAGGAAGGTGTATCTTTCACCCCCCTCGGGTAAGTATGTGTCCATCGATACAGTTTCCCTTGTAGGTAATGTACTTGACCAGTCTTTATGAATCATTGTTTTTTTCTTTGGAGTCTGATCAGGTGCTTTTGCAGGAGGTAACTTTGACATTGAACTTTGCTCTCTCCTTGAGATCACTGATCTGTTATGTCCAGCTTGATCATTTTCCCTTCTGATTGCAGGTGTTCTCAGTCAATAACCTCCTGCCCACTCATCATCGTCATTATCAATGTCCAGTGTCTCATCATTGTCAGCAGAGTTTGTCCTCCATTGCGGTTGTCGTTGTCTCTGATGGGGAGCTACCACAGAGTCAGCTGGCTGTGTCGAACTCTCAACAGGTAAGTCATTTACTAACAGCAGCATGTTTCTGTGTATAGTCCTATTCCTCGCACTCAGATCTCTTTCAGGATGAATGACATATACAGGACTGTCTGAGATTTTCTCCTTCACCACATAGATCCTCTTCTCCCAGTATGAGTGTAGCTTACCAGGTCCACCTCGTCCACCGTGTTGTGAACCAGTACTCAATCTCCTGGCTTGAGGACCACGCCTCTTACCGTCTGATCATAGTAAGACTTGTTCTTCGCACTCGATGATATGCTGGATCTGTTTGCAATCTTGTACGCTTCTGTCATCCTTTTTGACCATTTATCTGCATATCCTTTGTGTGTCACTGATTCAGTGTTTTCCATTAATCCAAACAAAAGATCCACGGGCAGACGGGGATGTTGTCCATACAGCAGGTAATGAGGTGAGTATCCTGTCAACTCGTGGCGTGTGCAGTTATATGCGTGTATCATTTGTAAATGTTCTTTCCATCTCTCCTTTTCTCTGTCTGTCAGTGTTAGTAACATTTGTAGCAGTGTATGGTTGAACTGCTCAGCAGGGTTACACTGTGGGTGGTATGGAGATGTTTGTGAATGTCAGACCCCTGACAGCCATCCAAGAGTGCGAAACAGATTGTTCTCAAACTCACGTCCTTGGTCATGGTGGAGACGATTTGGATAACCGAGACGAGGTATATAGTCGTTGTATATCCGCTCAGCTGCAGTTTGTCCTGATTTGTTTTTGGTGGGGTAAGCCTGGGCAAATATGGTAAAATGGTCTATTATTACCAGAATATATTCATAGCCTGCTTTTCTTTTCTCCAGATGTAGGTAATCTATGTAAACCAGATCAAGAGGGGAAGCAGAAGTCAGACCATCCATTGGCACACGCACATGTGTGGCGGGTTTCTTTTGCTTTATACAGCTGCATTTCCTGGTGACGTACTCCTCTATACATCTCTTCATGTGTGGCCAACAGAAACGTTCTCTGGCGAGATGAAGCACATGTTCAGTGCCAACGTGTCCCATGTTGTCATGGAGATGCTTTAGGGCAACCAACCGATACTTGGTAGGTAGGACTAACTGTTTTCTCTCTGATGTTTGCCAGTACAGGACTCCATTCTCCAAATATAATTTATTCCACCCATGAAGAAGCTTGCGAGTTAGCCCACTCACTGACCTTCTGGCCTCATCAGTAAGAACATTAGTTGTCTCTTTCAGTTTCATTATATCCCCTATTCCAGGGTCCTCTCGTTGAGCTTTTGCCAGCTCTTCGTGACTTATTGCAGGCAAATTTGAACAAAGCTGTGGTATTACATCATTGTGGTATTACATTGCTTTTTCCCGGTCTGTATTTGATATTGAAGTGGAACTCTGACAATTCTCCAACCCAAAGATGTCAAACTGCATTGAGTTTCGCAGTTCTCATGACGTAGGTGAGTGGATTGTTATCAGTGTAGATGGTGAAATGTGGAGCATAGAAGAGATAGTCTCTGAATTTTTCACACAAGGCCCACTTCAAAGCAAGGAACTCAAGCTTTCCGCTGTGAAGCCGGTAATTCTTCTCCGCCAGTGTCAGAGTTCGTGATCTATATCCGATGACTTGCATCTTTTCATCTTGTCGTTGACAGAGAATTGCTCTGAGTCCTTTCTCCGATGCATCCGTGTGTAAGACGAATGGTTCCTCGAAGTTAGGATATGCAAATATTGGAAGTTTGGTCAGCATACTAACAAGTGTTTCCAAAGTACTCTGATGCTCATCTTTCCATAAGATGGGTGTTTTGGTCGGAAGTTGTGGACCCTTGTGACGTGAAAGAGGTTGGGGCATGGAGGACATCACTTGTAGCAATTCATACAACGGCTTTGCTATTTTGGCGAAGTCCTGTATGTAGGAACGATAGTAACTCAGGAAGCCAAGAACCCGTCGGAGGTCACCAACTGTTTGGGGTGTTTTGGTTTTTAAAGCCATCACTGCCTCGAGATCTTTAGTGTCAATTCGAACTCCCTCAGCCGATACCAAGCGTCCAACATAGCGAACCTCCTTCTGGAACATCTCGCACTTCTCTGCTCGTAGCTTCACTCCATGATGCTGCAATGCTCTGAGGACTTTGCGGATCACCTCCACATGGTCACTGATAGATCTGGAGTAGCACAGAAGATCATCCAGGTACGGGATGCAGTACTCATCTCTCAGAGAGCCTAACATCTCCTCCATGCTCCTTTGAAAAGCTGCAGGTGCGTTAGATAGTCCAAACGGAATCCTTACCCATTCGTAAAGGCCCCAGGGGGCGATGATGTGACCCTGCCATAAACCCCTGGTGATAAGCTTTACTTTGGTCCAGTATACTGAACATGGAATATCCTCCTAGTGTGTCTATCAAATCCCATAATCGTGGCAGCGGATCCCTGTCGGGTACGGTCTTTTGATTCAGAAGACGATAGTCTATGCAAAGACAAAGCGTGACGTCATTCTTCCGTACACACAGAATAGGCAGACTTAGATTTCACTATGCAACCCTTCACAAGAATATCTTGAATGTACTCTTTCAATTCTTTGAACAACAGTTTGGGAATGGATGTGTATACTCTTTGCACAGGGATATCGTCGTTGAGATTGATCACCATCTGTAGGTTTGGGATACAGCCGAGGTCGTTTCCGTCTCTTGCAAAGGCATTTTACTCCTCGTGAAGCATCTTCCTAGCAGCCTCTTGCTGTTCTTCCTCCAGATGGTCAAGGCTTACATTAAATGCAATGAATACAAATGTAATTCTGTATGACAAAATATTTTATCTAATCTATATTTGTTCAAATATGCAATTTTGGACTAAGAGCCCGAACGGACGCGGTTTAGTGCATGTATGTGACCACAAATAAAACGGAGAAGAAGTGACTGGCTTTTTAACGAGCAGTGAATGTTGAACAACAGAAATCTGGGCCCGTCGGGGAGGATTTAGACTATATGAGACACTTCATGTTTCCCTTTTTTTGTCCTTAAATTTAATCACTCACTGTGGCAACACCATTTGAGATCTCCTATATTCGTTTGCAATTTGGCATTGTTTTTAGCATAGTGTTTTTGTTTCATGTTGACCGAGTTTGGTGCCGATTCCATGCATCTCCTACATGGAGAACTTAAAAACTCAAAGAAAAAAATCCACATTCATATCAAAATATCTGATTTCCTTTTGGTCGGAGCTAATGACTGTAAATTAGAAAGTTATCCAGCTCGATGAGAACAATATATGTACCGAGTTTGGTGAATTTAATTTTTTTTTTAAATAAATAAATGCAGCCTTGGTGAGCAGAAGAGACTTATTTTAAAAACAACAACCCTAACTGAAACAGCAATGCATGCAAAATACAGATATCCGCTGTGGTTAGTTTTAAAAATTAAACATTTGTCCAAGGTTAACCAAAGATTTTTCAGTCGAGTGAAAGCATGTGTTCCAGAATCCCGACAAACAGAACAGAAGAAGAGGATGAGGAAAGGGAACTTTAATAAAAGATGCAAGAATTTTTAATGTTGTAATACTACATTGCCAACCAAACCATTAAGACAAAACTTTGATTAAAACCAGTTGGATTAAGTGTGTTTGTACTGTAAATGATATTCTAAGGCCAACAAATAAAGTTACACAAAAATGTGCTAGCTACTCTATTAAAGTTATTATGGTAACACTTTACACTGACATTTCATTTGTCAACGAACAATGAAAAATTCTAAAGCATTTATTAATCTTGATGTTAATTTCAACATTTACTCATACATTACTAATATAAACAATTTTGGAAAGAGTATTTAATGGACCAAAGTTGTATTGTTATTAACCAGTGTTAATACTGTAAGAAATGAATTGCTCATTGTTAGTTATTTTTAGTCAATGCATTAACAAATAAGACCTTATTGTAAAGTGTTACCATTATTTTATTTGATGCAAAATAATGTTTTAAACGAAAACTTGATCTTGTTGGGATGTGAGTTGAAATTAATAAATAAGTCATTTCAGATGTCAAACACTGCATTTACAAATGTTTTTCTTTTAAAAGTTGTCTTAATGCTTTTGTTAAAAATTAACCATTAAACAACTTTACAGGAGAAATCCTGTGATGGGTTCAGAAATCAGATAAGAGTAGAAAGGAGGTTACACTTACGTGGTGACACATTAATGCGATTAACATAACATACATTAAAATTACATCAAACAATAACACTGGACATCAAGGCTATTATAAGGAGACATTTAAAACAGCAGGAAGCACAGGCTCTTTTGTAAAGGATTATGGTCACCACTAGAGAGCGCTATTGCCCTGTGCACTAGTAGATTCACTTTTAGGGAGGCATGCACTTAGACAAAGAGAAAGCAGACGGTAGACAGGCAATGAGGTAATGCACATCTGACATCTCATGAGTTGCACTGACAGCTCAATTTGTACCAATACAAAACCACATAATACAGGAAGTATGCAAAAGCCTCAAAATTTTGAAATGCTCCCTCTGTAAACACCCATTCAGGCACACTAGATGTCTGGTGTGTTTGGACAGTCCCTTATCCTAGTGCTTCCTGATATGGGTACTATAACTGCTTTGTTTAACAAAATACATTCTGTCCCAATGCTACTGCCATCACTGTGAGAACATCTTTATCAGTTAAAAATGTCCTGCTAGCTTGTTCAAAATAAAAAGTTGCACAGTTTTACTCTTGTCAGGTTCTTTCACTGTTGAAAACAGCAATAAACCTTGGAAGATGAATCCTAAAGAGCTCAGATGCTCAGAAATGTCATCATAAGCTTTAAGGCAGGCTCAGTTTCAGGTTAATAATAATAATAATAATAAAGTACACGCAAATTTGTGAGTACAAAAGATTTTAAAAACAAATCACAGCTCACCAGAAATGTGTAATAAAATTCTAAATTTACAAAAAAAAAAAACCACTGTGTGAAACCACACTTAGTACGGCCTTATAATCATGTTAAAGGTGCAGTGTGTAAATTTTAGCGGCATCTAGAGGTGAGGTTGTAAATTGCTCAGGAGCTAATGTAGCACACGTGTCAAATAATATTGCACTTGCTGCTAGTATTAATCATAGGCCAGTAGGTTCGACTAAGGATGAGTAATAAAGACAACACTGTAGAATTAGTTAAGTAAATCTTTAGTGAAAACTGAAATTTATTTTTAAAAGGAAAACAAAACAAAATTAAGGAAATAAATTCAAATAATTCAAACCATGTCACAATTTTTTCTCAATATTAAATCACAGTTATATGAACTCAACTGACTGTAATTAAACAAGTTCACTCGACTCTTTGTTTGTTCGGGTGCAGCCTCTAGGCTATGCAAACTTCCTAGAATAACACACCTTCAGTATCGATTTCAAATGTTCACATTTGTAAATGTGGACAATTCACTCAAAATCACATTCAAAGTAAATCCTTGATTAAACACAAGGAAAAAATAATGGTTCACAAAAAAAGAGTTCAGTGAATCAATCAAAAGATTTGTTGAAAGGATCAGTTCAAAGGGTTCAGCTCAAAAAGTCAATCTGAAAGATTCGGTTCAAAGATTCGGTTCAAAGATTCCAAAAGTCCGTAGAATCGCTGAAAACGATTCAATAGTTCAAAAGGGAAAAAAATAATTTTGAGCAAAACAAAAATACTCAGTTGAGCAGACAGACTGAAAAAAAAAAACTCTAACAGGCAATCAGATCGTTCCTACCCAATTCCTCAGGTGTTTGTTTGAACTCAAATCTCACAGTTCACAATGTTCATCTCACTGGGAAAAGGCTCGCCATCTCGAATCATCACAGTCACGCTAAATTGAACATTTCCAGCGTAGACCAAAAAACCCGACCAAATCCAAAAGAAAATCAACCATTTATGTCTCTCTGCTAATCCTCTCTGCACATTTTTAAACTTTTACACAAAGTTATGCTGCAGCTCGTTTCACCAGTCGCACAGAAAAGAAAATGGCTTCTCCCATCCAGCAACTAGCATGGTGGGGCGGGCCTTCAACATAAATCGCACGTAATTGGTCAATCATTAAGATGTCAATCATCACACTGACATGCATTTCACTTTGATTTCTTAATTTTTCTTACATGGTTTACTCATTTCTAGTTAGTTTATTATTTTAATAGACTATTTAATTATTTCCTTTTTATAAATAAAACTGATTTATACAGGGTTACACTAACAACACATCCATGTAACCAAAACGAGAACTGAACCACACTGAGGGAGAACTGATGGATTAAATTCACAAAGCAAATGAGAATAACAAGGTGATAAACAAGGCACAGGTGAATGAAATAACTAATTAACAAGACTGGGGATAACTAGGACACAGGAACTGAACTTGAAAACACAGCCCAATGCAAAGAAAAACAGTCCAAGGAGGAGTGGATGGAGGGAGGAGCCAGTGAGGGACCTGGAACAGGAGAAGCCAGGTGACATGCCAGAGGCCAGCCAGGAGGAGGCCCCAGGGCGGAGTCTGCGGTGGGAGGAACCATGGAGGAGTCAACCTGGTGGTAGACGACACCCTGGAGCCGATGAGCCCACGCAAAGCTGATGGTCCAGGAGACTGAGGTGGCACCGTAGCTATGAGCACCCGACGTGGAACTGTGGAACCAGAGGGCACCCAGCATGTGGGCGGAAGGACAGCAGCGAAGGGAGGACTGAGGAATAGACTGGCTGATGAGGTGGGAGAGGGAGGCAGGGTGGGAATTCAGAAACAGGAGACACTGGAGAAACAGGGGGTGCTGGAGATACCTCACCAAAAAAAGTATATTAAATTATCCTCAAAAATGTCCTTTAGTTGCTTGATATAGCTGCCAGCGACCTCAGTCAATATTACCCCAGTGGTGGTGTTGTGGGCAGGGTTTTCCTCCCAGCCCTCGAGCTCCACAATCACTCCCTCAGTGACATGCTGTGTTGTCGGCTCACCCACCTGGCCAGACCTTGTAGGTGGTCCGGGCTCTGAGGCGATGACACACTCCGTCCTTCTCCTCCGTACGGGGTCATCTCTCACGGGTGGCCGATCCCCATGGTCTGCGGTGGGCTCGTGCAACTTCTCCGATGAGTCACTCTCTGGTGGTGGTTGGCTGGTCTCTGGCTGTGGTGGAGTGGGACTGGTAACACTGTCCTCCTCAGCGGGGCAGATGGTAAACGGCGAGTGGTTATTTACCAGTACCCACTCCACAAATGCGGTGAAATCCTCTTGTGGACCTTCCGCTGGAACGCGTGCCTTCGACCTGGACCGCTCCCATTACCTGGACCGCTCACTTTGTGTTTTTTACTACACCAGCCTGAGCGAGCGGTCCAGGTAATGGGTCTGGCATGCGAGATGTAAAAAGTCCCAAGTGTGTGCTTCCAGCAGACGGTTTCCCTGCTCCAGGCAGAGGAGTTGAACGGTGGGAAGGTCCATGGGAAAAAACGGGAGAAAACTCTAACTAAACACAGGAGAAAAAACGCAGCAAAAAATGCGTATGAAAGCTCATAGACGAGGATGAACAGGAGACAGGAACTTTAATAGTCAAACTCAGGAGAACTCATACACAAACAGCTAACAACGCATCTATGTAACCAAAACGAGAACCAAACCACACTGAGGAGAACTGATGGATTAAATACACAAAGCAAATGAGAATAATGAGGTGATAGAGGAGGCACAGGTAAATGAAATAACTAATTAACAAGACTTGGGATAACTAGGACACAGGAACTGAACTTGAAACACAAGGAAAACAACAGACAGAGAATGCATGTTACAGGTACATTATGTAAAGTGTTTATACACCACTGAAAACATTGCATTTCTGTCAATAGATCCTCATAAATACTACACACTGCACCTTTAAGAAGTTATATTTCATTCTAACGCATGTTGCATACATTGTATTATATAATCCATATATAAAATTATTAAATAATGCAATTTGATTTCATCTTAAATACATTTGATCAAATACAGTGATAGAGTAAGAAAAGCTGCGTTATAGCTTCAGCTGCAAGGTTTCTCTGAATAAGGGATTTCAAGATTGTTTGTAACTGAATTACAGAGGAAAGTAGAAGCATTAGAATTAAAAAGTTGGAATTATATTATCCAAAATACTATAACAGAAAACACTTACAGTTCACAGTGAAGATAAGAGGAGGAATCCATGTTAGCAGACCAGATGTGTTGAATCTGACAGGTGAAATTGGTATCAATGTCTCCGTTCACTGGTGTATACTCAAGGTAAGAAGTTGTTGCAGACAGTCCCGTCTCTTTATCGACACAGCTGTAGAGATTTTAATGGCTGTAATCAACAGAAATAAAATGTTATTAAAGGGAAATAAATGTAGCACCCAAGAATAATAATTCTGTAACCATTTACTCTTTAACTCTTTCCCGCTATTAAAAAGTTATCTCATCTTTTACGAGAAAACACTTCCTGTCACGGACAAGTTTTTCTGACTTTCTGTTTTAGCACTGTTATAGGGTAGGGCGCTATTACAAACCCGATTCCAAAAAAGTTGGGACACTGTACAAATTGTGAATAAAAACAGAATAAAATGATGTGGAAGTTCCAAATTTCAATATTTTATTCAGAATACAACATAGATGACATCAAATGTTTACACTGAGAAAATGTATAATTTTAATAAGTTGATTTTAAATTTCATGGCATCAACACATCTCCAAAAAGTTAGGACAAGGCCATGTTTCCCACTGTGTGGCATCCCCTCTTCTTTTTATAACAGTCTGCAAACGTCTGGGGACTGAGGAGACAAGTTGCTCAAGTTTAGGAATAGGAATGTTGTCCCATTCTTGTCTAATACAGGCTTCTAGTTGCTCAACTGTCTTAGGTCTTCATATATTGCCTTTAACACCATAGTTCCCACCAAGCTAACCTCCAAACTCCTGGATCTCGGCCTGAATCCTTCTCTCTGCCACTGGATTGAGGACTTCCTCACTGGCAGGCCTCAGGTGGTGAGAATAGGCCAGTCCACCTCCACCTCCATCACCCTGAGTGTGGGAGCTCCACAGGGCTGTGTCCTGAGCCCCCTGCTCTACTCTCTCTACACGCATGACTGTTTGTCCACACACAGCTCCACCTCTATCATCAAATTTGCTGATGATACTGTTGTCCTGGGCCTCATTTCCAACAACAATGAGGCGGCATACTTGGACGAGGTGGAGCATCTAACATCATGGTGCCAGGACAACTGTCTCTCTCTGAATGTTGGCAAGACCAAAGAAATGATTGTGGACTTCAGGAAGAGACAGCAACGGACATACTCCCCCTCATGATCAGCGGGTCACCAGTAGAGAGAGTGAGCAGCTTCAAGTACCTGGGAGTAAACATCTCCGAGGACCTGACCTGGACTGCTCACATTCAGACACAGGTGAAAAAAGCCAGGCAAAGACTGTACCACCTGCGCCAGCTGAGAAATTCAGGGTTTCACCAGCTATCCTGAAAACTTTCTATTTAGGGGCGATAGAAAGTGTTTTAACTCAGTGCATCACAGCGTGGTATGGGAACAGCACCAGTCATGACCGCAAAGCCCTGCAAAGAGTAGTGCGCTTATCCGAGCGTATCTCAGGGTCAGCTCTCCGTCTCTGCAGGACGTCTACACCAAACGCTGCAAAGGTAGAGCTACCAAGATCATCAAGGACTCTAATCACCCTGCAAACCCTCATTTCACGCTGCTACCATCTGGTAAGCGCTTCCAAGCCTGATGGCCAAAACTGAGAGACTCAGGAGGAGCTTCTTCCCCCAGGCCATCAGACTCCTGAACTCAGTCACTTAACATCACGTGACTTCACTTCAGGATAAACATCGATACACTGACATTGCACTGCACTTTCTGTTCTCGTTGTTACTGTGTAACAACCTGTCATAAACCTGTTTGCACATTATACTCTTTATACATTTGTTAACCACATATTTATAAGTCTACAGTTTACTCACTGCAAAGTCTACTTCAATTATTTTATTCCACTTTATCCTTATTTGTTACCTTTTTTTCTCTTGACTTGATTATTTATAATTCTACAGATATAGACATATATATATATATATATATATATATAGATAGTACTTTTTTTATATCCTATTTCTATTATAATTTCTTCCTTGTGTTTTTAACTGTGAATTTGCACTGTCCATGGAGCGGACCTGTTTACATTTCACTGCCGGTTGTATATTCTGTATATAACTGTGTATGTGACAAATAAAACTCTTGAATCTTGAATCTTGTGGCATCTTCCTCTTTATGATGCACCAAATGTTTTCTATGGGTGAAAGATCTGAACTGCAGGCTGGCCATTTCAGTACCCGGATCCTTCTTCTACATAGCCATGATGTTGTAATTGATGCAGTATGTGGTCTGGCATTGTCATGTTGGAAAATGCAAGGTCTTCCCTGAAAGAGACGACGTCTGGATGGGAGCATATGTTGTTCTAGAACTTGGATATACCTTTCAGCATTGATGGTGCCTTTCCAGATGTGTAAGCTGCCCATGCCACACACACTCATGCAACCCCATCCCATCGGAGATGCAGGCTTCTGAACTGAGCGCTGAGAACAACTCGGGTTGTCCTTGTCCTCTTTAGTCCAGATGACATGGCGTCCCAGTTTTCCAAAAACAACTTCCAATTTTCGCCTTCAAGATTCGTCTGACCACAGAACAGTTTTCCACTTTGCCACAGTCCATTTTAAATGAGCCTTGGCCCAGAGAAAACGCTAATTTATTTCGTATTTTTGCATTTATTTGTATATTTATTTATGTATTTTAGTTTTTTTACATGTCTTCATATATTTATTTATTTATGTATTTATTTATTTATAATTTAGTCAGCTTTGGAATTCCATAATTCATAAGACCAGGCCACCTTCTTCCCCATATGCAACAAACTGTGATGCACTGTGTATTCTGACACCTTTCTATCAGAACCAGCATTAACTTGAGCAATCTGAGCTCCAGTAGCTCGTCTGTTTGATCGGACCACACGGGCCAGCCTTCACTCCCCACGTGCATCAATGAGCCTTGGCTGCCCATGACCCTGTGGCCGGTTCACCACTGTTCCTTCCTTGGAGCACTTTTGATAGATACTGACCACTGCAGACCGGGAACACCCCACAAGAGCTGCAGTTTTGGACATGCTCTGACCCAGTCGTCTAGCCATCAAATGGACAAAATGTTTGCTGCCTAATATATCCCACCCACTAACAGGTGCCGTGATGAGAGATATTCACTTCACCTATCATATTGTTATGCCTGATCGGTGTGTGTGTGTATATATATATATATATATATATATATATATATATATATATATATATATATATATATATATATATATATATATATATTATCAATATATATCAATATATTAGATTTTTAATCTCGATTAATCACACACTTATCGTAAAATGAATCATACTGCATTTATCTCACTAAACACATTGATTTTGTCATCATTTGCTATATTCAGCAAAGTAAACAATCAGAAAACTGTATTTTGTGCAGGCTTCAAGGATCATTGGAGACACCAAATAACCAAATATAAGGAGTCCATATAATTATAATATATTATATAATAAATGTATACACACCTAAGCACCCATGAAAAAATACATTGCAGAAAAAAACGTTACAGAATTCACAGTGTATAGTGTGTGTACAGAGCAATAACAACGAGATTGATTTCATTTTAGACGAGTCAAGCTGCGATACTCAAACCAAATCAACCGTTTTGACTGTATAAACCTATGATTACTAAACACAACAATCAATATACCTACTCACTAAATATTTGACCCTGAGAAATGAGACCGTATTTACCACTCGCACTTCTGACATGAGTTTATCATGTGTTGTTGTTCTTATGTTCTTGTGTTTATCCAACAACTCTCTTTTCCCATCTCACAATAACCAGAAAGTCATCAGTGTTCAATTATTGCATGGTTATTCAGAAGTTGTTCAGGTGTCTCACACACAATGGAGCATAGTCAGTGAAACGATTCCTTCACCCATGGAGATCTGACCTGCCCGGCAAACCAAACCTTCTGCTTGAAGGTGACCGAGGACTTCTCAAAGGGTCAGCTATAGCTAAGAATCCTGGGGAGGACAGGACACAGATGCTTCCTCAAAGTGTAAAGACACTTTCCACTGACACTTTCTGCTCATGCTGATGGACACAACAGACTTGGGACAACAAGTCATTCTACAGACTGAAAACTATCGCAAGCAAGTGCAGGTGGAAGCAAACCTGACCGACAGGATCATAGATATCCTGTCCAATTGCGACCACATCCAGTCAGCGCAGTACGCCTACACCTAAAGGGACTGTGCCACAGAGGTGTATTTTGCAGCGTTTTCATCTTCATGTTCAGCCTGTCTTAATGTTGTTATTTCAGGTGACTACTTGAGTCCTGCACCCATGGACTTGTGCTGTTAACAAGGATCAGCACCATGAACACTCCTGGAAACAACATCCAAAATATGGAAACAGGGAATATCCAAATATGTCCCCTTGGAAACTCATATGAATTTGTCCCAAGGAAGCGTTGGGACAATTGTCTGTAAGGAGCGGTTTTACTGCTAAGACAAAAGCCGAGATCCAACGCCTTGCAATACAACAATAAAACTCAATCTGAAGAGAATATCTCACAGAGAAACTGTAGGACACCGCCCTGACCAAAACCTCCCCCCTTCCCCCTGATTCAAGTCACAAAATGCAGATATACTGCATATGATTTATCTTGTGAATCTATTGTTTTATCCCTTTCATGTCTGGTGTCTTTTTAAAGGTCACAGTGCGATTGGTAAAATCTCAACTTCACCGTAGTCACTGGTAGGGTGAGAAAGATTGAAACATATGAGAATTGTGTTCTCCTTTTTTTAGTGGTCTCTTCAAAGATATCTGATCCTCAAGATTCAAGAGTTTTATTTGTCACATACACAGTTATATACAGAATATACAACCGGCAGTGAAATGTAAACAGGTCCGCTCCATGGACAGTGCAAATTCACAGTTAAAAACACAAGGAAGAAATTATAATATAATAATAGGATAAAAGGTACTATATATATATATACAGTGAGTAAACTGTAGACTTATAAATATGTGGTTAACAATTGTATAAAGAGTATAATGTGCAAACAGGTTTATAACAGGTTGTTACACAGTAACAACGAGAACAGAAAGTGCAGTGCAATGTCAGTGTACCGATGCTTATCCTGAAGTGAAGTCACGTGATGTTAAGTGACTGAGTTCAGGAGTCTGATGGCCTGGGGGAAGAAGCTCCTCCTGAGTCTCTCAGTTTTGGCCATCAGGTTTCGGAAGCGCTTACCAGATGGCAGCAGCGTGAAATGAGGGTTTGTAGGGTGATTAGAGTCCTTGATGATCTTAGTAGCTCTACCTTTGCAGCGTTTGGTGTAGACGTCCTGCAGAGACGGAAGAGCTGACCCTGAGATATGCTTGGATAAGCGCACGACTCTTTGCAGGGCTTTGCGGTCATGACTGGTGCTGTTCCCATACCACGCTGTGATGCACTGAGTTAATACACTTTCTATCGCCCCTAAATAGAAAGTTTTCAGGATAGCTGGTGAAACCCTGAATTTCCTCAGCTGGCGCAGGTGGTACAGTCTTTGCCTGGCTTTTTCACCTGTGTCTGAATGTGAGCAGTCCAGGTCAGGTCCTCGGAGATGTTTACACCCAGGTACTTGAAGCTGCTCACTCTCTCTGTGGTGACCCGCTGATCATGAGGGGGGAGTATGTCCGTTGCTGTCTCTTCCTGAAGTCCACAATCATTTCTTTGGTCTTGCCAACATTCAGAGAGACAGTTGTCCTGGCACCATGATGTTAGATCCTCTCCCCCAAACTAGTTGTTTGTGTTGCAAATATTTACAACCCTTTGTTCTGGTCTGGGCATTTAAGGAAGGGTGGCAGGGCTGCCATTTGGGGAACATTCTGTAGCCAGAAAACCCCCATGCAGTGTTGTGTCAGTGTCCTAGAGGCACTCACACACACTGTATGTATTGTGCCAGATATGACTCTTTGAATCTATTTTCATATTACTTGGTAATTTTTATGCTGAAAGTTGTGTACTGATAGATTTTATGTTGGGCTCAGCATTGAAAGAAATGGGACAGAAGGTTTTCTCTGTATGTGGAAGCTGTATTCTCTATGTTCCTATGTTTAACATATGGGACCAGTCCCTATAAGGAATAGGTTTCTGCTAAGGGTTTCTGTTGATATTGAAGGGTCTTCAGGAGCTCAAGGAGAGCCTGGATTGTGGACAAGGAGAGTACCATATTTAGACTTGTTTTTCTATATGCATCACATTCCTATAACCTGAGATATATGATGTACTCTCTCTCTCATTGGTTAAACCTTTTCTACACCTCTTGTATTCTTTGTATATAACTATCAATCCTACATCAATTAAAATGAGATGTTACACTCTCCCTCAGCGCTGAGTATCTGTTCATTCAATTGCCAATGCAGAAAACTGGGATGAGGCACGAAGGGGCAAAAACCTAACATGTACCATGGATTCATGTTTCATTATGTTATTTAAGTTCTGTCTGGCCAAAATAAATGTTAATCTTGATTTATTTTGTATCTTTCTGAAATAATTTTTTCTAGTAGTGTCGCATGAGGAGTTTGTAGGAGATTCCGAAATCCTCTGTCAGGGCAGATTCATACCGAGGACCCCATGACCGAGCATGGCGCTAAGCATGAGGGGCAATCTGATTTCTGGGTGTCACTGTTATTAACAAGTTGCAGCTTTCGTGACTATTGCTAAAATTACACTTTCTGTTATGAGTAAGCGTGTGCGACTCACTTAAAGGTAAAATAGATCACTCTGCAATCCTCTGTAATATCAGAACTGACTAATTTGCGTCCGTGAGGTAATGTAATTATAATCGCGAGCATTATCCTCTGAGCAACTCCGGGTCCCATGGAGGAACTTGAAATTTGAAATTAAGAGATACTAAGAGAAATCAGCGATCTAAATTAAATCACTACTAAACTTATGATCAGCTGTTAAGTTACAAATGTAACAAAGTTACAAAAGAATTGGAGTCAGATAAAATTATTCATGGAGTCAGATTTAAAATTCAGTAACAATAAATTAAGTGAATTTAACAGAAAGCGCTGAAAAGGAGTCCTTTGACCAGGCCGTTAGATTCCGTTCTTGGGCTAACGGATGGACCTTACAGCTGAGTCACTAGTTCATCTCCTCAGTGAAAAACAAATGTGCCGTTGCATACCGCGATGCGAGGAGGAACGTGTGAGGTGGATCCTCTACAGCGGTTCTGACTGCAGGGTTGCGAATGACTAAAGCGTTATCAGCAAGATGATAGAAAACTGTAAATTTCTCGTCTTTACCACCCACTGCAGCTTATACCAACGACGGAAATAAGCGCAGTTACAATAGCTAAACATGTGGGAGCGTGGCTATAATGTGACTATATTGTATTGCAATAGGTAACACTTCAAAAGTCAATACCAAATCAAAACTAGTTAGCACATCATTTGTAATTGAAAGAATTTAATGACAAAATCTAGTTATGGTTACACTTAAAATAGTTACAAAATAAATGTATGAGATGATGAAAACTTATACCATTAATCGTACCCAGCATGAATTTTACCTGAGAGAGAGAGAGAGAGAGAGAGAGAGAGAGGGGGAGAGAGAGAAGGAGAGACAAAGAGAGAGAAGAGAGCAAAAGGAGAGAAGAGCCAAAGAGAAGGCCCCAAGAAGAGAGGCCAGAGAATAAAAAGAGACAGAGCAACAGTTACAATCTTCTTTTATCTATTCCTTGACCATGTGACTGAAACCTAACGTGAGCCATTCAAACTGACCAATCAGACCAAACTTCCCCACGGTGTTACAGGTGTGACACACATTTGGCCTACAGGCCTTCAGCATTTCTTTTGTCTTTAGGAATTCCAAATGGCCCTTCTGGAGAGATGGGGGGTTGAAAACAGTAAAGCAAATGTCTTTGTTCATTTTCAAAATCAAATATCTTTGATTATTTTCAATTCTTTCAAACGCAAAGATGCAAATCTCGCACACCAATTCTCAATGGCCTGTTCTCTATATCTCCGAAGCTGATAGGGGCTCCCTGAAGTGATCCCAATTGCGTCGGTGATGTCGGTGATGTCTGACGACATCTCCGTTCCCCTCCTTCAGGTTTTACGGACAGCACCATATAATTTAAAGGTTTATAATGTAATAATTACGTGTTAAAAAACATTTATTTTACAGTTCAAAACTGTATAATTTAAAGGTTTATACATTTAATTTAATTTTTACAGTAAAATACTGTTAAATTTACAGTTTTGTGTGAAAAAGTACAAGTCATTGTTTAATTTACAGTGAAAAAAATGTAAATTGACATTCCCAAATTCCCTGTGTGACACTTCGCATTTGATGTATTTTCATTGAAATAACTGTTTCTTCTTAGTTTTTTTTTTCTAATCAGTTATGTACATTAAGGTTTTATGTTACATCTAATGTTGATAAATTAATGTTTATTGCATTTTTAAATTTCATGTGTGTTACCATGATGGTGTTTTGGTGTTTAGTGTTTGTGTGGTGACTATATATTAACCTTGTCCTCCTAAAAGCTGCTTGTGATGAGCTTTGATTCATCACGTGATTCTCATCACCACTGTGATTGGTGGTTGTCGTATATATCAAAGGTGCATAAATAGATATTAATATTTCAATAAGTTGGTAGCTTAACATTATTTCCAGTTAGTATCAATAAATGTTTTGATTAATTGCGTTTTATAGTGTACTATATTTACATCATTATTACAATATAAACTTTCAAATATAACGTTTTGAACTGCAAAATAAACCAGTTTTAACCATAATAATCACATTATAAACCCTTTGTTCTACTGGTATTTGTCCTATAAGAGCTAAAACATTACTGCCATGTATTTTTAAATAAATTTGTGAGGATTTTCTTTATAGTTTAATGCTTTAACCATTACTGAGTTGGAGTTTGAGTGAATAGATCCCAACCAACATCAAAAGAGAACTCCTAAAGAAGAGTGTTCAGTACTGTTTTACAGATACTTTTGTATTTTATTTTCCAATAAATGTATTAGAATAGTTTTATTAGAGATAACTTTAAAAGAGACTATGTAAAAAGGAATTTTTATTCTGTGTACTAAACTTGGTTTACAGACTGTTCAGTGTTTTGCAAGATTTTGCTTTAGACCCTTCGTAAACATGTAAAAACAATGTTTTGTCTTTTATTTCACGAGTGCAGTATGTGTTTTTTTTTTTCCAAAAATGTTGTCAGCGGGGCCATGATGGCGGGCATGACTTGAGTAATGTCTTAAATTAATAGTTTTATAGAGCAAATAAACATTCTAGTGTTGTGAAATCTGTTGTCTGTCCTATTCTCAAGTAGAAATTTTGAGTACAACTTGCTTTGAAATGTAAAACTAATCACTTTCCCACTACATTCTTCTAGTAAAATGAAACAAGCAGATATGTTAAAATAACTATTTTGTTTGAGTTCTGCTTACAAACCACAACTTATATCTGTAAAGTTGGCTGAACTTTTAGTAGCGATTACTTGTACTCAGGATTTTATGGTAACACTCTACAAATACACAAGTTAACTCTACGAAACACAGTGGCAAGTAGTATCAAGTCAAAAATT
>JAGHMJ010001345.1:0-11051 GCA_018749465.1 Paracanthobrama guichenoti
TACTTTATAATTTTATTGGAGTTTTACACACATGCTGTAACATTACTCTGAGCTGAACATTGATTTGAGTGGTGACGGATATTATGGGATTTCTTGATGCAGCGCAGGAGATGCAGATAACTTGATCTTTTTCAACTTCAACTTTATTGTCAATTCTACTATATGTACAAGACATACAGAGGATTGGAATTCTGTTTCCCTCAGACCTACAGTGTACAAAAACGTCAACAACATAAAAGACAAGTATTAAAAATAAATAGATACAATATATACGTTAAAAACATCAAAAACGTCACAAACCATGAAAGTTTAAGGAATATTATTAAGTGCCAACAATATGCAAACAAGATAGCAGCAGCTGTAAAAGTGCCTCATGCATTATATGATCAAATGTGTGTGTGTATGCGCGTATGCGTGTATTAGAAGAATAGAAAGTTAGTTCAATGTATCCGAGTACAGAGGGTGAAGAGAGTTCAACTTCCTGACAGCCTGGTGAATGAAACTATTCTTCAGTCTAGTGGTTCGGGCCTGAAGGCTCTGAAACCTCCTCCCAGATGGCAGAAGACTAAAAAAAACTGTGAGGGATGGGTGGGATCCCCCACTATACTGAGTGCTTTCTGGGTTAATCGGATATTGTAAATGAGAGAAGGTAGTGTGGCACCAATGATCTTTCCTACTGCATTTACTATGCGCTGCAAGGCTTTCTGGTTGTAGGTGGTACAGTTTCCAAACCACACCGCTATGCAGCTGGTCAAGATACTTTCAATGGTGCCATGATATAATGAACACATGATGGTTGCCGGGACTCTGGCTCTCCTCAGTTTGCGGAGAAAATAGAGGCGCTGTTGGGCTTTCTTAGCAGACATGTGAGCATACAACCATCAATGGTGCTGCTGTGGAGAGGGTGAGCAACACCATTGATGGTCAGAGGATGGTGCTGGTTGTATGCTCTGCGAAAGTCAACAACAATCTCATTTGTTTTCTCTACATTTAGAGAGAGATTGTTGTCACTGCACCATCTGGCCAGTTGACTCACCTCATTTCTGTAGTTTGTCTCATTATTGTTGATGAGACCCACCACAGTTGTGTCAACTGTGAACTTTATGAAGCGATTGGTGCTGTACATTGGTGTGCAATCATGGGTTAGCAAGGTGAAAAGGAAGGGGCTAAGAACACATGTTAGATGTGATAATACTGGATATGTTGGTGCCAACCCGAACTGCCTGTGGTCTTCCAGTAAGAAAGTCCAGCAACCAATTGCACAAGGAGGTGTTGAGGCCAAGCCGGTACAGTTTCTGTATTAACTGCTGTGGGATGATGGTATTAAAAGCCAAACTAAAATCTATAAAAAGCATTCTCACATAAGAATCCTTAATTTCCAAATGGGAGAGGGCTGAATGAAGAGCAGTGTATTTTGAATGTATTTATGAGTTAAGATGCACATGAATATCAGCACAACACGTGATTATGAGTTTTGATTACTTTGGACTTTCTGAAGACTTTCCGAGTTAGGTGCGTGGTAGTAATGGGCGATAGAAACAATATGCAATATAAATGATACTAAATTGGCCTATGATAGAGATTTTAATTTAATCGCGATAATGCGTGTTGATAAAGCAATCTGCAACTGGCTGCAATGCATCATTGTATTCGTCATCTTGAGTAAACATGGCTGAAAGTTTCCAACATTTCCAGCTAAGAGAGGCAACACGACTAATCTGTTCAACCACCTCAAATAATTGCCTAATACTGGAAGTATTTCCCTAATTCACAGTATCCGTATCTGTGCATTACACAAAATAATTTTCCTTGCCTAATACTGAAAGTATTGTCAGTACAGTCTGTTCCTTACTCGCACTTACTCCCGTCAGCGGTCGCTCACGCGATGTTGTCATGACAACCAGTACACTCTGTCAGTTTAAATCTAGACTAAAAACACATCTCTTTACTATGGCATACACATAGAACATTATCACTATTATTCAAATCAGTTAAATGATTGTTAGGCTGCATTAAGTAGGTCAGCCGGAACTGTGAACACTTCCCATATCACCTGATGTACTCGTTACATCATAAGAAGAACGGCATCTACGCTAATGTTAGTCTCTCTGTTTATCCCGAGGTTTACTGCAGTCAGCCAGATCCGGGCCATATCCAGACCAGATGGCGGACCTGCGCCTGGACAGCCGAATCAAATTTTGTTGCATTATTTTCCTGTTAACACTGTGAAGCTGCTTTGAAACAATCGGCATTGTAAAAAGCGCTATATAAATAAAGGTGACTTTATTTGACAGGAGGTTTACCTTATTAGTATTATTGTATTATTTATTATATACCTTATAAAAAAGACGAGAGTCGTGTTTGTTTCTATTGAGCCTGATTTCTCAAAATGGTGTGTGCTTATCCTGGGTGCCATGACAACAGTGCTAGTTAAAGTATGCATGAGCATGCGGCTCTCGCACACTCACAGGAACGCGCACAGAGTAATGGCCGAGCTTGTTTCTCGCAAAATCTTCTCGGTAACTAATGTAACCTTGGTTCCCTGAGAGAAGAGAACGAGTATTGCGTAAGTTTAGCTTACGCTTATGGGAAATTCCTTATTTCTCGAGAATATGAAGAAAAAATTATCCTTATAATTTTTAAAGGTGTCATGAACTGTTTTTTTTTTTTGAGCTTTGCGAGCCCTGGCCCATACATGTCCGAGTCTGATCCCGAATCGCAATGAACCAACAAAAAAAGGATTCTCAGTCCTGCCTGTGACAGCGTGCTAAGGTATGTTCTGTTAGACATGCACACAATCAAAACGATCTGTAACAATGCAATACTATAATCGGATCTAATATAGAAGTTTACAAAAGACTCCACAGTGAAATGAAGCAAACAAACGTGCGCTGGAACTTCATTAAAAATAAAGTTCAACCACTCATTCCTAATATTAGAATCCGAAGGAAGCTTATGCAGTGACTGTGTTCTTCTGCAACCAGGCACAGCGCAATATCTTGCTATCTTCGGCATGTTTATTGCTCGGTTCAGTAGCGTGATCTGTTTAGCTCTACTAGTCGGTGGGCAGGGCTACAGAAGCAGGCATACATATTTATCTGTTGAGGTGGCGGCGTTTTTTCTATTACATCATTGATTTGAGAGCTCTCGTTCTCTGGGCCTGGTGTCAATAAAAGCTTTTCTTTGACTAACAAGGAAGTTTTCAGCTCCGAAACGTACAGGATATTCTTATATCACGATTAACTTTTTTAATATTTCAAAGGCTCAAGGGAAAAGTTGATTTCTCAATTCATCACCCCTTTAATAAATGTACAAACCTATGGCAAGGCGGCTGAGCAGTGCACCAATGGGGTCGATTCGCGCCCAAAAGCACATCAGATGCCGCCTAAATTTGCATATTTAGGCTATAAAAGCCCATGTCAAGCCATAGGATTCAGGTTATAATCGACTGAAGTGACACATTGACGTAAGAACAATAGAACGGCAGGTTAAGCAATACTCGTTCCCTTCTCTCAGGGAACCAAGGTTACGTTAGTAACCGAGAAGTTCCCTTTCGAGAGTACTCTCGTATTGCGCAAGTTTAGCTTACGCTTATGGGAACCTGATTTAAAATGCTGTGCGGGCTTGAACTTTTGGAGGCTCATAACAGAGAAAAAGTGTGAAAACCAAAAAAGAGGCCAACATTAGTGAGCCTGATATAAGGGTATATGCAGGAAGAATATTCCTGTGTGATAACCAATAACTTGACCGGACAAAGTCAGGCCTTATTGAATGTGTATACATAGTATACATTGAACATGCTTGTGTTACACATAGCTTATTAGGGGTTGAAATAAAACCCCAGACCGGAAGAATTCAGGTCATAATATTTACAATGAAAACATTTGTTATATGGAGTATAGACAAAAACTAGACCGGACAGAGTCAGGCCCAAGTTAATGTAACCGTGTTATACACTTGTTCATATGGAAAGTACCTTAACTTGCAAAGCAGGGACCTCCAAGTAATAGAATCCGAGAGAATGTAGACGGAGAGGCCTAGCCTGCTGCCGCACAGATATCTTCAAGTGGTATTCCACTGGCCCAGGCCCATGAAGAGGCCATGCCTCTAGTGGAATGAGCTCTGATGCCTATTGGGCAGCAGAGGCCTTTTGACTCATAAGCCAGCAAGATAGCATCCACTATCCATCGCGACAATCTCTGCTTTGTGACAGCGCATCCTCTGGTGTGGCCACTGAAGCAGACGAAGAGCTGTTCTGACTGTCTAGAGGACAGCTCCATATAGAGCCTTAGGGCCCTAACTGGGCAGAGCAGATTCATGTCCGAGACGAGGGAAGAGCTGATAGCGAAATAACCTGTGCTCTGAATGGAGTGGAGAGCACTTTAGGAATGTAAACATGTCTGGGTTTGAGGACGACTCTGGAGTCGTTTGGCCCAAACTCGAGACAAGAAGTGCTCATAGAGTGCATGTAAATCGCTAACCCGCTTGACTGTGGCTAGTACCAATAAGAGCAGTTTTTAGCAAAAGGTGCTTCATGCTCACAGACTGAAGCACCGACTTTAGCGAGCACAGGTTATGCTGAACCCATAAAAGTAGATGTTTTGCCATAGTGTGCAGGTTGATTGACTTGAGTCCACCCTGGCAATTTATGTAGGACACCACTGACATGTTGTCCGTTCGTACTAAGACGTGGTGACCCTTTATGTAAGGGTAGAAAGCTTTTAGCGATAGATCGACCGATTTCATCTCTAGACAGTTTATGTGCAGCCATTTCTCAGAGTCTGACCAGAGATCGGAGATGGGTCTGCCATTGTGTAGGGTGACCCACCCTAGGTTGGATGCATCTGTCGAGATCACTTTCCATTTCGAGACCATGCCCATACTCACACCTGACTGGTACCAGTTGGCCGCCTTCCAAGGAGCCAGGGCTTTGACACAGCTGTGGTTCACTTTGATGCGTAACTGGCCCGTTCATCACGTGTGAACTGGAGCGCGCGGTTTTCAACACCTAGTTTGAGTGCGGCAGATGTTGAGGCCATCAGACCTAACATCCTCTGAAGTGTTTGAGAGGAGTGTAAGTGCCAGCTTTGAACGACGCCACTAGGCACTAAATGGAGAGAGTGTGCTGTGATATAAGCCGTGCTCTCCTCCGTATTGAGTCAATAACTGTTCCCAGAAAGGCAATGCTTTGGGTGGGAGACAGTGCACTCTTGGCAGTGTTGATCCTGAGACCCAGACATTCTAGATGACTGAGGAGCCAGGACCTGTGGGTCATCAACTGTTTCTCTGATTGGGCCATAACGAGCCAATCGTCGAGGTAGTTGAGTACTTACACTCCCCGTAGTCTCAGGGGAGCGAGGGCTGCGTCCATGCACTTTGTGAACGTGTGGGGCACCAGAGATAGACCAAATGGTAGTAGGTCCCTGTACTGATAAGCCTGCCCCTCGAAGGTGAATCTCAAGAATGGCCTGTGATGGGGTGCTATCTGGATGTGAAAGTAAGCATCTTTCAGATCCACTGTGAAAAACCAATCCCCCTGGCCAATTTGCGCGAGGATGTTTCACCATAATCATTCTGAATGAGTGTTTCATAAGCGCTTTGTTCAGATGTCTGAGGACTAGGATGGGTCTGAGATTGCCATCCTTTTTTGGAACAAGGAAGTAACGGCTGTAAAAGCCGGACTCGCTTATCGTAAGGGCAACAGTTTCCACCACTCCCTTTTCTAACAGTTTTAATGCTTCTGCACGAAGCACATGACTCATGTTGCTTCTCACCGATGTCTCAACCACAGCGTGAAAGCGTGGGGGTCTGCGAGCAAACTGTAGCGAGCAACCACTGTGTAGTAGGCACGCACTTTACATTTAGATAATCCTTTGAGTTATTTTGTGGCCCTGAATTAAGTGCTTATATGCAGGGGTGCACACTGTGTAGTGGACACACTGCCTACAGTCATAACAGAGGAAAAAACTCTGTATTAGGCTCGCTGTGAATACAGCGTTTTGTGTGCAGGCGTGTGTGCCTCATAACAGGCTTGTTTACAGCAATGTTGAACCTCTCCAGCTGCCTGAATACAGGGGACTGATAGAGTGATAGAGAGTGAAAAAAGGTGCAGGGCTTGGCTGCCATTTACGACGCCACTATGCACTATGACGCGCTGTGGAGAGAGAGCGTGCGCTGTCATAACAAGGCTGCCATTTTACGACTACCCTGGCAGTAAGTGTGCTGCAGTGAGAGTGGCTGTGACATAAGCCATGATCTCCAGCAGCCAGAGCTTGGATGGGTGCATTGCTTTTGACTGCCGTCCCCTAGCGGAGGGCGGGCAAAAGATGGTGAAGAGGATTCTGAGAGCGATACACGAGGAATGACGAGGCATTTGCAACAACGCCCATCTGCTCTATTGTGAGTGTGTGTGTTGCGGCAGTGAACACACACACACACACACACACACACACACACACACACACACACACACACACACACAAATCGTGGTCATAACAGGCAAAAGGTCAGGGCAGGCAGCAAGTAAACGAGAAACAAAGTCCAAGCAAACAAAGATCAAGGGCAGGCAGAACAGGATCGCAAACGGTAGTCCAAGGCAGAGTCAAACACAGGCAGGATAATTACAGGGAATAATGCTCACAAATGCAGCCAGGGCAAACAAGACTTTGCAATGAATGAGTGTGAGAGCAGAGTTTATACAGGCAGGATAATCACAGGGAATAACGTTCAGAAATGCAGCCGGTGCAAACAAGACTTTGAGAGCAGAGTATATATAGGCATGGTGATGAGGAACAGGTGTACAGTAATCAGTCCTGGAGTGAGGGTGTATGGGAAATGAAGTCCGAAATGGAGGTTAGTACTCTGGTGAGTTCAACCTTCACCGGCGTTTGTGACAGAGCCCTGATGGTGGGGTCTTCCGCGCGGTCGCGGGGCCGGTAGTACCACCAACACCTGTTAACAAGATAACAAGCAACCCTCGCCTGGCATTCCCCGAGAAGTTCAACAGCACTCCATCTAAATGTAAAGGCTTCCTCACGCAATGTTCAATGTTTCTGGCCCGGTTTTCTGGGTGAGTCCTATGGAATTCATTGAAAAAGTTGGGGTCCAGAATGTCATCTGAGTTGACCCAGGATGGGTCTTCTGGACCGTACCCCTCCCAGTAGACTAGGTATTGGAGTTGGCGCCCCCGGCATTTGGAATCTAGAATCTCTAAAGTACAGCAAACGCCTTCTCGCCTTCCATGATCATGGGTGGGGGGCCTGCCTCACCGGACTCCTGCTCCACCCTCGGACCATTGGCCGGTTTCAACAGAGACATGGAAAGTGGGAGAGATGCGGTAAGTGGCAGGTAATTCCGTACCGCGTTAATTTGTTTGATCATTTTGAATTGACCCACATACCTGGGGCTGAGCTTTTTGGATGGGAGTCGTAGACGTAGGTCCCAGGTGGATAGCCATACCCATTGTCCTGGTGTGTAGTTTGGATGGGGTCGACGATGACAATCAGCCTGTTGCTTGACCCTGTTTATGGCTCATTGAAGGTGTACGTGTGTCTGGTTCCAGATAGTTTCGCTGTGCTGGAACCAATCGTTCACTGCAGGGACTTCAGATGGTTCCCCGGACCAGGGAAAGAGTGGCGGCTGGAATCCTAGGATGCACTGGAAAGGCGTTCATTTAGTGGATGATTTAAGGATTGAGTTCTGTGCGTACTCTGCCCAGGGGAGGAAGCGACTCCAGTCCGTCTGATTTTGTTGACAGTACATGTGGAGGAATTTGGAGATTTCCTGGTTTAGCCGTTCGGTTTGGGTGATAGCCAGAGGTGAGACTTATATTCACATTTAATAATCAAAAGAAGGCTGACCATACCCTTGACATGAATTGGGATCCTCAATCTGAAACAAGTCAAGTCACCTTTATTTATATAGCGCTTTTAACAAGTCCAATTGTTTCAAAGCAGCTTCACACTGTTAACAGGAAAATAATGCAACAGAATTTGTACAGCCGTTCTGGTGAAACAGTGATGTTATCCAGCTAATTACAAGTGTCATATAGTGTCAATGTGGGCAGATCAGTAATATAGATGAAATTTAGGTGTCCCCAACTGAGCAAGCCAAAAGCCAGAGGCAACGGTGGCAAGGAACCAAAACTCCTTCAGGGCCAGAATGGAGAAAAAAAACTTTGGGAGAAACCAGGCTCAGTCGGGGTGCCAGTTCTCCTCTGGCCGACGAACAAACAGTGTATGATTATAATTCTGGCAACATTGTTGGACATTGTTTCCTCCAAGAGGAGTCCATAGTATCGGAATACGTAATGGAGCAGGTGTTTGGCGGTTTCAAAGGCTGTGGGAAGCTTGGGCAGAGGGATCAGTCAGCATCCTTTAGAAAAACGATCAATAACAGTTAGTATAATGGTGTTACCTTGTGATACTGGTAGGTCCATGACAAAGTCAATGGTAATGTGTGACCAAGGGCATTGTGGAATGAGTAATGGTTGCAATAGGCCTGTTGGAAGTTGCTTCAGGGTCTCGGCTGCGGCACATGTGTGGCAAGAGTTGATGAATTCGCTGACGTCAGTCTGCAGTGTGTCCCACCAGAATCGGTTTATTATCAGCCATGTTGTTGCTGTAATTCCAGAGTGACCCGAGCTTGTGGCTGAGTGAACCCAGCGTATGACCTTTTCCCTGAGTTCTGGTGGAAGGAATGTTCGATCGTTGGGGCATTCTGCAGGAGGTGGATTCTGTGCATGTGACTGCATGATCTCGGACATAATGTCCCACTGAACCAGGGCTAGGACTAAGGTGGGAGAGATAATGGTCTCTTGTTGAGTGTTTAGAGGGGTGTGATCAAATTGTTGTGATAGTGTTTTTCTTTGAACCTGGGATGTATGTAATGGTGAAATTGAAACAAAGAAAAGTGCCCATCTGGCTTGCCTGGGATTCATTCGCTTAGCTGAGCGTAGATACTCTAGATTCCAGTGATCAGTTAGTACCAAGAACTGGTGTCTCGCTCCCTCCAGCCAATGTCGCCACTCAAATGCAGTCTTCATAGCCAGTAGCTCATGGTTTCCCATGTCATAATTCTGTTTGGTGGTTGAAAGTTTTCTGGAGAAGTAAGCACATGGGAACAGTTTAGGTGGGTTACCTTGTCGCTGGGAGAGAATGGCACCGATTCCGGTGTTGGAAGCATCCACTTCTACCACAAACGGCAAGTGCGGATCAGGATGGTGTAGGATGGGAGCGGTAGTGAAACGACTCTTTAATTTGTTGAATGCCTGGAGAACATCTGTAGACCACCGCAGTTTGTTGTTTCCTCCCCTTGTCATGGCTGTGAGTGGTGCGGCAACTGAACTGAAGTTCCTGATTAATCTCCTGTAGAAGTTAGCAAACCCCAGGAATCTTTGAAGCTCCTTCAATGTAGCAGGTTGAGGCCAACTCAGGACTGCCCAAACTTTCTTTTCGTCCATCGCCACTCCTTCCGGGTTGATGATGTACCCAAGAAATGACACCGATGACTGGTGGAACTCACTTTTTGGCCTTGGCGTAGAGCTGATGATCAATCAGACGTCATTTAGGCCACGATAATCAATGCAAGGTCTCAGACCTCAGTCCTTCTTCCCCATGAAGAAGAAGCCAGCTGCAGGCGGTAATGTGGATGGTAGAATGAAGCCCTTTGCTTGCTCTTCCTTGATGTAATCTTTCATGGCTTGATCCTCAGGCTCAGAGAGTGGAAAGATGCGTCCCCTAGGTGGCGTGGTTCCTGGCAGGAGATCTATGGCACAGTCATTGTTGCG
Organism: Paracanthobrama guichenoti; assembly: GCA_018749465.1. Taxonomy (NCBI): domain Eukaryota; kingdom Metazoa; phylum Chordata; class Actinopteri; order Cypriniformes; family Gobionidae; genus Paracanthobrama; species Paracanthobrama guichenoti. Next base: position 9,788 of record JAGHMJ010001345.1, read on the forward strand.
ATGCGGTGGGAGTTGTGAAGCTTTGGACTTAGTGAAAGCCTTGATGAGATTGGTGTACTCCGGGGGGACCCCAGGAGTGGTGTTTACAGTGTTGATCAGGACCGTGGCTTTGCTGGGTTGTGGTTGTGTCGAACATAGATATTTGGAGGTGGAGCTCCAACGTGTGATCTGTTTTTCTTGCCAGGATATCTGTGGGTTGTGTTCTTGAAGCCATGGGAAGCCCAGAATGACAAGGTTATGTGGAGAGTGAATGACATAGAGACGGATGAGTTCGGAGTGAAGAGCGCCCACTTGGAGATTGAGTTCGGTAGTGGTGTATTACACAGTGCGTAAACATTGAATGAAGTGTGTGTATGTGACTTGTTCTAAGGCTTGATTATCCCAGACCGCCGTTGCCCACTCGAGCACCTTGCCTGTGAGAAGGGAACACACCAGTGAAATCTTGCCAGCATCAGTCGAGTAAAGAGATGGTTGTTGGGCCAGAAACATTGAACATTGCGTGAGGAAGCCTTTACATTTAGATGGAGTGCTGTTGAACTTCTCGGGGAATGCCAGGCAAGGGTTGCTTGTTATCTTGTTAACAGGTGTTGGTGGTACTACCTGACTTGGCTGCAGCGCTGGGACGTTGGAGACCGCTGGCGTTTGATGAAGGTTCTGGACCGCTTTTACCAGTTCCTTCGTCATGTTGGTCAAACGACTAAGTTGCTGTTGGTGGACCATGAGTTGGTTGGCTTGTACTGTTAACTCATTGGAGAAGTGCATGAGAACCACTGGATCACTAGTTGGCGAAGTCTTCTGTAACAAGGACTCAGGCAGATTGGGATCCATGTGCAGTTTATTAAAATAATACAAACTCACAGAACAAGCAGGCGTGGGTCGGTAAACCAGGGTAAACAGCAATATCAGAGGCAGTGCATCAATCATGGTCATAACAGGTAAAAGGTCAGGGCAGGCAGCAAGCAAACGAGAAACAAAGTCCAGGGAAACAAAGATCAAGGCCAGGCATAACAGGGTCGCAAACGGTAGTCCAAGGCAGAGTCAAACACAGGCAGGATAATCACAGGGAATAACGTTCAGAAATGCAGCCGGTGCAAACAAGACTTTGAGAGCAGAGTATATATAGGCATGGTGATGAGGAACAGGTGTGCAGTAATAAGTTCTGGAGTGAGGATGTATGGGAAATGAAGTATGAAATGGAGGTTAGTACTCTGGTGTAAACATCTGGGTGTAAACATCTCAGAGGACCTGACCTGGACTGCACACA
>JAGHMJ010001360.1:0-16519 GCA_018749465.1 Paracanthobrama guichenoti
TGTATGTCATCCCAAATGTTAAAAAAAAAAAACGCTGAGTGGAAACGCCAAGATCCGCATATATTCTAGAAACGTGCATAAAAAAAACTTATGCACTTGCACAGCATCTCAAATGTTGGTTTGATCATTCTGAAATGTCTGAGTCAATGTCTGTCATCAGAATGATTTGGTATAATGACCTCCCAGAAGTGTCTCACACGATTGCATTCCCAAACACCAGGCCTCCGAATGCAAGATAACATGATGACAGTGTTTATTGCACTCCGTCTGCGGGCTCTGAGACGCAAGTCATTTATGATTTAGGAATAAAAGAGTTGCTCATAGCTCATAAGTGGCTTCCCCCGACTGCAACAACTTCCATTTTTATTACAGATATTTTGTGCCAGTTTCCCAGAAAGTGATGATTTTGTTCTCTTGAACACATATTTCACAAATGTTTTAATGCATGTTAAAATGTTAAAATTTTGATGGAAACATAGCTGACTGACATTATTCCAAAGAACGTCTTCTTTATAACTTGCAGTGACATCTGACAGCAGGTTATGTAACAACTCTTTAACATGTTAAGAAATAATCAGAGAATTGTAAACACGAAATGTCAAGAGCAACTTCAGATCAGCAACTGCCCTGTCCAAAAGTTGGCGGGTTGGATGAGAACAAACTAAGCTATATTTCTGAAATCTTCTGGGACACATAAATTAAAGGTCCTAATGATTTTTCAAGTGCTGAATCATCATGCATCAAACAAATTAAAAATGCATTGTATAAGAGTGTGCATTTACACAGCACTCTAGCTGAGTCAGCTGCAATATCGGAGCAGAATATTTCATAACTTCATCTTTAAATCTCATTGAAGCACATCAGGAAGCAGATGGTGGAAAACCCTCTATTTGCAAGAAAATCATTAACATACGGTTATGCTGAACAAGTATGTTTGACTACTTTTTGTATTTTTAAATTAGTCAATTAGTGTTTGAGTTTTGTGTTTGCTCCATCCATGGCTGCTCCCTTTATTGTCGGGCTGCTCCAAAATGTATGACAATATTAGACTAGCCTAAACCAGGGGTTTTCAAACCTGTCCTGGAGGACCCCCAGCACTGCATATTTTGTATGTCTCCCTCATTTAACACACCTGATTCAACTCATGAGCTCATTATTAGAGACTGCAAGACCTGAAGTGGGTGTGTCAAATATGGGAAACATACAAATTGCGCAGGGCTGGGGGTCCTCCAGGACAACCCCTGGCCTAAACAACCAGATGCATTTACACTTGCCTTGTATTTGTTACAAGTCAGCTCATAACATAAATTACAGAAGTATTATTATAATATTATATATATATATAAAAACATCATTGAATCCAGGGGTGCATTACATTCGACAGAGTCCCTGCACAGTGTTCACTGCTCCCTACTCCCCGAGCACGGTATACCAGCTGAAGTGGACTTCGCTGACAATAATCGCTCATTTGGAACGCCCTGCAACGTCATTAAAGAAAGGCAAAGATTATGACATGACATAACATTAATTAATATTGTAATTTACTTTACTTTCAGATTTAAAACCATATAATAAGCATATACGTTTACAAAACAGCGTATGTATCTAAAAAACATAACTGTCCATTAGTTTTATTAGTTTACATATACCTGTATTGACTATGAACAGATTTTAAGATGCACCTGTCATTCAGTATGAAAATACATTTTGATTTGGTTAACTATGTATAAATGTATTCTTAAATCAATGGTCTCATCTCGTGCGATTTCTTTCCCAAGCGCAGCTGCATAGTAAACATTCCTGAGGTAAATAAAGTAAAATATTAAAAAAGACAGCCATCAGCTGCTTCTCAACACTTTTAATTTGTTTACATATTCATAACCATTCATAAATACTCTAGTTTTTATAATAACTATGGATATTCAAGTGCATAACGTAAACTCCATCACAGAGCTGTTTAAAAACTGCTCTAATGGCTCTGCTCCATCGTCAGTTCAGACAGGTTATGCGACACACAATGACAGTTGGGTGATTTTTACTCTCCACTTCCTGTGAAGTGATGTATCGGTGTTCCCTTCTTCCCTACACTGTTTGCATTGCCCTTCAAACTGAACATGTTCGCTCCCTTTGGATTGTAATCTCGGAAAACCCTGTGCAGTCCACTTACGGTCGAATGGAACACACTCCAGGTTTTCCGATCACTTCCTTGGCCACAGGTGTATAAAATCAAGCACCTAGGCATGCAGACTGCTTCTCCAAACATTTGTGAAAGAATGGGTCGCTCTCAGGAGCTCAGTGAATTCAAGCGTGGTACTGTGATAGGTTGCCATCTGTGCAATAAGTCCATTTGTGAATTTCTCACTACTAAATATCCCACAGTCAACTTTCAGTGTTGTGGGAACAACAGCAACTCACCCACGAAGTGGTAGGCAATGTAAAGTCACAGAGCGGGGTCAGCACATGCCAACTTTTGCCAACATAAGTCGCCAACTTTCTGTCGCGAGTCAGTAGCTACAGACCACCAAACTTCATGTGGCCTTCAGATTAGCTCAAGAACAGTGCGTAGAGAGCTTCATAGAATAGGTTTGCATGGCCGAGCAGCTGCATCCAAGCCTTAGATCACCAAGTGTAATGCAAAGCATCGGATGCAGTGGTGTAAAGCACACCGCCATTGGATTCTAGAGCAGTGGAGACGTGTTCTCTGGAGTGACGTATCACACTTCTATGTCTGGCAATCCGATGGACAAGTCTGGGTTTGGCGATTGCCAGGAGAACGGTACTTGCCTGACTGCATTGTGCCAAGTGTAAAGTTTGGTGGAGGGGGGATTATGTTGTGGGGTTGTTTTTCAGGGGTTGGGACTGGCCCCTTTCCCAGTGAAAGGAACTCTTAATGCTTCAGCATACCAAGACATTTTGGACAATTTCATGCTCCCAACTTTGTGGGAACAGTTTGGGGATGGCCTCTTCCTGTTCCAACATGACTGCGCACCAGTGCACAAAGCAATGTCCATAAAGACATGGATGAGCAAGTTTGGTGTGGAGGAACCTGACTGGCCTGCAAAGAGTCCTGACCTCAAACCGATAGAACACCTTTGGGATGAATTAGAGAGGAGACTGCAAGCCAGGCCTTCTCGTCCAACATCAGTGCCTGACCTCATAAATGTGCTTCTAGAAGAATGGTCAAAAGTTCCCATAAACACACTCCTAAACCTTGTGGAAAGCCTTCCCAGAAGAGTTGAAGCTGTTATAGCTGCAAAGGTTGGGCCAAATCCATATTAAACCCTACTGATTAAGAATGGGACGTCATTAAAGATCATGTGCATGTAAAGGTAGGCATCCCAAAACATTTGGCAATATAGTGTATGGTCGAACAGCCAAAAGCAATTTTCAGACTACTTTTCCCTGAGGCAGTCTGGTAAATTTGTATTTCACAATTGTGCTTTACAATCTCAGCCCCGAAATCGAACATGTCTGTGTTTTCTTCGCATAACCTCAGTAAAAACTATAGAGCAAGCCAAGTTTTTTTAAAACTAACTCCTGAGGAAAATCTAACCAGCAAGCAATAGCCATCATTTCACCATCTCAGTTAACTATATACCCGATATAGTCCTGCTATGGAGTAACCCACTTCTAGCCAAAATAACCTTGAATTTGGTTACATGTCGTTTTTGCCAAAGTAACTTGCGAGATGTATGATATTCCATCATGTAAGCAAAGTCAACTGTTATCACAAGGTGCTTGGTTTCATTTCTTTGACATTTATGTTTATGTTCTAGATGACAGTCTGTTCTTGGGCTATGGTTAGACGTCTATTAAATTTAAAATTTTGCTTTCTTTTAGCCTAGACGTCAAGGCTGTGTTTGGATGTCTATTAGACGCCTTTTAAATGCAAAATCTCATTGCTGGGTAATCTCATCCAGATATGAGTGTCTGAGATTGCTGTGTATGCTTTTTTTGCCAATTTATTTTTTAACTTCATCGAAACACCATAATTACAATTACATTTCTCATTCTGACCTTTTTGCCAACTTTCCGATTAAAATAACAATTAGTGGCTGACAACAAGAGAGCCCGATTGCAAACTGCTCAAAAAGGCCACTGGAGCAGCAGTGTGAGGTATGATCTTCAGCTTAATTAATTTCTCCCCTCGATAAAGCACAAAATGTAATAATTATAATCACATATATAAATTGTTTGTTTGAATGAGTTGTGACGCAAATATCCAGAGCACATTACCTTCTGTAATCCCCACAGGCCACAACGAGACACAGAAATCCCAATCCCATACCAATCATTACATTGCAGACGTCCTCTGTTAATAATTAATAATAACCCAAACATCATCTGGAAAACTAATCATGTTCAAATTGTGCTAAAAAGCATCTCTCTCACATCCAGGCCTTTGACTCCAAAACAATGGATCTGTTTGTTCTAGCAGATTTAAACAGTCTGGAACAACAAGCTTTTGGTCAGCCAGGATAAAACATGCATATGATGGAAAGAAAAGTAATAACCAGTGAGGTTATGACTTCGATCTTTAATCTGGTCTCTGTGGCAAATCAGTCTTGCATCTGATGAAGTTATGATAGAAGCAAATTACTAATGAGCACGAATTTGAGTGAGGCACACAGAGTTTTAATCATTGTTTGAGAATAAGTATTAAGAGGTTAATACTGAACAACAGTCTTTTGCCCTTATTATAATATCAATGTCATTATGAGGCGTTCTGTTTATTCATGTCAGTTCAGTAACCCCATCCATGCTCTGAGAGTGCGCAATGTGCATGATAAAAATGGAGATCTAACACTTTTAAATCGCTGCCTATTTTAGTAGTACTACCATGACACATCAAAACCGTTGTTGGTACAAACCGTCTTGTTTTATCTTTATAATATCAGCCCGAACGTGTCCAATATCAAATCTAAACTGGTGCACTGTTCACAAGCATTATAATACACAAGCTGCATTAGGTGATTCAAACTGATTTATAATTAGGTCCCCAATAATCTATGGAACATCACAAATAATTCTAAAGGCTTGTTTCCACTGAGCGGTACGGTACAGTACGCAATTTTTGCAGTTTCCATTGTCAGAAGTTGTGAATGGTACCCTAATTCCGAACCATACCGTACCTAGCACAGTAGTCCGGTACTAAAGGGTGGAGCTAGACTCACTGGTTGACAGAGGTTCATCACTTGCATGTGTTTTTCCTTGCAGCCTGCAGTCTTGGCTCAAATAAAGCATGTCTTCTTGTGATAACAGCCACATGCCGAGAAGTAAGAACAAGATCTACTGTATGTCGTCCACTGTTGTTTACTGTGATGCTTTCTTCTTCGCGCGAGAATGACGCTGATCGCTTCACCACGCCTATCAAGTAAGGGTGCTGTTGGCGGTGGAAACGCAAGCCGGATCAGGGTTTAGCGCCCCAAATCGTACTGAACTGAACTGTACCACTCGGTGGAAACGAGCCATAATAGAGATGTTGTACACTTGTTTGAGAATAAGTATTAAGAAGGTTAACAGTCATCCAGTGGCACTGATCCTCAACAAGCCTGTCTCCTGCGTGATGACTCCAATCTGACCAGATGGAACTGGACAAATATTCAGAATATTCCGATCTAATCTGACTTCTGACTTGTAATGTTGTCTGAATCATAATCATACACTGTTCAATCATACAGAGGAGAACTGGTCCCCCGACTGAGCCTGGTTTCTCTCAAGGTTTTTTTCTCCATCCTGCCACTTGATGGAGTTTTGGTTCCTTGCCACCGTTGCCTCTGGCTTGCTTAGTTGGGGACACTAAATATTCGACTATATTACTGATCCGCCCGCATTGACACTAGGCTTGCTGTGATAGTCGTGTTGCCGGTGTTACGGCACAACACCAGTTACATAATTTGCCCACCGTGGCACCGCCCCCACCTTTTTTTTTTTTTTTTTTTTTAATAGTAATAAAAATTATTTTGTTCAGTTAGAGAACAGACACTACAATTATAAACTAGCAGCACAAACTAGCAGCAGGAGTCAGATTTCATTTATCACGAGAGCGAGGAGCTAAATGACAAGATGATCGCGGAAGATTTAGTCTCAACGCAAAATGTAAAAGTGCCTATTTAAGTGAGTTTGTCATTGTACTGTTTTGTTGTTGTGTTTTTCATTAAGAATAATAGGCTAATGAACCAACCATTCAAGCAATCCTCCCCCAAATAAATTTTAAAGCGAAAGTAAAATGAACATGGCCACAGTCATTCATTCGTGGCCGCACAGTACGCATGCATTCATAGCCGCCCTGTCATTCACGGTGCGTGTCCACTAGCGCGTTTTCAGTTCATTCATTCCTATGGAAGCTCAACTGAGCGGCCGTGCGCATTTTACTTTCGCTTTAGAATTAGTGATTTAAAAGCTCCCGCCGGTCATACCGGTATTACTGTTGTTGTCACACGTCGATTAACCAGTGGGAAAATTTCCTCACCATCACATCCCTAATTGACACTATATGATAATTGAACTGAGCTGGATGACATCACTGTCTTCTCCAGAGCAGCTGTACAGGAGCAAAAAATTCTGTTGCATTATTTTCCTGTTACCACTGTGAAGCTGCTTTGAAACAATCAGCATAGTAAAAATATAAATAAAGGTGATTTGTACTCTTTATGATCTTTTCAAGACTGAATAAAGAAAACAAACAGCTAATGTAAAATGTAAATGACCTGTAACTGGACTTAGTCTCCTTAAATTTGTTATACTCCATAGTGTAGATGACTGTTATCTTTGGTTATCATTGGAGATGAGACCTCCCCGCTGAGCCAGTCAAAACAGAGGCGTAACTCTCAGCCGATTCCCAGGTTTCTCTGAGTCTCGTGTTCACTTTTCTCCCTCCGGAACGAGATCTGTGGTAAGGCAGTCCTTAAACAGAGTGCTGTATTGGCGTCCGATTAACAGACCTCTGCAGCCACAGGATAGAATTTCCACAGTAACACAGAGCCTGCCGGGTCTCTTTACCTCTGACACATGTCTTCATTTTCTGATGGCTCATTTACTGACTATGGAATGCTAATACTTTCTGTAGTTAATTAATAAACTTATTGCAATTATCAACTTTACAATCATTTACAAGACCACAATCAGCCACATACGGAAATCATTGTAAAATATATTATAGCTTTTTTTTTTTTTTTTTGGCTGGTTTGGCGCATACCCAACTGATTGCAATGTGCTTTTGGAGATGCTTCTTATCTACCTGAAGTGATTTTTATCCATTACATATTCTGTTTCAGGCAGGACCTCTGAATAAAGATTAGGAAAAGATATCGGCCAGCCTTTGTGATATCGGATTCACCTCTCTAGCTCTTTATAAAGCACTAAGAGCCTTTTAAAAAATGTTCTTCTGTGTGTGAATAGAAAACCTGGCCATTATCTACTTTAGGTAATGTGATTTAATCTTACCCCTACTCCGAGTCTCATTTTCAAAACAATTAACTAGGAACTCGTGAGGTGTGTGTGTTCTGTCAAGGGTAAACCTGGTCTGTCTTGTGACCCACATTTAGCATGCGGGAGGAGACCTGCCCTGCTCTGGTTAACTCTTCTTCTCTGGCATCCTGGGAGGGATCTTAAGGCTCTAATCATTGAGAGACATGCACCGAGTCTGCATGCGCTGCTCTCTCAGAGAAACCATCGTAAATCATCAGCCTACGGATTAGGACTGGGGTAATCATGTCAACAGACGGATTACATTTTGTTCGTCCTTTAGAATACATATCTGAGGAAAAGTCAAATTGGAAACCGTCACTCCAATGCATTTTTCATTAGCGGCACTCTTAAGAAGAACACGTGTGCATGCAGGACATATATGAGTAGAGGGATTTCTGTGCATGTTTGTGTGAACGTGAACGAGGCTACGCATGAGGGTGATTACACATGTATGATGTATGAACTTATCCAGCAATGTTGAGCACAACGATTCATCACAGCAGCTTAGAGTAAGATGGTTTTCTGAGATACAGAACAGCGGTGAGGCACACATAGTGCTCCAGCCTGGACAACAGAAGCATATATATACACAACTTGCGGTTTTGTGATGTGCTATTAGAGTTGGCCTTTTAAACTTACATTTTTAAACTTGTGATTACATTCACAAAGAGGAAGCTGACCAGTCTTTATCCTAAAACACATGACCATTTCAGCAGACAACAAAACCTAGCACTCTTTCCCTTCAACAACTCAAGCAACAAAACTTTCGTGTTCTTTTCTAAAGAATGGGAACCAGAGGATTAAATTATTACAGGATGCCTCCACACCTTGAGGGTCAAACACAGGAAGTCACTGGCACATGTCCAGTCAAACACCAGAGAAACTCAAACAGGCTGTTCAGCATTCCTCGTGGTTGCTTTCTTTGCCTAGCTTGCCTAATGGCGAGTTCACACAGCACAATTTTAGCCCCAATTTTCACTCACCGACAGGTTTTGCAAAACCACCAATAAATGCCGAAATCATAGGCAAATCAGTGCTCGTTCACACGAGTGACAATCATGCAGTGTGAATTATCAAAGACATTATCTGAGAGGATCACAGATGCCCATAAGATATTTGGCATGTTAAAAATATGGACCTGTCTGCGATTCAAAATCCTACTGTGTGAAATGTGTTCTGACTGAAAATTACATCGGCGATGACCTACAACCAATGAGAGAGCAAGATACAGGGCAGCAGGAAGTTCAGGGAGGAATTATAGACCAGAATATCAGTAATTTTATATATCATAGATATATTTACAATTATATCACGCAGAAACAAAGCACAAACATTTGCTTGACCAGCCGCAACAGCAACACGTTACAAAATTATTTATTTACCTCCAACTCTCTTTGCAAACACAATTCTTGCTCCCCTTGTCTCCCCAACACTTTCCTCCTCCATAATTATTTTTCTCCTTTTCGCTACAAATCAGCGAACAGACAATTTGGATCGCAAGCTTCTTGCGGGCTATCATTTTTAATAACGATCCCAGCCTCACGCACGGGTGATCTTGCGTTATTTCCTTGTCACTTCTCGTGTGTTTAGTTGTGAAACGTAGTTTGCGCACCGGACAGAGTTGTCGGCGATTCTTCCAATTGTAAAGTCATGCAGTGTGGCCTTGTCCCCGATACATCGTTCAATGTGCACACTGTAACAACTGATTGCTACCCCAGATATTTGTGCAGTGTGAAAAGAACAGTGATCTCACTACTTTGAAAATCGTGCAGTGTGAACTCGGCATAAGACAGTGGTTTCCAAACTCTGCGGCTTTGAACCAATCGGGAGAGTCAATGATTCAATGACTCATTCATAAATATAGGCGCTTGTTTTGTTACTGAATGAACCCATTAAGACAGTGACTTGCCACCACCTACTGGCAGTTTTAATTTCATATATAAAAGTATCATTTCGATTTTACCATAATTTAATATTTCTTTATTGAATTTCTCCACTCTTTGTTTTTTTTTTTTTACATTATCTATATATGTAACTGAATTCATGCCACTGAGCAGGATTAAACTGTGTAAATACATCTAGATGCCACTGCAGTGCAAAGATAGCTTCTGTTGATACTGATTTCATTTAAATTAATAATTTAGTTTAATTTATTGCTTCATTATTTATAATGGAATGTTAGGATGACATGACATTTAACAGGTTTAGAAAATCTTTGCCTTTATAAAAGGTAAATAATGTACTTAAAAATCAATTTAAGGGGGAAAATATCATCCCTTCACAAAAATTAAACGCCTCTGGGGGTACTCTAACTCTAACCACTCTAAAAAGTTTGGGAACCACTGGGTTTTATTATATTGACACATGTTTTATTATAGTCGGCAAGAGGCAACAGATGAAAATAAGCCTCTTGGGCTACCTCTGGCTTATTTACAGTATCTGACTTCTGACTGATGAGCACCGTCCCGATCAAGAAAATAAATGAATAAGAAAACTAAGAAACACTATCTTGTGGCTCCTCAAAACAAACTGCAAAATAAATGAAAGCAGAGTGGATCTCTTTATACAAGAACATCCTCAGATAATAGTTTTTACCATTCACAGCAAAGTGTTAGGTACTTTTTAATAGTCGCCTACATGTCAGTAACTTCTCACCCCTCTGAAAACAGAGGCAATAGTCATTAAATGACAGTCTAGCTTGAGTAACACACGGCCCTGGTGGCTTTTACTACTCAACACCTCTGTGCAATGACAAGATCTCACACACTTTTGGAGGGAAAAGATAGATAGATAGATAGATAGATAGATAGATAGATAGATAGATAGATAGATAGATACTCATTGCAATAAACAATAGCTCTCACAGCATGACACAGTACTTTCATTATTACTAGGGAAGTGCTGAATGACACGTTGTAGTACCTATAAGCGCCTGAAAGAGGTTACTCTGGAAGATGTCAATGACTCTCTGGATGGAGTTTCTCAGCTGTCTGTCCTCAGTGTTACTGAGTTTTGACCGGTATTCCTCCAGCAGTAACAGAGCCCTCTGTGCATCTATACAGAGCAGACAGAAAGCCTTCATTAATTACATAATACCGTTAGACAGCATAAAGCCAAACATATTTTAAAACTGGAGTCTACGTGTGCCGTTTTATGGAGATAATGGAACCTTAGTAAGTAGTAAATGACTTCGGTATAAGTTTTAAAATCTATGTGGTGATAACTGGACAAAACAACAATGTATGACAGTTCTTATTTCCAAAGAATTTATATTCAGTTACCTTAGAGATACAGTGAAAATATATTAATATTTTAGTCTGAATGTTCAGTTAAGCCTCCAAGAAGACTTACCAGCTCCAGTGTCAGATTGTGTAAAAGTATATCCGAAGTTTATCTCACCTTTTTTTCTGACTGGCATGTTTCGGTTGGGCTCGTGCACGATAACCAATCCAGTAACGTTAGAGCTCGCGACAGAAATTAACAATACACGCGATGATCTCCCAACACGAGTTCGTCCCGAGTGTCAGAGAGGGATAAGTTAGACGCAGTTGGCATGAAACTCAAATGTTTATCCGGTAAACATGGGGACGTTTCAGACTGATATGAAAACGAGCCGTTTGGTTTTAGAGTCGAGCGCGAGCTGCACTTCTTTAACCTGACAGTCGAGCGAAAGCACAAAATTGAGCTTTACTCCACTGACAGCCCTGCGCTGCCATTCAAAGCACACACAGACGCTGCGGTTCAGTCTCCACCGCCAATCTGCTCCGCGGCTGCGGGGGGAAACTGAACATATGTCGCCGCCAGTTGCAGGAGGGCTTCCAAAAAAACTCCCCAAACTGCAAATATACACCTCCCTGCCGTGCGCTTGCAAGGGCTCGGTGTGAACGCAAGCGATTCAAATCCTCACGTCCGCAGTTTCCCTCATTCTTCTTCGCCTTCGGAGGAATGGGGATTGTTTTCCTAAACGTCAAACTTCTTTCGTTATCTCCTCCTCCTTTTTTTCTTCCTATGTGTCAGAAATTCCAAACTTTCCTCCAAAATGGCGTCCCAGGGTTGGAAGAATGTCACGTGATTCTAGACCCTACCCTTGACCGCCCAATCATGGGACTGAGCTACCTTTCAGCTCAGGGTTGGGAAGGTGAGACTTCACACTTTCTTAAAGGAGACTCACTGACTCAAGCAGGCAAGTGGTATAAACAAGGGTCCATATGAGGATATAAGCTCTTATACAAGTTCATGATCATATTATGATTGAACATTGCTATGCCTAGATTGTGTTTTCAATCCAAATGAAACATTCACCGTTAGGACTACACCGGCTTTGACTTAACAATCCACTGCCAAGAAGTTGTAGTAGCTGTTCACGTGGAAGCTCAACTGAGGAGGTATTATGTAAAGCCACACAGAACCTGATCTTGAGATGTGGCTGCACAAAGTTCTCTGTTAATCTAGGAGTGTGATGATGGGTAGAACTATTTTAGTGTGCGTATTGCAAAACAGATAATAGAAATGATATTTTTATTTGTTATTATAAAATATAAGTGCTATACAAAATTATAATAATAATGAATCATTTTTTGTGCATTTTGTTGAAAAATGCTGCTCGCAATAAAAAATATTTTAATTATGAAATAAGCTAAAATGAAAACATCCTCTGTGCACGCTTCATTTATTAATGTTGTCCAATCCCAGAACGCACAATTAAGGTTGTCTGACACCACAAACACTCAATGAATCATCAGATGCAGATGTGCCTTTCAGATATAACATATATTGACACAAACAACCAAAGCAGTGGCCCAGATTAGAAAGTAGTCATGGTAAAAGAGGATTTTATTTTTAGATGATCATGTTTTATGAATGATCCTCTCTGATCTTGAAGAGGCTACCTCCTCCTTGCCACAGTGTACAAGAGCAGTCAGGTTTGTATTGTATCTCGTGAACATTGGATTTGCTTTAAGTGTTTAGTTAGATTTTGCCTTTTGTCCTGCGTATTATTCTTTAGTGACAGACGTGCATGCTTCCCTTAAGGCTTCGTTTTTCGGGAGTTTTGTGGAATATGTCATATTTTCATTTGTTTTTTTTAATTTGTTTCTGTTCAAACTGTGTCAGTGTAATCATCATGTATTACCATTTGAGACTGGGCATATTCTCTGTGACAGAATGTGGATCTGTAAGCAATATGACATTGGCGCTTTCCAACACATGTCCATCCCGTCTGGCTCTCTCAACAGTGATTATAGCAGCTGTTTTTGCTGTCATCTCTGGACAAATTGCTCACAATTAATCTTGGCATAATTCAGGATTTTGGCAGCAGTATTGGTGAGTGTAGTGACATGAAATTTTGTCAACAACAAGGGAAATACAACCAAAATGATGCAGGAATTTCTCCAGACAGTATAATGCTCCATCTATGTACATGGACATTTGTGACTGTTTTGTTTAGCAGTTTTTGCTTTGTCACCACTAATGATAATGTGATGCTGTTGCAGTTGCTGCATATAAATCATTATTTTGCTCATTTTATTATAATCAATCTTTGTGGTATTATGATAATAATACAGCGGCGTGGCATGTAATTTGATCTTATTCTCTTAATGTGTTGATGGCCTATTAAACAAATCCTAGCCTGTAAACATGATAATTCTCTGGCATAATTTCAGTGGGCTGTCAGGATGCCAAGACATGATCGATCCAGCGTAACAGCTTATCTTCCATTTGTGCTGCATCTCAGTATATAAAAGGCTATGAGAAATGCCATTCGTAACGGCAACACTTGACATCTCCAATGAAGATTATATTGTAATTCCCTGCAAAGTCAAATTCAGTGATTTTGCATGCACATTTAAATGGATTAATTTTGAAAAGATCATCATTTAATGCCATGGAGGGTATTCTTCCGGGGATTCATAAAAGTCCTGCCAGGGGCCATAAAAGAATAAATAAAACATGTAAAAATAAAAATACATCCATTCATTTTCCAAACTTGCGGGAATGCTGGAGCCTTTCCTAGCTTTTCGGCCCGTAGGCAGAGAAAACATCCTGGATGGATGGAAACACATTCACACTCTCTTGAAATGTATTCTCTCTCATTCACACATCCTGCATGTCTTTGGATTGTGGGGGGAAACCAGAGCACTCAGAGGAAACCCACATCAATGTGAGGAGAGCATGCAAACTGCAGCCTGGACACTGACGTAAGATAAATTCCAACATCCCCATGACCCTGGTTTGTAGAATCGATAGATGGATATGAAACTCATATAAAACATATAGAAGCACATAAAACAAAACAAAACAGCACAAATGTAAACAGGCTCAGTGGGTAGCACTGTCGCATCCCAGCAAGAAGGCCCCCCACAGTCCAAATACATGCAGGTGCATTGGACATGCCAAATTGTTAGGAGTGTGTATGTGAGTGTGAATGTGTCCCAGCACTCGCAGTGCTGGGCTGTGTTGGGAAGGGCATCCGGCGTAAAACCTGTGCCAAATCAAATGTGTGTGAGAAGCGGACCCTGTAAATGAGCGGGAATAACGCTAGGAAGATGGATGGATGGATATATAGATGGATAATGTGCACTTCTATATGTTGTTTAATTTAGTAAAAAACTTACATTTACCACATGAAGTCCCTCAACATATGTCATGTATATGGTGGTATTAGGGCTGAGGCGCAACCAGAGACCCAGAAGTCCACAGCGAAACAAGAGTGGCGATGGACCAAGGTGCAGCTGGAGGGATAAGGGAGCCTGATGGAGCCCTAGTGATGATGGTGTAGCCGACGATCTGACAGGCCAAGGTGGAGTCAAGGACCTGGAGTCCTGCGGTGAAGCCAGGGGATCTGTCTCGCGGAGCTTAGCTGGTGGAGAGGAGATCCGAGGAAGAGCCGACGAGCTGGAGGGAGACAGCAGCGAGGTGAGTCTTCAATTTTGGACTTAACCAGCAGGGTTAAGGATGGAGATAAAGGGGTGGGCATGTGATTAGGGGGATCTGGATCGTCTGGAAGATTACTTGGAGTACTTTCAGGGGAAGGAATAAGGGTGAGAGCTGGTTCTGTCCATAAGTCGATCAGCGGGCTGATTCAACAGCACAGACTCTGGGCTGGACCTGTTGATGGACGAAAGGGGCATCATGTTCTAGCTCCGGGGTAAACATTTTGGATGGCTCTGGTTCCATGTTAGGCAGCACTCATTCGTGATCTGTGGTGGACATTGGTTCAGCCACAATTCATGACAGGCACAGGCATCTGACAAACTCAGGTCTGTGGCGGAAGATCTCTCTTACTGTAAGGGACACTCTGTGCTGGGATGATGGCTCATAGCTGGAGCTGGCAGAGAGTTGACTGCTGATGATGGAATATGTGTTGGGGAGTCTGAGTTAATGGTGACATTGTTTTTCGACGACTCCCGGCAGAGAGGGAGGATCGCATAACCACAGTAATCTACAAATTCCACAAAAGGACGGGGATCCAGCAGCAGCATCTGGCCTAGGATGTCATCCATCCCACTCCAGAAAAGCTCATTCAAGGTCTCATCATCCCATCACAACTCATTGTACAGTTGAAGATAGCCCTCCACATATTTCTCCAGCTCTGGCAAGGAAGCAGTGAAGGAAGCAGTCCTCTTTATTAGTTTGCATCAGTTCTTCTGTCACATACATATGGTGGTATTGAATAAACGCATGATGCAGAATATCTCACGATACCTTAAACTAGAATACTATAACTTTAACACAAACTAAGATGAGAACCAACAAAGTACTGAACAGAACAGGGAGTATAATTACACAGGGAAAACATAGACAGTTGAATGTGATCAGTTACTAACTAGATAGCAATCTGAACTGAAGCACAAGAAACAAACATATAGGAACGAAAAGACATCTAAACAAAACCTAATCATGAGACACTGTGTCTGTGATTATGTTTCATATTCAATTTTAGGACTGACTGATACACAAAGGTATGCTTCAGCCTATTAAATCATGGGATTCCAATTTGATGGTCACTATGCAGGACATTATTATGATCAGTAATAATATTGTTTGCCAGCCATGATTATAAATTATGATTCTAAGTTGATTCATAAAGCATCTCAAGGGGCTGGAAAACATTTGTTCCATGTTGTACAGTATTGCAAAACTCATAATGTGATCTTTCCAAGATAACAAATGAATGCAACTGTGAATGTTCAATAGTGAACCAAATACAATCTCTTCAATTTTATTTGTATTAATCTCAAGAGCATTTTTTACCACACCATTCAACAACTTTGTCCACACCATGTTGGTGCTCAGATCTCAGTTGCCCAAGGTACTTGAACGATATTAAAACTAAAAAGCTAAAAGTAAAAAGCATAGCAGATCCCATACAGCCATGTGCCATTATTGGTTATAATGGCAGAATACAGACGTTTGTTCACCTTTACTATCTCTAAGTAGTAAGTCTGATATTGATAAGAGAAAAGGCCTTCCAGTTGAACAATTCTAGATATTTAAGATTTACTGAAGGCTTTTGTCTACCACACATCTAATAAATTAATCTTTGTAAAGGACTGATGATCATACCTTCTTGCATAAAGTTAGGTATAAGTTTGATTTCATATCCGAGTGCGAGGGGAGATTTCCTTGTAATCTATTCCAGCCTCTTGGTCATGTCATGATTAGATGATAGGGGAAGGGGTTTAGAGTGTTTGTGAATGGCCAGATGGCACCCTACAAATCCCACCTTACATCATAAAATAAGTCTGTTAATGTAATCTCCCACAGTAGTATTAATACACAAGACAGGAAGTCTTACCTACATCCCAGCAGGCCCAACAGAACACTAGGGAAGACAGTAGCACACATTCTGCATCGCTGTCTGGAAAAACAAAGTACTGTGATTTAAGCAAATGGGCTGTTGTGCCAAGTGGCACCATTCTGCGCTGTGCACCTATAGTACATGGGCAATGATGATGATGTACGTATTGTGTGCGTGAAAACCAAGAAAATATGCAAAAATTGTCAATAAGGAAAATCCATAGAGGACTACATGGTACATGGTGTCACA
>JAGHMJ010001412.1:0-65000 GCA_018749465.1 Paracanthobrama guichenoti
CATTGTAAAGTGGTGTATTTTTTTGCTGTATGTAATGCATAGCATATACTGAATTATATTCCAGGTTACCTTAGAACTTTTTTATATTTTAAATTTGAAGCAATATTTGAAGATTTGAAAGCAAAGAGCCGGATTATACTGTGCATTTACTTTGACTGTTAATTTTAATTAAAGGTATTTGCATGACACGCTAGAAAAAACCCATTACTCGACCAGATGTCTTCTCTTGCCATTTTTAAATGCAAATTAAACTTAGTTTTAGTTCTTAAAATGAAATAAAATATATATTTTTTTCAAATAATAAATGTCAACGTGATGCATTATTACAGAGAAATCAGCTTCTTTGGTGGGGGAGTAAAAAGCCACTAGCAGAGGATGGTTTCGATCCATCGACCTCTGGGTTATGGGCCCAGCACGCTTCCGCTGCGCCACTCTGCTGCTGCTGCCTGATTGAGGGCCAGCGGGGCTAATAGTGACGGCATATGCCGCTCACAGACTAATGTTCTAGCATTAGTTTACATCAGACTTTACACTTTGTTTTGAAAAACACATTAAACGGTTTTAAAATGTAAATGATATGAGAATTTTTTAAACGTCGGTTTATTTAGAAGTAAAACAAAGAACGACCACGAAGGGACTCGAACCCTCAATCTTCTGATCCGAAGTCAGACGCCTTATCCATTAGGCCACGCGGTCGACGTAAACGTTATACTATGACTACATGGTTTTCATCTAACCGATTCTAGTAACGCTCTTTCCTCGTGAATTTTAATTTACCATGTGTTATTAATTAGTTAGGCAGTTCGTCTTAACAATGACCATACAACACAACAAAACGTCTATAATGTAGTTTGTGCACAAGATCTTTGACCAACAAACAACGGAAAAAACGTTGTCTAGACTAGAGAGCGGCGCATGCTCGCTGTCCACTCACATGTGCAGAAAAAATATCAAACAAAGAAAATTAGCCAGAAATACACGTGAACTGTCCACGTCTGTCCAGCAAAAAATTATGGTAAATAAAATATATCATAACGTTAGGTAGAACAAAGACCACTTATTATTATTTTTTAAATATATTGTTACTGTATTAGTATAGAGGTCAATATGATCAAACTGTCGCCTTGCATTCAGTAAAGTTGTTTGAGGCTCATATTTGACACGCATCAGCGATACAACAAGCATGATTTGGCCACAATCCAGGGTTTTATCACAGACCTTGGAAATCAGCCTGCGACAGCAAAATCCAGCCACAGGTTGTGTAGTGTGAGTCTTAATCCAGCTGGGCTGTTTACAAGCGGTGTGAATAAGATCCTGCCTACGTCACCATGACTTCAGCCAGTCAGTCGGGACACACACCCGTCGGGACACACCCATCAGTCAGTCAGATGGTCAGTCAGTCAGTCAGTCGGTCGGTCGGGACACACCCATCAGTCAGTCAGTCAGTCGGTCAGTCAGTCGGGACACACCCATCAGTCAGTCAGTCAGTCAGTCGGTCGGTCGGGACACACCCATCAGTCATTCAGTCAGTCGGTTGGGACACACCCATCAGTCAGTCAGTCGGTCAGTCAGTCGGGACACACCCATCAGTCAGTCAGTCGGGCGGGACACACCCATCAGTCAGTCAGTCGGTCGGGACACACCCATCAGTCAGTCAGTCGGTCAGTCAGTCGACACACCCATCAGTCAGTCAGTCAGTCGGGACACACCCATCAGTCAGTCAGTCAGTCAGTCAGTCGGGACACCCATCAGTCAGTCGTCGTAGGACACACCCATCAGTCAGTCAGTCAGTCAGTCAGTCGACACACCCATCAGTCAGTCAGTCAGTCAGTCAGTCGGTCGGTCAGTCAGTCGGGACACACCCATCAGCCAGTCAGTCAGTCAGTCGACACACCCATCAGTCAGTCAGTAAGTCAGTCAGTCGGGACACACCCATCAGTCAGTCAGTCAGTCAGTCAGTCAGTCGGGACACACCCATCAGTCAGTCAGTCGGTCGACACACACCATCAGTCAGTCAGTCAGTCGGGACACACGACATCCCAGTCGTCAGTCGGTCGTCAGGACACACCATCAGTCAGTCGGTCAGTCGGGCTAGGACACACCCATCAGTCAGTCAGTCGGTCAGTCAGTCGGGACACACCCATCAGTCAGTCAGTCGGTCAGTCGGACACACACCTATCAGTCAGTCAGTCACCATCAGTCGACACACCGGTCATCACACCCATCGATCCAGTCAGTCAGTCGAACACCCATCAGTCAGTCGTCAGTCGATCAGTCGGGTCGGTCGGTCGTCAGTCAGTCGGTCGACACGACCCATCAGTCAGTCAGTCAGTCAGTCGGGACACACCCATCAGCCGGTCAGTAAGTCGCCGTCGTCGACACCATCAGTCAGTCAGTCAGTCAGTCAGTCAGTCAGTCGGGACACACCATCAGTCAGTCAGTCGGTCGACACACCCATCAGTCAGTCAGTCGGTCGACACACCATCAGTCAGTCAGTCGGGACACACCCATCAGTCAGTCGGGTCAAGTCGGTCAGTCAGTCGGTCGGCCGGTCAGTCAGTCGGGACACACCGCCAGTCGTCAGTCAGTCGACACACCATCAGTCAGTCAGTCAGTCGGGTCGGTCGTCGGTCGGTCGGGTCAGTCAGTCGGGACACACCCGTCAGTCAGTCAGTCGGGACACACCCATCAGTCAGTCAGTCGGTCAGTCAGTCGGGACACACCCATCAGTCAGTCAGTCAGTCAGTCAGTCAGTCAGTCGTCAGTCGGACACACCCATCAGTCAGTCAGTCAGTCAGTCAGTCGGGACACACCCATCAGTCAGTCAGTCGGTCGGTCAGTCAGTCGGGACACACCCATCAGTCAGTCAGTCAGTCAGTCAGTCAGTCGGACACACCCATCAGTCAGTCAGTCGGTCGGGACACACCCATCAGTCAGTCAGTCGGTCGACACACCCATCAGTCAGTCGACACACCCATCAGTCAGTCAGTCGGGACACACCCATCAGTCAGTCGGTCAGTCGGTCAGTCAGTCGGTCGGTCGGTCAGTCAGTCGGGACACACCCGTCAGTCAGTCAGTCAGTCGGGACACACCCATCATCAGTCAGTCAGTCAGTCGGTCGGTCGGTCGGTCGGTCGGTCGGTCACCATTGCAGTCGACACACCCGTCAGTCAGTCAGTCAGCCGTCAGTCAGTCGGGACACACCCATCAGTCAGTCAGTCGTCAGTCGACACACCCATCAGTCAGTCAGTCGGTCGGTCAGTCGACACACCCATCAGCCGTCAGTCAGGTCAGTCAGTCGGGACACACCCATCAGTCAGTCGGTCAGTCAGTCAGTCGGGACACACCCATCAGTCAGTCAGTCGGTCGGTCAGTCAGTCGGGACACACCCATCAGTCAGTCAGTCAGTCAGTCGGTCAGTCAGTCGGGACACACCCATCAGTCAGTCAGTCGGTCAGTCAGTCGACACACCCATCAGTCGTCAGTCGGTCCAGTCAGTCGGTCGGTCA
Source organism: Paracanthobrama guichenoti (assembly GCA_018749465.1). Taxonomy (NCBI): domain Eukaryota; kingdom Metazoa; phylum Chordata; class Actinopteri; order Cypriniformes; family Gobionidae; genus Paracanthobrama; species Paracanthobrama guichenoti. The sequence goes on from JAGHMJ010001412.1 coordinate 3,510, forward strand.
GTCGGGACACACCCATCAGTCAGTCAGTCAGTCAGTCGGGACACACCCATCAGTCAGTCAGTCAGTCAGTCAGTCGTCGGGACACACCCATCAGTCAGCCGTCGGGACACACCTATCACTCAGTCAGTCAGTCAGTCAGTCGGGACACACCCATCAGTCAGTCAGTCAGTCAGTCAGTCAGTCAGTTGGTCGGTCAGTCAGTCGGTCGGTCAGTCAGTCGGGACACACCCATCAGTCAGTCAGTCAGTCAGTCAGTCAGTCGGGACACACCCATCAGTCAGTCAGTAAGTCAGTCAGTCGGGACACACCCATCAGTCAGTCAGTCAGTCAGTCAGTCAGTCGGGACACACCCATCAGTCAGTCAGTCGGTCGGGACACACCCATCAGTCAGTCAGTCGGTCGGGACACACCCATCAGTCAGTCGGGACACACCCATCAGTCAGTCAGTCGGGACACACCCATCAGTCAGTCGGTCAGTCGGTCAGTCAGTCGGTCGGTCGGTCAGTCAGTCGGGACACACCCGCCAGTCAGTCGTCAGTCGACACACCCATCGATCAGGCCGTCGGTCGGTCCGGGTCTGTCCGTCGGTCGGTCGGTCGGGTCGGTCGGTCGTCGGGTCAGTCAGTCGGGACACACCGCTGGGTCAGTCAGTCGGGACACCCATCAGTCAGTCAGTCGGTCAGTCAGTCAGTCGACACACCCCATCAGTCAGCAGTCAGTCAGTCAGTCAGTCGGGACACACCATCAGTCAGTCAGTCAGGTCAGTCAGTCGGGACACACCATCAGTCAGTCGGGTCGTCAGTCGGTCAGTCAGTCGGGTCGACACACCCATCAGTCAGTCAGTCGGTCAGTCAGTCGGGACACACCCATCAGTCAGTCAGTCGGTCAGTCAGTCGGGACACACCCATCAGTCAGTCAGTCGGTCAGTCAGTCGGGACACACCCATCAGTCAGTCAGTCGGTCAGTCAGTCGGGACACACCCATCAGTCAGTCAGTCGGTCAGTCAGTCGGTCAGTCAGTCGGGACACACCCATCAGTCAGTCAGTCAGTCGGGACACACCCATCAGTCAGTCAGTCAGTCAGTCAGTCAGTCGGGACACACCCATCAGTCAGTCAGTCGGGACACACCCATCAGTCAGTCAGTCAGTCAGTCAGTCGGGACACACCCATCAGTCAGTCAGTCAGTCAGTCAGTCAGTCAGTTGGTCGGTCAGTCAGTCGGTCGGTCAGTCAGTCGGGACACACCCATCAGTCAGTCAGTCAGTCAGTCAGTCAGTCAGTCGGGACACACCCATCAGTCAGTCAGTAAGTCAGTCAGTCGGGACACACCCATCAGTCAGTCAGTCAGTCAGTCAGTCAGTCGGGACACACCCATCAGTCAGTCTGTCGGTCGACACACCCATCAGTCGTCAGTCGGTCGGAGACACACCCATCAGTCAGTCGGACACACCCATCAGTCAGTCGCAGTCGGGACACACCCATCAGTCAGTCGGGTCAGTCGGGTCAGTCAGTCGGTCGGTCGGTCAGTCAGTCGGGACACACCCGTCAGTCAGTCAGTCAGTCGGGACACACCCATCAGTCAGTCAGTCAGTCAGTCGGGTCGGTCGGTCGGGTCAGTCAGTCGACACACCCGCCAGTCAGTCGTCGACACAACCATCAGTCAGTCAGTCAGTCAGTCAGTCAGTCAGTCGGGACACACCCATCAGTCAGTCAGTCAGTCAGTCGGTCGGGACACACCCATCAGTCAGTCAGTCGGTCGGTCAGTCAGTCGGGACACACCCATCAGTCAGTCAGTCAGTCAGTCAGTCGGGACACACCCATCAGTCAGTCAGTCGGTCGGGACACACCCATCAGTCAGTCAGTCGGTCGGGACACACCTATCAGCCGTCAGTCAGTCGGTCGACACACCCATCAGCCGCCAGGGTCGGGAGTCAGTCAGTCAGTCAGTCAGTCGGGCCAGTCAGTCGGTCGGGTCGGTCGGTCGGTCGTCGGTCAGTCAGTCGTCGACACACCAGTCAGTCAGTCGACACACCCGCCAGTCAGTCAGTCGACACACCCGCTCGGTCAGTCATCTGCCAGTCAGTCAGTCGTCAGTCGTCGGTCAGTCAGTCAGTCAGTCGTCGGTCAGTCGTCACGTCGACACACCCATCAGTCGGTCGGTCAGTCGGGACACACCCATCAGTCGGTCGGTCAGTCGGGACACACCCATCAGTCGGTCGGTCAGTCGGGACACACCCATCAGTCGGTCGGTCAGTCGGGACACACCCATCAGTCAGTCGGTCAGTCAGTCGGGACACACCCATCAGTCAGTCAGTCGGGACACACCCATCAGTCAGTCAGTCGGGACACACCCATCAGTCAGTCGGGACACACCCATCAGTCAGTCGGTCAGTCGGGACACACCCATCAGTCAGTCGGTCAGTCAGTCGGTCGGGACACACCCATCAGTCAGTCGGTCGGTCAGTCAGTCGGGACACACCCATCAGTCAGCCGTCGGGACACACCATCAGTCAGTCAGTCGATCGCGGGACACACCATCAGTCAGTCAGTCATCGGCCGTCAGTCAGTCGGTCGGTCAGTCAGTCGGGACACACCCATCAGTCAGTCAATCAGTCAGTCGGTCAGTCAGTCGGGACACACCCATCAGTCAGTCAGTAAGTCAGTCAGTCGGGACACACCCATCAGTAAGTCGGGACACACCCATCAGTCAGTCAGTCAGTCAGTCAGTCAGTTGGGACACACCCATCAGTCAGTCAGTCGGTCGGGACACACCCATCAGTCAGTCAGTCGGGACACACCCATCAGTCAGTCAGTCAGTCAGTCGGTCGGTCGGTCGGTCAGTCGGTCGGGACACACCCGTCAGTCGGTCGGTCGGGACACACCCATCAGTCGGTCAGTCAGTCGGGACACACCCATCAGTCGGTCGGTCGGTCAGTCGGGACACACCCATCAGTCGGTCGGTCAGTCGGGACACACCCATCAGTCAGTCAGTCAGCCGTCGACTCAGTCAGTCAGTCAGTCGACACACACCATCAGTCAGTCAATCGACACACCCATCAGTCAGTCGGGACACACCCATCAGTCAGTCGGACACACCATCAGTCAGTCGACACACCCATCAGTCAGTCGGTCAGTCGGGACACACCCATCAGTCAGTCAGTCAGTCAGTCGGGACACACCCATCAGTCAGTCAATCAGTCAGTCGGTCAGTCAGTCAGTCGGGACACACCCATCAGTCAGTCAGTAAGTCAGTCAGTCGGGACACACCCATCAGTCAGTCAGTCAGTCAGTCAGTCAGTCGGGACACACCCATCAGTCAGTCAGTCAGTCAGTCGACACACCCATCAGTCAGTCAGTCGGGACACACCCATCAGTCAGTCAGTCGGGACACACCCATCAGTCGGTCGGTCGGTCGGTCGGTCGGTCGTCGGTCGGTCGTCGTCACACCCGTCAGTCAGTCAGTCGGGACACACCCATCAGTCAGTCGGTCGGTCGGTCGGTCGGTCGGTCGGTCGGTCGGTCAGTCAGTCGGGACACACCCAGCGGCCAGTCAGCCGTCGGTCGGGACACACCTATCCGCCAGTCAGTCGGTCGGTCAGTCAGTCGACACACCTATCAGTCAGTCAGTCAGTCAGTCAGTCGACACACCCATCAGTCAGTCGGTCAGTCAGTCAGTCGCCAGTCGGTCGAGTCAGTCGCAGTAAGTCAGTGAATCGACACCATCAGTCAGTCAGTCAGTCGGTCAGTCGGGACACACCCATCAGTCAGTCAGTCAGTCGGGACACACCCATCAGTCAGTCGGGTCGGGACACACCTATCAGTCAGTCAGTCGGTCGACACACCTATCAGTCAGTCAGTCGGGACACACCCATCAGTCAGTCAGTCAGTCGGTCGGTCAGTCGGTCAGTCAGTCGGTCGGTCGGTCGGTCGGTCAGTCAGTCGACACACCCGCCAGTCAGTCAGTCGGGACACCCATCAGCCGTCAGTCGGTCAGTCAGTCGGTCAGTCAGTCAGTCGGTCGGTCGGTCGGTCAGTCAGTCGGGACACACCCGTCAGTCAGTCAGTCGACACACCATCATCGGTCGGTCGGTCGACACACCCATCAGTCGGTCGGTCAGTCAGTCGGGACACCCATCAGTCAGTCGGTCGGTCAGTCAGTCGACACACCTATCAGTCAGTCAGTCGACACACCATCAGTCAGTCGGGACACACCTATCAGTCAGTCGGGACACACCCATCAGTCAGTCGGGTCAGTCAGTCGGTCACACCCATCAGTCGGTCGGTCGGTCAGTCAGTCGGGACACACCCATCAGTCAGTCAGTCGGGACACACCCATCAGTCAGTCAGTCAGTCGGGACACACCCATCAGTCAGTCAGTCAGTCGGGTCGGTTCAGTCAGTCGGGACACACCCATCAGTCAGTCAATCAGTCGTCGGTCAGTCAGTCGACACACCCATCAGTCAGTCAGTCAGTCAGTCAGTCGGGACACACCCATCAGTCAGTCGTCGGGACACCCATCAGTCAGCGTCAGTCGTCAGTCAGTCGGTCGGTCGGTCGGTCAGTCGGGACACACCCGTCAGTCAGTCAGTCGGGACACACCCATCAGTCAGTCAGTCAGTCAGTCAGTCAGTCGACACACCCATCAGCCAGTCGCGTAAGTCAGTCAGTCGGGACACACCCATCAGTCAGTCAGTCAGTCGGTCGGGACACACCCATCAGTCAGTCAGTCGGTCGACACACACCATCAGTCAGTCGTCGGTCGGACACACCCATCAGTCAGTCAGTCGGTCGACACACCTATCAGTCAGTCAGTCGGTCGACACACCCATCAGTCAGTCAGTCGACACACCCATCAGTCAGTCAGTCAGTCGGGTCGGTCAAGTCGGTCAGTCAGTCGTCGGTCGGTCGGCGGTCAGTCAGTCGGGACACACCCACCAGTCAGTCAGTCGACACACACCCAGTCAGTCGTCGGTCGACACACCCATCAGTCAGTCGTCGAGTCAGTCATCAGTCGGTCAGTCGGCCGGTCGGTCAGTCGGTTGGGACACACCGCCAGTCGTCGGTCGGAACACACCCGCCAGTCAGTCAGTCGGGACACACCCATCAGTCGAGTCAGTCGGGACACACCCCATCAGTCGGTCCGGTCAGTCGGGACACACCATCAGTCAGTCGGTCAGTCAGTCGGGACACACCCATCAGTCAGTCGGTCCAGTCGGGTCGATCGGTCGGCCGGTCGGTCAGTCAGTCGACACACCCGTCAGTCAGTCAGTCGTCGACACACCCATCAGTCAGTCGTCAGTCAGTCGGTCGGTCGGTCGGTCGGTGTCGCCGGTCGACACACCCGTCAGTCAGTCGATCGACACACACCCGGTCAGTCAGTCAGTCAGCCAGTCGATCAGTCGGGACACCCATCAGTCAGTCAGTCAGTCGCCGTCAGTCAGTCAGTCGGGACACACCCATCAGTCAGTCAGCCGTCAGTCAGTCGGGACACACCCATCAGTCAGTCAGTCGGTCGGTCAGTCAGTCGACACGGTCCATCAGTCAGTCAGTCAGTCAGTCAGTCGTGACATCCATCGAGTCAGTCAGGTCAGTCGCAGTCGACATCACATCACGGTCGGTCCGAGTGTCATCGGTCGACACATCATCAGTCAGTCAGTCAGTCGGTCGGTCAGTCAGTCGGTCGGTCGGTCGGTCAGTCAGTCGGGACACACCTATCAGTCGGTCGGTCAGTCAGGTCAGTCGGGACACACCCATCAGTCAGTCAGTCGGTCAGTCAGTCGGGACACACCCATCAGTCAGTCAGTCGGTCAGTCAGTCGGTCAGTCAGTCGACACACCCATCAGTCAGTCAGATCAGTCGGGACACACCCATCAGTCAGTCAGTCGATCAGTCAGTCGGTCAGTCAGTCAGTCGATCACACCATCGGTCAGTCAGTCGGGACACACCCATCAGTCAGTCAGTCCAGTCGTCAGTCGGGACACCCATCAGTCAGTCAGTCGGTCGGTCACCCATCAGTCAGTCGCCGTCGGTCGACACCATCAGTCAGATCAGTCGGTCGATCGACACCCATCAGTCAGTCAGTCGGTCGATCACACCTATCAGGTCGGTCAGTCAGATCAGTCAGTCGGTCAGTCAGTCGATCAGTCGGTCCGGTCAGTCAGTCGACACACCCATCAGTCAGTCCGTCGGTCAGTCAGTCGGTGACACACCCATCAGCCAGTCCGGTTCGTCAGTCAGTCGGTCGACACCCATCAGTCAGTCAGTCGGTCGTCAGTCGGTCAGTCGTCGACACACCCATCAGTCGATCAGTCAGTCGGTCACACCCATCGGTCGATCAGTCAGTCGATCGGTCAGTCAGTCGGTCACCTATCAGTCACGATCAGTCGGGACACACCCATCAGTCAGTCAGTCAGTCAGTCAGTCGACACACCCATCAGATCAGTCAGTCAGTCAGTCGGTCGGTCAGTGAGTCGGTCAGGTCAGTCAGTCGGTGACACACATCAGTCAGTCAGTCAGTCAGTCGGTCGTGAACACCCATCAGTCAGTCAGTCAGTCAGTCGTCGGTCAGACACACACCGTTCAGTCAGTGAGTCAGTCAGTCAGTCGGTCGGGACACACCCATCAGCGATCGGTCGGTCGGGACACACCTGATCAGTCAGTCGATCGTCGACACACCCATCAGTCAGTCGGTCACCCATCAGTCGGTCGATCGGTCACACCTATCAGTCAGTCGTCGGTCAGTCGTGTCGGTCGATCGGTCAGTCGAGCATCCCGTCAGTCAGTCAGTCAGTCGACACACATCAGTCAGTCAGTCAGTCAGTCGGTCGGTCGGTCGGTCGGTCGGTCAGTCGGGTCGGTCAGTCGGGACACACCAGTCAGTCGATCGGTCGATCGGTCAACCATCAGATCAGTCAGTCAGTCGGTCAGTCAGTCAGTCGGCGACGATCAGTATCAGTCAGTCAGTCAGTCAGTCAGTCAGTCAGTCAGTCGGACACAGTCCGTCAGGTCGGTCGTCGACACACCCATCAGTCGAGTCAGTCAGTCAGTCAGTCGACACACCCATCAGATCAGTCAGTCATCGGTCGGTCAGTCAGTCGGGACACACCCATCAGTCAGTCAGTCAGTCAGTCAGTCGTCACACACCCATCAGCCAGTCAGTCGGTCGTGTGACACACCCATCAGTCAGTCAGTCGGTCGGGACACACCCATCAGTCAGTCAGTCGGGACACACCCATCAGTCAGTCAGTCGGTCGGGACACACCCATCAGTCAGTCAGTCAGTCAGTCAGTCGGGTCCAGTCAGTCGGTCGGTCGAGGTCAGTCAGTCGACACACCCGCTCAGTCAGTCAGTCAGTCGGTCATCGATCACCGATCCAGTCAGTCAGTCGACACACCTGCCAGTCGTCAGTCAGTCAGTCAGTCAGTCAGTCGGTCGGTCGGTCAGTCAGTCGGTCGGTCGGTCAGTCAGTCGACACACCCATCAGTCGGTCGGTCAGTCGACACACCCATCAGTCGGTCGGTCAGTCAGTCGGGACACACCCATCAGTCGGTCGGTCAGTCGGGACACACCCATCAGTCCGTCGGTCAGTCAGTTGGGACACACCGATCAGTCAGTCAGTCGACACACACCATCAGTGAGATCAGTCAGCGGTCAGTCAGTCGACACACCCATCAGTCGGTCGGGACACACCCATCAGTCAGTCGGTCGGTCGAATGACACATCCATCAGCCGGTCGGTCAGTGAGATCAGTCAGTGAGATCTGTCAGCGGTCGGTCAGTGAGATCTGTCAGTCGACACACCCATCAGTCAGTCAGTCGGGACACACCCATCAGTCAGTCAGTCAGTCAGTCGGTCACACCCATCAGTCAGTCAGATCAGTCGGGACACACCCATCAGTCAGTCAGTCAGTCGGTCAGTCAGTCAGTCGGTCGGTCAGTCAGTCGGGACACACCCATCAGTCAGTCAATCAGTCAGTCGGTCAGTCAGTCGGGACACCATCAGTCAGTCAGTCAGTCAGTCGATCAGTCAGTCGATCACACCGATCAGTAAGTCGACACACCCATCAGTCAGTCAGTCAGATCAGTCCAGTCAGTCGAGGGACACCAGTCAGCGATCAGTCAGTCGGTCGACACACCCATCAGTCGGTCGTCGGTGACATCGATCAGCCAGTCAGTCAGTCAGTGGTCGGTCGGTCGGTCGATCAGGTCAGTCGGTCGGGACACACCATCCAGTCGGTCGGTCGGGACACACCCATCAGTCGGTCAGTCAGTCGGGACACACCCATCAGTCGGTCGGTCAGTCAGTCGACACACCTATCAGTCGGGTCGGCCGGTCGACACACCCATCAGTCAGTCAGTCAGTCAGTCGGGACACACCAATCAGTCAGTCAATCGACACACCCATCAGTCAGTCGAATCGACACACCCATCGGTCAGTCGAGATCCTATCAGTCAGTCGGGACACACCATCAGTCAGTCGGTCAGTCGTGAGATCAGTCAGTCGGTCAGTCGGGACACACCCATCAGTCAGCGGTGTCAGTCAGTGAGATCACACCCCATCAGTCAGTCAATCAGTCAGTCGATCAGTCAGTCAGTCGTCAGTGACCATCAGTCAGTCAGTCAGTCAGTCAGATCGGGACACACCGATCAGTCAGTCAGATCAGTCAGGTCGGTCAGTCGACACACCGATCAGTGAGTCAGTCAGTCAGTCAGTCGGTGACACCTATCAGTCAGTCAGTCGACACACCCATCAGTCGGTCGGTCGGTCGAGATCGGGTCGGTCGATCAGTCAGTCGTCGACACACCCGGCAGTCGCCGTCAGTCGGGACACACCGATCAGTCAGTCAGTCAGTCGGCCAGTCGGTCGTCGGTCGGTCGGTCGGTCGGTCGGTCAGTCAGTCGAGTGACACACCCGCCAGTCAGTCGTCACCCATCCGGCCAGTCAGTCGGTCGGGTCAGCGTCGTCGAGACACACCATCGATCGGTCAGTCAGTCAGTCAGATCAGTCGACACACCGGTCATCGGTCAGTCAGTCAGTCAGTCAGTCGATCAGTCGGACACCCATCAGTCAGTCAGTAAGTCAGTCAGTCGAGTCACGTCGATCAGTCAGTCAGTCATCGTCAGTGACATCCATCAGCGGTCAGTCGGTCGACACACCCATCAGTCAGTCGGTCGGTCGGTGACACCCATCAGTCGGTCAGTCGGTCGACACACCCATCAGTCAGTGAGTCGGTCGGATCGACACCGAGATCAGTCAGTCAGATCGATCACACCAGCCAGTCAGATCAGTCAGTCAGTCGGTCAGTCGATCAGTCAGTCGGTCGGTCGGTGGTCGGTCAGTCAGTCGGTCAGTGAGATCCAGGTCAGTCAGTCAGTCGGGACACACCCGTCGATCGGTCAGTCGACACACCCATCGATCAGTCAGTCAGTCAGTCGGTCGTCAGTCAGTCGGTCGGTCGGTGAGTCAGTCACACCGATCGGTCAGTCGAGACACACCATCAGTCGGTCGGGTCAGTCGTGACACACCCATCAGTCGGTCAGTCAGTCGGGACACACCCATCAGTCAGCGGTCGGTCGGTGAGATCAGTCAGTCGACACACCCATCAGTCAGTCAGTCGACACACCCATCAGTCAGTCGTCGACACACCTATCAGTCGTCGGACACACCCATCAGCCGTCGGTCAGTGAGTCAGTCGGTCGGTCGAGTGAGATCAGTCAGCGGTCGGTCAGTCGTCGTCGACACACCTATCAGTCAGTCGTCGGTCACACCGATCAGTCGATCGGTCAGTCGATTGACACACCCATCAGTGAGTCAGTCAGTCGGGAATCGGTCAGTCGGGTCACACATCGATCAGTCAGTCAATCAGTCAGTCGGTCAGTCGGTCGACACACCGGTCAGTCAGTCAGTCAGTCAGTCAGTCGGTCACACCCATCAGTCAGTGAGATCGACACACCTATCAGTCGTCAGTCAGTCGTGAGTCAGTCGGTCGGAGAGTCGGTCAGTCAGTCGGTCACACACCCGTCAGTCAGTCGGGACACACCCATCAGTCAGTCGATCAGTCGGTCAGTCAGTCGAGACACACCCATCAGTCAGTCAGTAAGTCAGTCAGTCGAGATCAGTCATCAGTCGGTCGGTCGTCGGACGACACACCCATCAGTCAGTCAGTCGGTCGGTCACACCCATCAGTCAGTCGGTCGGTCCAGTGACACACCCATCAGTCAGTCAGTCGGTCGACACACCCGATCAGTCGATCGGTCAGTGACACGGTCAGTCAGTCAGTCAGTGAATCGGTCAGTCGGGTCAGTCAGTCGGTCGGTCAGCGGTCGGTCAGTGAGATCAGTCGACAGATCCAGTCAGTCAGTCGGTCGGGACACACCCGTCAGTCAGTCAGTCGGCCACACCGGTCAGTCGGTCAGTCAGTCAGTCAGTCAGTGAGGATCACCCGGTCGGTCAGTCAGTCGAGACACACCACGGTCAGTCAGTGAGATCAGTCCCGGTCGGTCAGTCAGTCGGGATCACACCAGTGAGATCTGTCCATTCGTCAGTCGGTGAGATCTGTCAGTCAGTCAGTCGACACACCGGTCGGTCAGTCAGTCGACACACCCGTCGGTCAGTGAGTCGACACACCCATCAGTCGGTCGGTCGGTCGGGACACCCATCAGTCGATCGGTCGAGATCAGACACACCCATCAGTCAGTCGGCCAGTCGGTCGACACACCCAGTCAGTGAGATCAGTCAGCGACACCCATCAGTCAGTCGGGACATCGGTCAGTCAGTTGGTCAGTCGGGACACACCCATCAGTCAGTCGGGTCAGTCAGTCGGTCGATCACCATCAATCAGTCAGTCGGTCGGTCAGTCAGTCGATCACACCCATCAGTCAGTCAGTCAGTCCGTCGGTCGTCAGTCAGTCGGGACACACCCATCAGTCAGTCAGTCAGTCAGTCAGTCGACACAGCGGTCGGTCAGTCAGTCAGTCAGTCAGTCGGTCACGATCGGTCAGTCAGTCGGTCATCGACATCCATCAGTCGTCAGTCGACACACCCATCAGTCAGTCAGTCGTCGTCAGATCAGTCGGTGCAGTCGGTCAGTCGATCGTCAGTCGGGCGGTCAGTGAGATCAGTCAGCGGTCCGGTCAGTGAGATCAGTCAGTCAGCAGGTCAGTCGGTCAGTCGAGAGTCGGTCGATCGGTCAGTCGGTCGGTCAGTCGAATCAGTCAGTCGTCACACAGTGAGTCAGTCAGTCGGTCACACCCATCAGTCAGTCGGTCAGTCGGATCAGTCACACATCAGTCAGTCGGTCAGTCAGTCAGTCGTCGACACACCCATCAGTCAGTCAGTCAGTCAGTCAGTCGGTCAGTCAGTCGACACACCCATCAGTCAGTCAGTGGTCAGTCAGTCGATCAGTCAGCATCAGTCCATCAGTCAGTCAGTCGTCGACACACCCATCAGTCAGTGAGATCGGTCGGACACACCCATCAGTCAGTGAAATCAGTCAGTGAACCCATCAGCCAGTCGGTCGGTCACCCATCAGTCAGTCAGGTCGACATCACCCATCAGTCAGTCAGTCGAGACCGGTCAGTCGTCAGTCAGTCGAGAGTCAGTCAGTCGGTCGATCAGTCAGTCGAGATCACACCGGTCAGTCAGTCGTCGAGTCACCGCCGATCAGTCATTATCGGTCAGTCGGTCGGTCAGTCAGTGAGATCGGTCGGTCGTCAGTCGGGTCAGACACGAATCAGTCAGTCAGTCGGTGACACCTATCAGTCGGTCGGAGTCAGTCGGGACACACCGGTCAGTGAGATCAGTCGGTCAGTCGGTCACACCCATCAGTCGGTCGGTCAGTGAGACACACCCATCAGTCGGTCGGTCGGCATGACGGTCAGGTCAGTCGAACACACCCAGTCAGTCAGTCAGCCGTCGACACACCCATCAGTCAGCGGTCGGTCGGACACACCCATCAGTCAGTCGGTCAGTCAGTCGAGATCACACCCATCAGTCAGTCGATCAGTCAGTGAGATCAGTCAGTCAGACACAGTCATCAGTCAGTCAGTCGGTCGGGACACCGGTCAGTCAGTCGTCGGTCAGTCAGTCGGTCGTCAGTGAGATCAGTCAGCGGTCGGTCAGTCAGTCGGGACACACCCATCAGTCGGTCAGTCGGTCACACCCATCAGTCGGTCAGTCAGTCGACACACCCATCAGTCAGTCAGTCAGTCGGGACACATCCATCAGTCAGTCGGTCGGTCAGTCGGTCGGACACACCCATCAGTCGGTCGGTCGTCAGTCAGTCAGTCGACATCAGTCATCGGTCAGTCAGTGAGTCGGTCAGCGCAGTCGTCGGGACACGCCATCCAGTCAGTCAGTCGAGACACAGTCGGTCGTCAGTCAGTCAGTCAGTCGGTCACACCCATCAGTCAGTCAGTCGGTCGGGACACACCATCAGTCGGTCAGCGACACACCCGATCAGTCAGTCAGTCAGTCAGTCGGTCGGTCGGTCGGTCAGTCGGTCGTCACCGGTCGGTCAGTCGGTCGGGACACACCCATCAGTCGGTCGTCGGTCGGTGACATCGATCAGATCGGTCAGTCAGTCGACACACCGCATCAGTCGGTCGGTCGGTCAGTCGGGACAGTCAGTCAGTCGGTCGGCCAGTCGACACACCCATCAGTCAGTCGGTCAGTCAGTCGGACACCCATCAGTCGGTCAATCGGGACACACCCATCAGTCAGTCAATCGGTCACACCATCAGTCAGTCGACACACCTATCAGTCGGGTCAGTCGACACACCCATCAGTCAGTCAGTCAGTCAGTCGGTCGTCAGTCGACACACCCATCAGTCAGTCAGTCAGTCAGTCGGTCAGTCAGTCAGTCGGGACACCGAATCAGTCAGTCAGTCAGTCAGTCAATCGGTCGACAGTGGGTCAGTCAGTCGATCACACACCCGCTCGGTCGAGTCAGTCGACACACCCATCAGTCAGTCAGTCGGTCAGTCGGTCAGTCGGTCAGTCGGTCGGTCGGTCGGTCGGTCGGTCAGTCAGTCGGGACACACCCGTCAGTCAGTCAGTCGGGACACACCCATCCGTCAGTCAGTCGGTCGTCGTCAGTCGGTCATCAGTCATCAGTCGGTCAGTCAGTCAGTCAGTCAGACACCCAGTCAGTCAGTCAGTCAGTCAGTCACACCAGTCAGTCAGTCGGGACACACCCATCAGTCAGTCAGTCAGTCAGCGGTCGACACACCCATCAGTCAGTCAGTCAGTCAGTCACACACCCATCAGTCAGTCGTCGGTCGGTCACACACCCATCAGTCAGTCAGTCGGTCGACACACCCATCAGTCAGTCAGTCGGGACACACCCATCAGTCAGTCGGTCAGTCACACCCATCAGTCAGTCAGTCAGTCGGGTCGGTCAGTCGGTCAGTCCCCAGTCGATCGGGTCGGTCAGTCAGTCAGTCAGTCGGTCACACCCGTCAGTCAGGTCGACACACCCATCAGTCAGTCAGTCAGTCAGTCGACAGTCAGTCAGTCAGTCAGTCAGTCAGTCAGTCAGTCGTCGACACACCCATCAGTCAGTCAGTCGACACACCCATCAGTCGGTCAGTCAGTCGGTCAGGTCAGTCGGGTCGGTCACACCAGTCAGTCAGTCGATCAGTCAGTCGACACACCCATCAGTCAGTCAGTCGGTCGGGACACACCCATCAGCCGATCGTCACAGTCAGTCAGTCGTCGGGACACACCCATCAGTCAGTCGGTCCAGTCAGTCGGGTCGGTCACACACCCATCAGTCAGTCGGTCGGTCAGTCAGTCGGGACACACATCAGTCAGTCAGTCAGTCGGGACACACCAGTCAGTCAGTCAGTCAGTCGACACACCCATCAGTCAGTCAGTCAGTCGGTCAGTCAGTCGACACACCCATCATCAGTCAATCAGTCAGTCGGTCAGTCAGTCGACACACCCATCAGTCAGTCAGTCAGTCAGTCAGTCGGGACACACCCATCAGTCAGTCAGTCGGTCGACACAGTCAGTCAGTCAGTCAGTCAGTCGGTCAGTCGGGGACACACCCAGTCAGTCAGTCAGTCAGTCAGTCGTCGACACACCCATCAGTCAGTCAGTCAGTCAGTCAGTCAGTCGACACACCCATCAGTCAGTCAGTCGGTCAGTCAGTCGAGACGGGACACACCCATCAGTCGGTCAGTCAGTCGACACACCATCAGTCAGTCAGTCAGTCAGTCATCGGTCGACACCCAGTCAGTCAGTCGGTCGACACACCCATCAGTCAGTCAGTCAGTCAGTCGACACACCCATCAGTCAGTCAGTCGACACACACCATCAGTCGGTCAGTCAGTCGGTCAGGACACACCAGTCAGTCAGTCGGTCGGTCAGTCGGTCCAGTCAGTCGAGTCACCCGTCAGTCAGTCGATCGACACACCCATCAGTCAGTCAGTCGGTCGACACACCCATCAGTCAGTCAGTCAGTCGTCAGTCGAGTCACACCGGTCGGTCAGTCAGTCAGTCGGTCGTCACAGTCAGTCAGTCAGTCAGTCCAGTCGAGTCGGGACACCCATCAGTCAGTCGTCGACACACCCAGTCAGTCAGTCGACACACCAGTCAGTCAGTCGGGACACACCCATCAGTCAGTCGGTCGGTCGGGACACACCCATCAGTCGGTCAGTCGGTCACACCCATCAGTCAGTCAGTCAGTCAGTCGTCGACACACCATCAGTCAGTCGATCGGTCAGTCAGTCGGTCAGTCAGTCAGTCAGTCGGTCAGTCGTCGTCGACACACCCATCAGTCAGTCAGTCAGTCAGTCGGTCGGGACACACCCATCAGTCAGTCAGTCGGTCAGTCAGTCGACACACCCATCAGCCGTCAGTCAGTCAGTCGGTCGGTCAGTCAGTCGGGACACACCCATCAGTCAGTCAGTCAGTCAGTCGGGACACACCCATCAGTCAGTCAGTCAGTCAGTCGGTCACGACACACCAGTCAGTCGATCGGTCAGACACACCCATCAGTCAGTCAGTCGTCACACCCATCGACACACCAGTCATCAGTCAGTCAGTCAGTCAGTCAGTCGGGACACACCATCAGTCAGTCGACACACCTGGTCAGTCAGTCAGTCGAGACACACCCATCAGTCAGTCAGTCAGTCAGTCAGTCGGTCACACCCATCAGTCAGTCAGTCAGTCGGTCAGTCGGTCGGTCAGTCGACCGACCAGTCAGTCGGTCGGTCAGTCGGGACACACCCATCAGTCAGTCAGTCGGTCAGTCAGTCAGTCGACACGGGACATCAGTCAGTCAGTCAGTCAGTCAGTCGGTCGGACACACCCATCAGTCAGTCAGTCGGTCAGTCAGTCAGTCAGTCAGTCACACACACCCATCAGTCAGTCAGTCAGTCAGTCGGTCGACACACCCATCAGTCAGTCAGTCAGTCGTCAGTCGGGTCGTCCCACACCCATCAGTCAGTCAGTCAGTCGGGACACACCCATCAGTCAGTCAGTCGGTCGACACACCATCAGTCAGTCAGTCGGTCGACACACCCATCAGTCAGTCAGTCGGTCAGTCGGGACACACCCGTCAGTCAGTCAGTCGGGACACACCCATCAGTCAGTCAGTCAGTCAGTCAGTCAGTCGGTCAGTCAGTCAGTCAGTCAGTCAGTCGGTCAGTCAGTCGGGACACACCCATCAGTCAGTCAGTCAGTCAGTCAGTCGGTCACACCATCAGTCAATCGGTCGGTCGTCAGTCGACACACCCATCAGTCAGTCGGTCGGTCACATCGATCAGTCGGTCGGTCAGTCGACACACCCATCAGTCGGTCAGTCAGTCGGTCGGTCAGTCGATCGGTCGGTCGGTCGGTCAGTCAGTCGGTCACCCATCAGTCGGTCGGTCGATCAGTCGGACACACCCATCAGTCAGTCAGTCGAGTCGACACACCCATCAGTCAGCTCGTCAGTCGTCGTCGGACACACCCATCAGTCAGTCAGTCGACACACCCATCAGTCAGTCAGGACACACCATCAGTCAGTCGGTCGGTCAGTCGGGACACACCCATCAGTCAGTCGGTCAGTCAGTCGGTCGGTCACACCCAGTCAGTCGTCGGTCGGTCAGTCAGTCAGTCGACACACCCATCAGTCAGTCAGTCGACACACCCATCAGATCAGTCAGTCGGTCGGGACACACCCATCAGTCAGTCAGTCAGTCGGTCGACACACCCATCAGTCAGTCAGTCGGTCAGTCAGTCGAGACACACCATCAGTCACCAGTCAGTCGGTCAGTCAGTCGGTCACCAGTCAGTCAGTCAGTCGGTCAGTCGGACACACCCATCAGTCAGTCAGTCGACACACCCATCAGTCACAGTCGGTCAGTCAGTCAGTCGTCGGGACACCCATCAGTCAGTCAGTCGGTCGACACACCCATCAGTCAGTCAGTCGGGACACACATCCGATCAGTCAGTCGTCGGGTCGGTCGGTCGGTCGGTCGGTCAGTCGGTCGACACACCGGCAGTCAGTCGGTCGGTCACCCATCAGTCAGTCAGTCAGTCGACACACCCATCAGTCAGTCAGTCAGTCAGTCACACCCATCAGTCGGTCGGTCGGTCAGTCGGTCACACCCATCAGTCGGTCGGTCGTCGGACACACCCAGTCAGTCGGTCGGTCAGTCGGGACACATCAGTCAGTCAGTCAGTCGGGACACACCATCAGTCAGTCGGTCAGTCGACACACCCATCAGTCAGTCGGTCGGTCCAGTCGGTCGGTCAGTCACACCATCAGTCAGTCGGTCAGTCGGGACACACCAGTCAGTCGGTCAGTCGGGACACACCCAGTCAGTCAGTCAGTCGGTCACCCATCAGTCAGTCGGACACACCCATCAGTCAGTCGGTCCATCACCATCAGTCAGTCGGTCAGTCGTCGGGACAGTCACCCATCAGTCGATCGGTCGGTCAGTCGATCGACACACCCATCAGTCAGTCAGTCGACACACCCCATCAGTCGGTCAGTCAGTCGGGACACACCCATCAGTCAGTCAGTCGGTCGGGACACACCCATCAGTCAGTCAGTCAGTCGGTCAGTCAGTCGACACACCCATCAGTCAGTCGGGTCGGTCGGTCAGTCAGTCGACACACCCATCAGTCAGTCAAGTCAGTCAGTCGACACACATCATCAGTCAGTCAGTCGGGACACACCCATCAGTCAGTCAGTCGGTCGTCAGTCAGTCGGGATCAGTCATCAGTCAGTCAGTCGGTCGACACACCCATCAGTCAGTCAGTCGACACACCCCATCAGTCAGTCGTCGTCAGTCAGTCGGTCGACACACCGGTCAGTCAGTCAGTCACACACATCGGTCGATCAGTCAGTCGGGACACACCCATCAGTCACGGTCAGTCGTCGACACACCCATCAGTCAGTCAGTCAGTCAGACACACCCATCAGTCAGTCGGTCAGTCGGTCAGTCGGGACACACCCATCAGTCGGTCGGTCGACGGTCACCCATCAGTCAGTCAGTCGGTCAGTCAGTCGTCGGACACACCCATCAGTCAGTCAATCGACACACCCATCAGTCAGTCAGTCGACACACCCATCAGTCAGTCAGTCACACCCATCAGTCAGTCGGTCGGTCGACACACCCGTCACACCGTCGTCAGTCATCAGTCGACACACCCATCAGTCGGTCAGTCAGTCGGGACACACCCATCAGTCAGTCAGTCAGTCAGTCGGGACACACCCATCAGTCAGTCGGTCGGTCGGTCGTCGGACACACCCATCAGTCAGTCAGTCAGTCGTCGACACACCCATCAGTCAGTCGGTCAGTCAGTCGGGACACACCCATCAGTCAGTCAGTCAGTCGGGACACACCCGTCAGTCAGTCAGTCGGGACACACCCATCAGTCGGTCGGTCAGTCGGGACACACCCATCAGTCAGTCGGTCAGTCGGGACACACCCATCAGTCAGTCAGTCAGTCAGTCGGGACACACCCATCAGTCAGTCAATCAGGACACACCCATCAGTCAGTCGGGACACACCCATCAGTCAGTCAGTCGGGACACACCCATCAGTCAGTCAGTCAGTCGGGACACACCCATCAGTCAGTCAGTCAGTCGTCAGTCAGTCGGGACACCCATCAGTCAGTCAGTCAGTCAGTCGTCGACACACCCATCAGTCAGTCAGTCAGTCAGTCAGTCAGTCGGGACACACCCATCAGTCAGTCAGTCAGTCACACCAATCAGTCAGTCGTCAGTCACACAGTCATCATCACCATCAGTCAGTCAGTCAGTCGGGACACACCCATCAGTCAGTCAGTCGGTCGGGACACACCCATCAGTCGGTCAGTCAGTCAGTCGGACACACCCATCAGTCAATCGTCAGTCGGGACACACCCATCAGTCAGTCAGTCAGTCGACACACCCATCAGTCAGTCGGTCAGTCAGTCGACACACCCATCAGTCAGTCAATCGGGACACACCCATCAGTCAGTCGGGACACACCCATCAGTCAGTCGGTCAGTCGTCGGGACACACCCATCAGTCAGTCAGTCGGGACACACCCATCAGTCAGTCGGTCGGGACACACCCATCAGTCAGTCGGTCAGTCAGTCGTCGGGACACACCCATCAGTCAGTCAGTCGGGACACACCCATCAGTCAGTCAGTCGGGACACACCCATCAGTCAGTCAGTCAGTTAGTCAGTCGGGACACACCCATCAGTCAGTCAGTCGGTCAGTCAGTCAGTCGGGACACACCCATCAGTCAGTCAGTCAGTCAGTCGGGACACACCCGTCAGTCAGTCAGTCGGGACACACCCATCAGTCAGTCAGTCGGTCAGTCAGTCAGTCGGGACACACCCATCAATCAGTCAGTCGGTCGTCGACACACCCGTCCAGTCAGTCGTCGGTCGACACACCCGTCAGTCAGTCGGTCGGGACACACCCATCAGTCAGTCGGTCGGGACACACCCATCAGTCAGTCAGTCAGTTAGTCAGTCGGGACACACCCATCAGTCAGTCAGTCGGTCAGTCAGTCAGTCGGGACACACCCATCAATCAGTCGGTCAGTCAGTCGGGACACACCCGTCAGTCAGTCAGTCGGGACACACCCATCAGTCAGTCGGTCAGTTAGTCAGTCGGGACCCATTACACTCACATAATCAGGGCTTCATCAGTTTTGGAAGCATAATATGATTGTGTATTGTGCTATTGACCACTATAATAATCAGCAATAATAATTACATGTTTATTCTTATTTTTAATTTTAAAACGGTTCATCTTCTGAAAGAGGAGTTTTTCCCCTTAATTTTCAACCGTAATAACTTTTTGTGACTAAACATTTGACATGAAACAATACTGTTAAGTGTCAAAATAACAGCGTCAAAAATAAAAACTGTCCGTGGAACAATGTTGTGAAACATGAAAACATCCTTTGTATAGGCACTGTATATATTGATAATATGTCAAAGAGACCATATGTTTGTTTGTTTTTACATTTTGCTTTCAAGACTTTAACAGTAACCAGGATCCCATCAAAGATTAAATATACTATTACCAACAGGATACAGTTCATACACTTCAGATCAAATTCAGTTCAGTTCCAAAAGCACCTTTAGCAGAGGAGGAACAGGGCAGTGATGTTCTCTCTCAGTGTTTGTCGGCCAGTCTCTGGAGCAGAGCAATGATGGTGTCCTGTTTGGACGAGATGAGCTCCAGCGCCGTGGCCATCCTCCCCATGGCCTCAGCCGCGGCCCGCGCCGTTCTCTCCCTGCGCCGCTCACGCGCATCGGTCCGCCGCTGCTGCTGCTCCTCCACACGAGCGCGCTCCTCTTGAGCGCTGAGGAAGGTGCGCAGAAGTGCCGTGCGTTCCTCCGCAGGCCCGTGCTGAGCTGCGCGAGAGGAGCTGAGCCGGAGCTGCCGTAACCGGCGTCTCAGCGGCCGGCGGCCCAGCAGCGGAGCCGGCTCTGGATGAGGATCATCTGCGCTGCCACTCACCTTGCACAGCACTGGGGATGGGACCAGTGCCGGGATCTGGGAAGAGGCTGTGATGATTCCGGTGGGAAGCAGACACGGACCGGCCACTGCATCCACCGGTGCGGGATCCTCAGATTTTACAGCGGCTTTGGCTGTAGTTGCAAATCCAACAAGAGTGGCTGAAGCAGGGCCTCGCTGAACAAACTTAGTCTTTCCTAAAATATTATCCATCATCTGTGGTTAATAAAGAACAGAACAGGGACGGTTATTCAGCCACTGTTCTTTATGTTCTTTATGATGATTCTAACATCTGTATTGTTCTACAGGTTAGCTACTGTATTCAACAATTATTCAGGTAATAAGTTTAGTGTTTCTAAAAAAAAAAAAAAATAGACTCTTACAATAATATGAAAATATGAATGTCATGTGATAAAAGCATGCTGAAATGAATATGCATTATTAATAATACACTGCATCCAGGAAGTATTCACAGCGCTTCACTTTCTCCACATTTTGTTATGTTACAGCCTTATTCCTAAATTGAATAAATTCATAATTTTCCTCAATTCTACAAACAATACCCCATAATGACAATGTGAAAGAAGTTTGTTTGAAATCCTAAAAAAATGAAATAATCACGTCCATAAGTATTCCTGCCTTTGATCACTGCTCTGTTGAAGCTGCTTTGGCTCTGATCCCCTTTCCTGAGGAGTGGCTTCCGTCTGGCCACTCTCCCAGACAGGCCTGATTGGTGGAGAGCTGACTAAGGCCCTTCTCCCCCGATTGCTCCGTTTGGCCGGGCGGCAGTTCTAGGAAAAGTCCTGGTGGCTCCAAACTTCTCCCATGTACGGATGATGGAGGCCACTGTGCTCATTGGGACCTTCAGCTGCAGAAATGTTTCTGTACCTTCCCCAGATCTGTGCCTCGATATAATCCTGTCTCGGAGTCTACAGACAATCCCTTGAACTTCATGGCTTGGTTTGTGCTCTGCCATGCACTGTTACCTGTGGGACCTTATATAGACAGGTGTGTGCCTGTCCCAATCATGTCCAATCAGCTGAACTGACCACAGGTGGACTCCAGTCGAGCTGCAGAAACATCTCAAGGATGATCAGTGGAAACAGGAGCACCTGAGCTCAGTGCTGAGTGTCATGGCAAAGACTGGGAATACTGATGGACATGTGATTATTTTGTTTTTAATACATTTGCAAAGATTTCAAACAAACTTCTTTCACGTGGTCATTATGGAGTATTGTTTGTAGAATTTTGAGGAAAATAATTAATTTAATTAATTTTGGAATAAGGCTGTAACATAACAAAATGTGGAGAAAGTGAAGCGCTGGGAATACTTTCTGAATGCACTGTATGTCTGCACTCACTTACTTCAAAGTACTCCCACGAGGTCTTGGTTTGGCCGCCGCACAACAAGCTGCGGTCTTTGACTCTCTTGTATGTAACAATGAGGTTATTCCATTTCCTGCGGATTTTCTCGACAGGTAAGGAGTGACCGTGACCTTCCAGCTCTTTCTGGACGCTCTGGAAGAGAAGTGATCGCTCTCGAGCGCTGTACACGTCCCAGCACCTCTGCATGGCTTCGATCAGGTGCACAATGGCATCATGGGTAAACTCAGACGAGGTGGAAACGGCCTCAATCCCTCCAACACCTGCGGGTTTAGTGGACATTTTTAGAGATTGCAATACAAAGTCAAACTGACTCAGCACATTATCTAGAAAAAACATCTGTTCATTTACAAACACTTCAGCCGTCACACAATACTTCATGATATATATGATATAAACGTTCCAAAACATACTGACCATGTGGCACTTTGTTGTCTCTGTTGTTAAGAATGGCCGACGATGATAAAGTGCTGTTAACACTGATGGGATCTGTGACCACAAACACAACGATGAGCATGAGTAAACATGAGGGTAACGTGAGAGTAAACATGAGAGTAAACATGAGAGTAAAGTAAACATGAGAGTAAACATGAGAGAGTAACATGAGAGTAACATGAAAGTAACGTGAGAGTTAACGTGAGAGTAAACATGAGAGTAACATGAGAATAAAGTAAACATGAGAGTAAAGTAAACATGAGAGTAACATGAGAGTAAAGTAAACATGAGAGTTAACACGAGAGTAAAGTAAAACCTGAGAGTTACAGAGAGTAACATGAGAGTAACATGAGTAAACATGAGAGTAACATGAGAGTAAAGTAAACATGAGAGTATACATGAGAGTAAAGTAAACATGAGAGTAAACATGAGAGTAACATGAGAGTAAAGTAAACATGAGAGTAAACATGAGAGTAACATGAGAGTTATACGAGAGTAAAGTAAACCTGAGAGTTACACATGAGAGTAACATGAGAGTAAACATGAAAGTAACAAGAGTAAACGTGAGAGTAAACATGAGAGTAACATGAGAGTAAACATGAGAGTAACATGAGAGTAAACATGAAAGTAACAAGAGTAAACGTGAGAGTAAACATGAGAGTAAACATGAACAGTAAACATGAAGTAACATGAGAGTAACATGAGAGAGTAAAGAGAGTAAACATGAGAAACATTACACAAGAGTAACATGAGAGTAAATGAGAGTAAACATGAGAGTAAACATGAGTAAACATGAGAGTAAACATGAAAGTAAACATGAGAGTAACGTGAGAGTAAACATGAGTAAACATGAGAGTAAACATGAAAGTAAAGCAAACATGAGAGTAAACATGAGAGTAAACGAGAGTTAATGTGAAAGTAAACATGAGAGTAAACATGAGAGTAAAGTAAAGTTAACATGAGAGTAACATGAGAGTAAACATGAGAGTAAACATGAAAGTAACATGAGAGTAACATGAGTAAACATGAGAGTAACATGAGAGTAAACATGAGAGTAACATGAGAGTAAACATGAGTAACATGAGAGTAAACATGAGAGTAAAGCAAACATGAGAGTAAACATGAGAGTAAAAACATGAGAAAGTAAACATGAGAGTAAACATGAGAGTAAACATGAGAGTAAACATGAGAGTAAACATGAGAGTAAACATGAGAGTAAACATGAGTAACATGAGAGTAAACATGAGAGTAAGTAACATGAGAGTAAACATGAGAGTAACATGAGAGTAAACATGAGAGTAACATGAGAGTAAACATGAGGAGTAACATGAGAGTAAACATGAGTAAACATGAGAGTAAACATGAGAGTAAACATGAGAGTAAACATGAGAGTAAACATGAGAGTAACATGAGAGTAACATGAGAGTAAATGTGAGTAAACATGAGAGTTACACAAGAGTAACATGAGAGTAAAGTAAACATGAGAGTAAACGTGAGTAACATGAGAGTAAACATGAAAGTAACGAGTTAACGTGAGAGTAAACATGAGAGTAAACATGAGAGTTAACATGAGAGTTAACGAGAGTAAACATGAGAGTAAACATGAGAGTAAACATGAAAGTAAAGCAAACATGAGAGTAAACATGAGAGTAAACATGAGAGTAAACATGAGAGTAACATGAGTAAACATGAGAGTAACATGAGAGTAAACGTGAGTAACATGAGAGTAAACATGAAAGTAACATGAGAGTAAATATGAGAGTAAACATGAGAGTAAATGAGAGAGTAAGTAAACATGAGAGTAAACAAGAGTAACATGAGAGAGTAAAGTAAACATGAGAGTAAAACATGAGAGTAACATGAGTAAACGTAACATGAGAGTAAACATGAAAGTAAAGCAAACATGAGAGTAACATGAGAGTAAACATGAGAGTAAACATAAGAGTAACGTGAGAGTAAACATGTGAGTAACATGAGAGTAAACATGAGAGTAACATGAGTAAACATGAGAGTAAACATGAGAGTAAACATGAGAGTAAACGTGAGAGTAAACATGAAAGTAACATGAGAGTAAATAGAGTAACATGAGAGTAAACATAGTAACATGAGAGTAAAAACATGAGAGTAAACATGAGAGTAAACGTGAGTAACATGAGAGTAAAGTAAACATGAGAGTTACACAAGAGTAACATGAGAGTAAAGTAAACATGAGAGTAAACGTGAGTAACATGAGAGTAAACATGAGAGTAACATGAGAGTAAACATGAGTAACATGAGAGTAAACGTGAGTAAACATGAGAGTAAACATGAGAGTAAACATGAGAGTAAACAGAGTAACATGAGAGTAAAGTAAACATGAGAGTTACACAAGAGTAACATGAGAGTAAAGTAAACATGAGAGTAAACGTGAGTAACATGAGAGTAAACATGAAAGTAACGAGAGTTAACGTGAGAGTAAACATGAAAGTAACGAGAGTTAACGTGAGAGTAAACATGAGAGTAAACATGAGAGTAAACATGAAAGTAAAGCAAACATGAGAGTAACATGAGAGTAAACATGAGAGTAAACATGAAAGTAACATGAGAGTAACATGAGAGTAAACATGAGAGTAAACGAGAGAAACATGAAAGTAACATGAGAGTAACATGAGAGTAAACGTGAGAGTTAACGTGAGAGTTAACGTGAGAGTAACGTGAGAGTAAACATGAGAGTAAAGTAAACATGAGAGTAAACATGAGAGTAACATGAGAGTAAAGTAAACGTGAGAGTAAACATGAGAGTAAACATGAAAGTAAAAGCAGTAACATGAGAGTAAACATGAGAGTAAACAAACATGAGAGTAACATGAGAGTAGAGTAACATGAGAGTAAACGTGAGTAACGTGAGAGTAGTAACGTGAGTAACATGAGAGTAAACGTGAGTAACATGAGAGTAAACGTGAGTAACATGAGAGTAAACATGAGAGTAACATGAGAGTAAACATGAGTAACATGAGTAAACATGAGAGTAACATGAGTAAACATGAGAGTAAATATGAGTAAACATGAGAGTAAACATGAAAGTAAAGCAAACATGAGAGTAACATGAGAGTAAACATGAGAGTAAACATAAGAGTAACGTGAGAGTAAACGTGAGTAACATGAGAGTAAACGTGAGTAACATGAGAGTAAACATGAGGAGTAAACATGAGTAAACATGAGAGTAACATGAGTAAACATGAGAGTAACATGAGTAAACATGAGAGTAACATGAGAGTAAACGTGAGAAGTAACATGAGAGTAAACATGAGAGTAACATGAGAGTAAACGTGAGTAACATGAGAGTAAACATGAAAGTAACGAGAGTAAACATGAGAGTAAACATGAGAGTAAACATGAGAGTAACATGAGAGTAAAGTAAACATGAAAGTAACATGAGAGTAAACATGAGAGTAAACAGAGAAACATGAAAGTAACATGAGAGTAAACATGAGAGTAACATGAGAGTAAACGTGAGAGTAACGTGAGAGTAAACATGAGAGTAAACATGAGAGTAAAGTAAACATGAGAGTAAACGTGAGTAACATGAGAGTAAACATGAAAGTAACGAGTTAACGTGAGAGTAAACATGAGAGTAAACATGAGAGTAAACATGAAAGTAAAGCAAACATGAGAGTAACATGAGAGTAAACATGAGAGTAACCATGAGAGTAAAGTAAACATGAGAGTAACATGAGAGTAAACATGAGAGTAACCATGAGAGTAACCATGAGAGTAACCATGAGAGTAACATGAGAGTAAAGTAAACATGAGAGTTATCACGAGAGTAAAGTAAACATGAGAGTTATACGAGAGTAAAGTAAACCTGAGAGTTACACAAGAGTAACATGAGAGTAAAGTAAACATGAGAGTAACATGAGAGTAAACATGAGAGTAAACGTGAGAGTAAACATGAAAGTAAAGCAAACATGAGAGTAACATGAGAGTAAAGTAAACATGAGAGTAAACGTGAGAGTTAACGTGAGAGTAACGTG
Source organism: Paracanthobrama guichenoti (assembly GCA_018749465.1). Taxonomy (NCBI): domain Eukaryota; kingdom Metazoa; phylum Chordata; class Actinopteri; order Cypriniformes; family Gobionidae; genus Paracanthobrama; species Paracanthobrama guichenoti. The sequence goes on from JAGHMJ010001412.1 coordinate 29,299, forward strand.
AGAGTAAACATGAGAGTTACACAAGAGTAACATGAGAGTAAAGTAAACATGAGAGTAAACGTGAGTAACATGAGAGTAAACATGAAAGTAACGAGAGTTAACGTGAGAGTAAACATGAGAGTAAACATGAGAGTAAACATGAGAGTAAAGCAAACATGAGAGTAACATGAGAGTAAACATGAGAGTAAACATAAGAGTAACATGAGAGAGTAAACGTGAGTAACATGAGAGTAAACGTGAGTAACATGAGAGTAAACATGAGAGTAACATGAGAGTAAAGTAAACATGAGAGTAACATGAGAGTAAACATGAGAGTAAACGTGAGAGTAAACATGAAAGTAAAGCAAACATGAGAGTAACATGAGAGTAAAGTAAACATGAGAGTAACATGAGAGTAAAGTAAACATGAAAGTAACATGAGAGTAAACATGAGAGTAAACGAGAGAAACATGAAAGTAACATGAGAGTAACATGAGAGTAAACATGAGAGTAAACGAGAGAAACATGAAAGTAACATGAGAGTAACATGAGAGTAAATGTGAGAGTAACGTGAGAGTAAACATGAGAGTAACATGAGAGTAAAGTAAACATGAGAGTTACACAAGAGTAACATGAGAGTAAAGTAAACATGAGAGTAAACATGAGAGTAACATGAGAGTAAACGTGAGTAACATGAGAGTAAACATGAAAGTAAAGAAGAGTAACGTGAGTGTAAACATGAGAGTAAACATGAGAGTAAACGAGAGAAACATGAAAGTAACATGAGAGTAACATGAGAGTAACATGAGAGTAAACATGAGAGTAAACATAAGAGTAACATGAGTAACAACGTGAGAGTAAACATGAGTAACATGAAAACGTGAGTAACATGAGAGTAAACGTGAGAGTAAACATAAGAGTAAACATGAGAGTAAACATGAAAGTAAGTAAACATGAGAGTAACATGAGAGTAAACATGAGAGTAAACGTGAGAGTAAACATGAAAGTAAAGCAAACATGAGAGTAACATGAGAGTAAACATGAGAGTAAACGTGAGTAAACATGAGAGTAAAGTAAACATGAGAGTTACACAAGAGAGTAACATGAGAGTAAAGTAAACATGAGAGTAAACATGAGAGTAACATGTAAACATGAGAGTAAACATGAGTAACATGAGAGTAAACATGAAAGTAACGAGAGTTAACGTGAGTGTAAACATGAGAGTAAACATGAGAGTAAACGAGAGAAACATGAAAGTAACATGAGAGTAACATGAGAGTAACATGAGAGTAAACATGAGAGTAAACATAAGAGTAACGTGAGAGTAAACGTGAGTAACATGAGAGTAAACGTGAGTAACATGAGAGTAAACGTGAGAGTAAACATAAGAGTAACGTGAGAGTAAACATGAAAGTAAGTAAACATGAGAGTAACATGAGAGTAAACATGAGAGTAAACGTGAGAGTAAACATGAAAGTAAAGCAAACATGAGAGTAACATGAGAGTAACATGAGAGTAAACATGAGAGTAAATGTGAGTAACATGAGAGTAAAGTAAACATGAGAGTTACACAAGAGTAACATGAGAAAGTAAACATGAGAGTAACATGAGAGTAAACATGAAAGTAACGAGAGTTAACGTGAGAGTAAACATGAGATTAAACATGAGTAACGTGAGAGTAAACATGAAAGTAAAGCAAACATGAGAGTAACATGAGAGTAAACATGAGAGTAATATGAGTAAACATGAGAGTAACATGAGAGTAAACGAGAGTAACATGAGAGTAAACATGAAAGTAAAGCAAACATGAGAGTAACATGAGAGTAACCATGAGAGTAACCATGAGAGTAACCATGAGAGTAAAGTAAACATGAGAGTTATAATGAGAGTAAAGTAAACATGAGAGTTATACGAGAGTAAAGTAAACCTGAGAGTTACACGAGAGTAACATGAGAGTAAAGTAAACATGAGAGTAACATGAAAGTAAAGCAAACATGAGAGTAACATGAGAGTAAAGTAAACATGAGAGTAACATGAGTAAACATAAACATAACATGAGAGTAAACATGAGAGTAAACGAGAGAAACATGAGAAGTAACATGAGAGTAACATGAGAGTAAACATGAGAGTAAACGAGAGTAAACATGAGTAACATGAGAGTAAACGTGAGTAACATGAGAGTAAATGTGAGTAACATGAGAGTAAAGTAAACATGAGAGTAAACATGAGAGTAACATGAGAGTAAACGTGAGTAACATGAGAGTAAACATGAAAGTAAAGCAAACATGAGTAACATGAGAGTAAACATGAGAGTAACCATGAGAGTAACCATGAGAGTAAAGTAAACATGAGAGTAACATGAGAGTAAACATGAGAGTAACCATGAGAGTAAAGTAAACATGAGAGTTATACGAGAGTAAAGTAAACATGAGAGTTATACGAGAGTAAAGTAAACCTGAGAGTTACACGAGAGTAACATGAGAGTAAAGTAAACATGAGAGTTACACAAAAGTAACATGAGAGTAAAGTAAACATGAGAGTAAACATGAGAGTAACATGAGAGTAAACGTGAGTAACATGAGAGTAAACATGAAAGTAACGAGAGTTAACGTGAGAGTAAACATGAGAGTAAACATAAGAGTAACGTGAGAGTAAACATGAAAGTAAAGCAAACATGAGAGTAACATGAGAGTAAACATGAGAGTAACATGAGTAAACATGAGAGTAACATGAGAGTAAACGTGAGTAACATGAGAGTAAACATGAAAGTAAAGCAAACATGAGAGTAACATGAGAGTAAACATGAGAGTAACCATGAGAGTAAAGTAAACATGAGAGTAACATGAGAGTAAACGTGAGTAACATGAGAGTAAACATGAAAGTAACGAGAGTTAACGTGAGAGTAAACATGAGAGTAAACATAAGAGTAACGTGAGAGTAAACATGAAAGTAAAGCAAACATGAGAGTAACATGAGAGTAAACATGAGAGTAACATGAGTAAACATGAGAGTAACATGAGAGTAAACGTGAGTAACATGAGAGTAAACATGAAAGTAAAGCAAACATGAGAGTAAACATGAGAGTAACCATGAGAGTAAAGTAAACATGAGAGTAACATGAGAGTAAACATGAGAGTAACCATGAGAGTAAAGTAAACATGAGAGTAAAGTAAACATGAGAGTTATACGAGAGTAAAGTAAACATGAGAGTTATACGAGAGTAAAGTAAACCTGAGAGTTACACGAGAGTAACATGAGAGTAAAGTAAACATGAGAGTAACATGAGAGTAAACGAGAGTAAAGGTGAGAGTAAACATGAAAGTAAAGCAAACATGAGAGTAACATGAGAGTAAAGTAAACATGAGAGTAACATGAGTAAACATGAAAGTAACATGAGAGTAAACATGAGAGTAAACGAGAGAAACATGAAAGTAACATGAGAGTAACATGAGAGTAAACGAGGGAAACATGAAAGTAACATGAGAGTAACATGAGAGTAAACATGAGAGTAAACGAGAGAAACATGAAAGTAACATGAGAGTAACATGAGAGTAAACGTGAGAGTTAACGTGAGAGTAAACATGAGAGTAAACATGAGAGTAAACATAAGAGTAACGTGAGAGTAAATGTGAGTAACGAGAGTAAACGTGAGTAACATGAGAGTAAAGTAAACATGAGAGTTACACAAGAGTAACATAACAGAAAAGTAAACATGAGAGTAAACATGAGAGTAAACGAGAGAAACATGAAAGTAACATGAGAGTAAACATGAGAGTAAACGAGAGAAACATGAAAGTAACATGAGAGTAAACATGAGAGAAACATGAGAGTAAACGTGAGAGTTAACGTGAGTAAACATGAGAGTAACATGAGAGTAAAGTAAACATGAGAGTTACACAAGAGTAACATGAGAGTAAACGTGAGTAACATGAGAGTAAACATGAAAGAAAGTAACAAGAGTTAACGTGAGAATAAACATGAGAGTAAACATGAGAGTAAACATAAGAGTAACGTGAGTAAACATGAAAGTAAAGCAAACATGAGAGTAACATGAGAGTAAACATGAGAGTAAACATAAGAGTAACGTGAGAGTAAACGTGAGTAACATGAGAGTAAACGTGAGTAACATGAGAGTAAAGCAAACATGAGAGTAAAGCAAACATGAGAGTAACATGAGTAAACATGAGAGTAACCATGAGAGTAAACATGAGAGAAACATGAGAGTAACATGAGAGTAAAGTAAACATGAGAGTAAACATGAGAGTAACATGAGAGTAAACATGAGAGTAAATGAGAGAGAGTAAACGTGAGAGTAAACATGAGTAACATGAGAGAAACATGAGAGTAACCATGAGAGTAAAGTAAACATGAGAGTAAACGTGAGAGTAACCATGAGAGTAACCATGAGAGTAAAGTAAACATGAGAGTAAACGTGAGAGTAAACATGAGAGTAACATGAGAGTAACATGAGTAAACATGAGAGTAAACGTGAGTTAACGTGAGAGTAACATGAGAGTAACATGAGAGTAAACATGAAAGTAACTTAAACATGAGAGTAACGTGAGAGTAAACGTGAGTAACATGAGAGTAAACATAAGAGTAAAGTAAACATGAGAGTAAACGTGAGTAACATGAGAGTAAACATGAGAGTAACGAGAGTTAACGTGGAGAGTAAACATGAAAGTAACGAGTTAACGTGAGAGTTAACGTGAGAGTAAACATGAGAGTAAACATGAGAGTAAACATGAAAGTAAAGCAAACATGAGAGTAACATGAGAGTAAACATGAGAGTAAACATGAAAGTAACATGAGAGTAACATGAGTAAACATGAGAGTAACATGAGAGTAAACGTGAGTAACATGAGAGTAAACATGAAAGTAACATGAGAGTAACATGAGAGTAAACATGAGAGTAAACGAGAGAAACATGAAAGTAACATGAGAGTAACATGAGAGTAAACGTGAGAGTTAATGTGAGTTAACGTGAGAGTAACGTGAGAGTAAACATGAGAGTAAAGTAAACATGAGTTACACAAGAGTAACATGAGAGTAAAGTAAACATGAGAGTAAACATGAGAGTAACGAGAGTAAACGTGAGTAACATGAGAGAGTAAACATGAAAGTAAAGCAAACATGAGAGTAACATGAGAGTAAACATGAGAGTAAACATAAGAGTAAACATGAGAGTAAACGTGAGTAACATGAGAGTAAAACATGAGAGTAACATGAGTAAGTAAACATGAGAGTAACATGAGTAACCATGAGAGTAACATGAGAGTAAACATGAGAGTAACCATGAGAGTAAAGTAAACATGAGAGTAACATGAGAGTAAACATGAGAGTAACCATGAGAGTAAAGCAAACATGAGAGTAACCATGAGAGTAACATGAGAGTAAACATGAGAGTAAAGTAAACATGAGAGTAACAGAGTAAACATGAGAGTAAACATGAGAGAACATGAGAGTAACGAGAGTAACATGAGAGAAACATGAGAGTAAAGTGAGTAACATGAGAGTAAACATGAGAGTAAAGTAAACATGAGAGAAACATGAGAGTAAACATGAGAGTAACATGAGTAAAATGAGAGTAAAATAAACATGAGAGTAACGTGAGAGTAAACATGAGCGTAACAGAGAAACATGAGAGTAAAGTAAACATGAGAGTAACGAGAGTAAACATGAGAGAACACGTGAGAGAAACATGAGAGTAAACATGAGAGTAACATGAGAGTAAACATGAGAGTAACATGAGAGTAACGTGAGAGTAACGTGAGAGTAACGTGAGAGTAACATGAGAGTAAACATGAGAGTAACATGAGAGTAAACATGAGAGAAACAAGAGAGTAAACATGAGAGTAACATGAGAGTAAACGTGAGTAACATGAGAGTAAACATGAGAGTAAACATGAGAGTAAACGTGAGAGTAAACATGAGAGTAACATGAGAGTAACGTGAGAGTAAACGTGAGAGTAAACATGAGAGAAACAAGAGAGTAAACATGAGAGTAACATGAGAGTAAGTGTGAGTAACATGAGAGTAAACATGAAAGTAACGAGAGAGAGTAACGTGAGAGTAAACATGAGAGTAAACATAAGAGTAACGTGAGAGTAAACATGAAAGTAAAGCAAACATGAGAGTAACATGAGAGTAAACATGAGAGTAACATGAGTAAACATGAGAGTAACATGAGAGTAAACGTGAGTAACATGAGAGTAAACATGAAAGTAAAGCAAACATGAGAGTAACATGAGAGTAAACATGAGAGTAACCATGAGAGTAAAGTAAACATGAGAGTAACATGAGAGTAAACATGAGAGTAACCATGAGAGTAAACATGAGAGTAAAGTAAACATGAGAGTAAAGTAAACATGAGAGTTATACGAGAGTAAAGTAAACATGAGAGTTATACGAGAGTAAAGTAAACATGAGAGTAACACGAGAGTAACATGAGAGTAAAGTAAACATGAGAGTAACATGAGAGTAAACGTGAGAGTAAACATGAAAGTAAAGCAAACATGAGAGTAACATGAGAGTAAAGTAAACATGAGAGTAACATGAGTAAACATGAAAGTAACATGAGAGTAAACATGAGAGTAAACGAGAGAAACATGAAAGTAACATGAGAGTAACATGAGAGTAAACGAGAGAAACATGAAAGTAACATGAGAGTAACATGAGAGTAAACATGAGAGTAACATGAGAGTAAACATGAGAGTAAACGTGAGAGTAAACATGAAAGTAAAGCAAACATGAGAGTAACATGAGAGTAAAGTAAACATGAGAGTAACATGAGTAAACATGAAAGTAACATGAGAGTAAACATGAGAGTAAACGAGAGAAACATGAAAGTAACATGAGAGTAACATGAGAGTAAACGAGAGAAACATGAAAGTAACATGAGAGTAACATGAGAGTAAACATGAGAGTAACATGAGAGAAACATGAAAGTAACATGAGAGTAACATGAGAGTAAACGTGAGAGTTAACATGAGAGTAAACATAAGAGTAACATGAGAGTAAACATGAAAGTAAAGCAAACATGAGAGTAACATGAGAGTAAACATGAGAGTAACCATGAGAGTAAAGTAAACATGAGAGTAACATGAGAGTAAACATGAGAGTAACCATGAGAGTAACCATGAGAGTAAAGTAAACATGAGAGTAAAGTAAACATGAGAGTTATATGAGAGTAAAGTAAACATGAGAGTTATACGAGAAGTAAGTAAACCTGAGAGTTACACGAGAGTAACATGAGAGTAAAGTAAACATGAGAGTAACATGAGAGTAAACGTGAGAGTAAAAACATGAAAGTAAAGCAAACATGAGAGTAACATGAGAGTAAAGTAAACATGAGAGTAACATGAGTAAACATGAAAGTAACATGAGAGTAAACATGAGAGTAAACGAGAGAAACATGAAAGTAACATGAGAGTAACATGAGAGTAAACATGAGAGTAACATGAAAGTAACATGAGAGTAACATGAGAGTAAACGAGAGAAACATGAAAGTAACATGAGAGTAACATGAGAGTAAACGTGAGAGTTAACGTGAGAGTAAACATGAGAGTAAACATGAGAGTAAACATAAGAGTAACGTGAGAGTAAATGTGAGTAACGAGTAGTAACGTGAGTAACATGAGAGTAAAGTAAACATGAGAGTTACACAAGAGTAACATGAGAGAAAAGTAAACATGAGAGTAAACATGAGAGTAAACGAGAGAAACATGAAAGTAACATGAGAGTAAACATGAGAGAAATGTGAGAGTAAACGTGAGAGTAAACATGAGAGTAACATGAGAGTAACGTGAGAGTAAACGTGAGAGTAACGTGAGTAACATGAGAGTAACATGAGAGTAAACATGAGAGAAATGTGAGAGTAAACGTGAGAGTAAACATGAGAGTAACGTGAGAGTAAATGTGTGAGTAACGAGAGTAAACGAGAGTAACATGAGAGTAAAGTAAACATGAGAGTTACACAAGAGTAACATGAGAGAAAAGTAAACATGAGAGTAAACATGAGAGTAAACGAGAGAAACATGAAAGTAACATGAGAGTAAACATGAGAGAAATGTGAGAGTAAACGTGAGAGTAAACATGAGAGTAACATGAGAGTAACGTGAGAGTAAATGTGAGTAACGAGAGTAAACGTGAGTAACATGAGAGTAAAGTAAACATGAGAGAAATGTGAGAGTTAACATGAGAGTAAACATAAGAGTAACGTGAGAGTAAATGTGAGTAACGAGAGTAAACGTGAGTAACATGAGAGTAAAGTAAACATGAGAGTTACACAAGAGTAACATGAGAGAAAAAATAAACATGAGAGTAAACATGAGAGTAAACGAGAGAAATGAAAAGTAACATGAGAGTAAACATGAGAGAAATGTGAGAGTAAACGTGAGAGTAAACATGAGAGTAACATGAGAGTAACGTGAGTAACGTGGAGAGTAACGTGAGAGTAACGTGAGAGTAACGTGAGTAACATGAGAGTAACATGACGTAACGAGAGTAAACATGAGAGAAATGTGAGAGTAAACGTGAGAGTAAACATGAGAGTAACATGAGAGTAACGTGAGAGTAACGTGAGAGTAACATGAGAGTAAACATGAGAGTAAAGTAAACATGAGAGTAACAAGAGAGTAAACATGAGAGTAACATGAGAGTAAAGTAAAGATGAGAGTTATACGAGAGTAAAGTAAACATGAAAGTAACATGAGAGTAACATGAGAGTAAACATGAGAGTAAAAGAGTAAACATGAGAGTAAACATGAGAGTAACGTGAGAGTGATGTGAGTAACATGAGAGTAAACATGAGAGTAACATGAGAGTAACGTGAGAGTAACGTGAGAGTAACATGAGAGTAAACATGAGAGTAAAGTAAACATGAGAGTAACATGAGAGTAAACATGAGAGAAACAAGAGAGTAAACATGAGAGTAACATGAGAGTAAAGTAAAGATGAGAGTTATACGAGAGTAAAGTAAACATGAAAGTAACATGAGAGTAACATGAGAGTAAACATGAGAGTAAAAAGAGTAAACATGAGAGTAAACATGAGAGAAACAAGAGAGTAAACATGAGAGTAACATGAGAGTAAACGTGAGTAACATGAGAGTAAACATGAAAGTAACGAGAGTTAACGTGAGAGTAAACATGAGAGTAAACATGAAAGTAAAGCAAACATGAGAGTAACATGAGAGTAAACATGAGAGTAACATGAGTAAACATGAGAGTAACATGAGAGTAAACGTGAGTAACATGAGAGTAAACATGAAAGTAAAGCAAACATGAGAGTAACATGAGAGTAAACATGAGAGTAACCATGAGAGTAAAGTAAACATGAGAGTAACATGAGAGTAAACATGAGAGTAAACATGAGAGTAAACCATGAGAGTAACCATGAGAGTAAAGTAAACATGAGAGTAAAGTAAACATGAGAGTTATACGAGAGTAAAGTAAACATGAGAGTTATACGAGAGTAAAGTAAACCTGAGAGTTACACGAGAGTAACATGAGAGTAAAGTAAACATGAGAGTAACATGAGAGTAAACATGAGAGTAAACGTGAGAGTAAACATGAAAGTAAAGCAAACATGAGAGTAACATGAGAGTAAAGTAAACATGAGAGTAACATGAGTAAACATGAAAGTAACATGAGAGTAAACATGAGAGTAAACGAGAGAAACATGAAAGTAACATGAGAGTAACATGAGAGTAAACGAGAGAAACATGAAAGTAACATGAGAGTAACATGAGAGTAAACGAGAGAAACATGAAAGTAACATGAGAGTAACATGAGAGTAAACGTGAGAGTTAACGTGAGAGTAAACATGAGAGTAAACATGAGAGTAAACATAAGAGTAACGTGAGAGTAAATGTGAGTAACGAGAGTAAACGTGAGTAACATGAGAGAGTAAAGTAAACATGAGAGTTACACAAGAGTAACATGAGAGAAAAGTAAACATGAGAGTAAACATGAGAGTAAACGAGAGAAACATGAAAGTAACATGAGAGTAAACATGAGAGAAATGTGAGAGTAAACGTGAGAGTAAACATGAGAGAAATGTGAGAGTAAACGTGAGAGTAAACATGAGAGTAACATGAGAGTAACGTGAGAGTAACGTGAGAGTAACGTGAGTAACATGAGAGTAACGTGAGAGTAAACATGAGAGAAATGTGAGAGTAAACGTGAGAGTAAACATGAGAGTAACATGAGAGTAACGTGAGAGTAACGTGAGAGCGTGAGAGTAACATGAGAGTAAACATGAGAGTAAAGTAAACATGAGAGTAACATGAGAGTAAACATGAGAGAAACAAGAGAGTAAACATGAGAGTAACATGAGAGTAAAGTAAAGATGAGAGTTATACGAGAGTAAAGTAAACATGAAAGTAACATGAGAGTAACATGAGAGTAAACATGAGAGTAAAAAGAGTAAACATGAGAGTAAACATGAGAGTAACGTGAGAGTGATGTGAGTAACATGAGAGTAAACATGAGAGAAACATGAGAGAAACATGAGAGTAAAATAAACATGAGAGTAACCTGAGAGTAAACGTGAGAGTTAACGTGAGAGTAAAGTAAAGATGAGAGTTATACGAGAGTAAAGTAAACGTGAGTAACATGAGAGTAAACATGAGAGAAATGTGAGAGTAAACGTGAGAGTAAACATGAGAGTAAAGTAAACATGAGAGAAACGTGAGAGTAAACGTGAGAGTAAAGTAAAGATGAGAGTTATACGAGAGTAAAGTAAACATGTGAGTAACATGAGAGTAAACATGAGAGAAATGTGAGAGTAAACGTGAGAGTAAACATGAGAGTAAAGTAAACGTGAGAGTAAACGTGAGAGTAAACATGAGAGTAAAATGAGAGTAAAATGAGAGTAAACATGAGAGTAACGTGAGAGTAACGTGAGAGTAACGTGAGAGTAAACATGAGAGTAACCTGAGAGTAAACGTGAGAGTTAACGTGAGAGTAATGTGAGAGTAACGTGAGAGTAACCATGAGAGTAAACATGAGTAACGTGAGAGTAAACATGAGAGTAACATGAGAGTAAACATGGGAGTAAACATGAGAGTAACTGAGCAGACAGTAGCCAACTTTACTAACAGATTTACTCAAATATTTAAACAGGTGAGCAGATTTACTCTAATGCTTAAACAGGTGAGCAGCCCAGATTTACTCCAATGCTTAAACAGGTGAGCAGCCCAGATTTACTCAAATGCTTAAACAGGTAAGCAGATTTACTCCAATGCTTAAACAGGTGAGCAGATTTACTCCAATGCTTAAACAGGTGAGCAGATTTACTCCAATGCTTAAACAGGTGAGCAGATTTACTCTAATGCTTAAACAGGTGAGCAGATTTACTCAAATGCTTAAACAGGTGAGCAGCCCAGATTTACTCAAATGCTTAAACAGGTGAGCAGCCCAGATTTACTCAAATGCTTAAACAGGTGAGCAGCCCAGATTTACTCTAATGCTTAAACAGGTGAGCAGATTTACTCAAATGCTTAAACAGGTGAGCAGCCCAGATTTACTCAAATGCTTAAACAGGTGAGCAGCCCAGATTTACTCAAATGCTTAAACAGGTGAGCAGCCCAGATTTACTCCAATGCTTAAACAGGTGAGCAGATTTACTCAAATGCTTAAACAGGTGAGCAGATTTACTCTAATGCTTAAACAGGTGAGCAGCCCAGATTTACTCCAATGCTTAAACAGGTGAGCAGATTTACTCTAATGCTTAAACAGGTGAGCAGATTTACTCTAATGCTTAAACAGGTGAGCAGCCCAGATTTACTCAAATGCTTAAACCGGTGAGCAGATTTACTCAAATGCTTAAACAGGTGAGCAGCCCAGATTTACTCAAATGCTTAAACAGGTGAGCAGCCCAGATTTACTCAAATGCTTAAACAGGTGAGCAGCCCAGATTTACTCAAATGCTTAAACCGGTGAGCAGCCCAGATTTACTCAAATGCTTAAACCGGTGATGATTTACTCTGCTTAAACAGGTGAGCAGCCCAGATTTACTCAAATGCTTAAACAGGTGAGCAGATTTACTCAAATGCTTAAACAGGTGAGCAGCCCAGATTTACTCAAATGCTTAGATTTACTCAAATGCTTAAACAGGTGAGCAGCCCAGATTTACTCAAATGCTTAAACAGGTGAGCAGATTTACTCTAATGCAGCCCAGATTTACTCAAATGCTTAAACCGGTGAGCAGATTTACTCAAATGCTTAAACAGGTGAGCAGCCCAGATTTACTCAAATGCTTAAACAGGTGAGCAGCCCAGATTTACTCAAATGCTTAAACAGGTGAGCAGCCCAGATTTACTCAAATGCTTAAACAGGTGAGCAGCCCAGATTTACTCAAATGCTTAAACAGGTGAGCAGCCCAGATTTACTCAAATGCTTAAACAGGTGAGCAGCCCGGATTTACTCAAATGCTTAAACAGGTGAGCAGCCCAGATTTACTCAAATGCTTAAACAGGTGAGCAGCCCGGATTTACTCAAATGCTTAAACAGGTGAGCAGATTTACTCAAATGCTTAAACAGGTGAGCAGCCCAGATTTACTCAAATGCTTAAACAGGTGAGCAGCCCAGATTTACTCAAATGCTTAAACAGGTGAGCAGCCCGGATTTACTCTAATGCTTAAACAGGTGAGCAGCCCAGATTTACTCAAATGCTTAAACAGGTGAGCAGCCCAGATTTACTCTAATGCTTAAACAGGTGAGCAGCCCAGATTTACTCTAATGCTTAAACAGGTGAGCAGATTTACTCTAATGCTCAGGTGAGCAATGCTTAAACAGGTGAGCAGCCCAGATTTACTCAAATGCTTAAACAGGTGAGCAGCCCAGATTTACTCAAATGCTTAAACAGGTGAGCAGCCCAGATTTACTCAAATGCTTAAACAGGTGAGCAGCCCAGATTTACTCAAATGCTTAAACAGGTGAGCAGCCCAGATTTACTCAAATGCTTAAACAGGTGAGCAGCCCAGATTTACTCAAATGCTTAAACAGGTGAGCAGCCCAGATTTACTCTAATGCTTAAACAGGTGAGCAGATTTACTCTAATGCTTAAACAGGTGAGCAGCCCAGATTTACTCTAATGCTTAAACAGGTGAGCAGCCCAGATTTACTCAAATGCTTAAACAGGTGAGCAGCCCAGATTTACTCAAATGCTTAAACAGGTGAGCAGCCCAGATTTACTCAAATGCTTAAACAGGTGAGCAGCCCAGATTTACTCAAATGCTTAAACAGGTGAGCAGCAGCCCAGATTTACTCAAATGCTTAAACAGGTGAGCAGCCCAGATTTACTCAAATGCTTAAACAGGTGAGCAGCCCAGATTTACTCAAATGCTTAAACAGGTGAGCAGCCCAGATTTACTCAAATGCTTAAAACAGGTGAGCAGCCCAGATTTACTCAAATGCTTAAACAGGTGAGCAGCCCAGATTTACTCAAATGCTTAAACAGGTGAGCAGCCCAGATTTACTCAAATGCTTAAACAGGTGAGCAGCCCAGATTTACTCAAATGCTTAAACAGGTGAGCAGCCCAGATTTACTCAAATGCTTAAACAGGTGAGCAGCCCAGATTTACTCAAATGCTTAAACAGGTGAGCAGCCCAGATTTACTCAAATGCTTAAACAGGTGAGCAGCCCGGATTTACTCTAGCCAGGTGAGCAGCCCGGATTTACTCAAATGCTTAAACAGGTGAGCAGCCCAGATTTACTCAAATGCTTAAACAGGTGAGCAGCCCGGATTTACTCAAATGCTTAAACAGGTGAGCAGCCCGGATTTACTCAAATGCTTAAACAGGTGAGCAGCCCAGATTTACTCATTTAAACTCAAATGCTTAAACAGGTGAGCAGCCCAGATTTACTCTAATGCTTAAACAGGTGAGCAGCCCAGATTTACTCTAATGCTTAAACAGGTGAGCAGCCCGGATTTACAGCTTAAACAGGTGAGCTCTAATGCTTAAACAGGTGAGCAGCCCGATTTACTCTAATGCTTAAACAGGTGAGCAGCCCGGATTTACTCTAATGCTTAAACAGGTGAGCAGCCCGGATTTACTCTAATGCTTAAACAGGTGAGCAGCCCGGATTTACTCAAATGCTTAAACAGGTGAGCAGCCCGGATTTACTCTAAATGCTTAAACAGGTGAGCAGCCCAGATTTACTCTAATGCTTAAACAGGTGAGCAGCCCAGATTTACTCTAATGCTTAAACAGGTGAGCAGCCCAGATTTACTCTAATGCTTAAACAGGTGAGCAGCAGATGAAACAGGTGAGCAGCCCAGATTTACTCAAATGCTTAAACAGGTGAGCAGCCCAGATTTACTCTAATGCTTAAACAGGTGAGCAGCCCAGATTTACTCTAATGCTTAAACAGGTGAGCAGCCCAGATTTACTCTAATGCTTAAACAGGTGAGCAGCCCAGATTTACTCAAATGCTTAAACAGGTGAGCAGCCCGGATTTACTCAAATGCTTAAACAGGTGAGCAGCCCGGATTTACTCAAATGCTTAAACAGGTGAGCAGCCCAGATTTACTCTAATGCTTAAACAGGTGAGCAGCCCAGATTTACTCTAATGCTTAAACAGGTGAGCAGCCCAGATTTACTCAAATGCTTAAACAGGTGAGCAGCCCAGATTTACTCAAATGCTTAAACAGGTGAGCAGCCCAGATTTACTCTAATGCTTAAACAGGTGAGCAGCCCAGATTTACTCTAATGCTTAAACAGGTGAGCAGCCCAGATTTACTCAAATGCTTAAACAGGTGAGCAGCCCAGATTTACTCAAATGCTTAAACAGGTGAGCAGCCCAGATTTACTCTAATGCTTAAACAGGTGAGCAGCCCAGATTTACTCAAACTCGCAGACTCACAGAGCAGCGCGGGAGCGGCGGCCTCGAGCTCGAGCGGTGACGCGCGCGCGGGCGCGAGGTCATCCTCGCATAACGGCTGGTTCCTGAGAGGAGAGCCCATCATCATCATCATCATCCTCACACCGCAGTGAAGAAGAGGAGAGTGTTCACTGGCACTAGCAGACACGCGAACCCTGGGGAAGTTTCACAACTTTCCTGAGCAGAGATCAGTCAAATCCCGCTCATATTTTCAGCTCCTTTCAGTTCGCCATAACGGAATTTGTAGAGAAATGATTTGGCCAATGCGATCCGAGCGGCGTTTTATAAAGGTTTAAGCTGAAGTGTAATGGCTGCGCTCCTCAGCTGTAACTGCGCAACTCTGCTGCGCCTGCGCGCGCGTGCCCGGCCATTGGCTGCTGGCCGCCTGCGTCACACGCAGTCTCTGCAGACGCGCGCGCACACACGCAGTCTCTGCAGACGCGCGCGCACACACACACGCGGTCTTTGACCTGTGAGACTTCATTCATCTCTAACCCTAACCCTTACTCTGCACTCGGTCTGAAAGCTTGTAGAAAACGAGGGTCGCTATAGAAGACCGAGCACGATCTGTCATCCACAGCTAACTGACATCAGGAGTGTGGGAGAGCAGGGAGCAGGGAGTTCATGTAGTTCCACTTTCTCCATGTGAGATCAGACTTTTGAGCCCCACTGTATATTTCTGTATTCATTTTGTGTAGGATATGATTGTTGTTGTTGTTGTTGTTGTTGTTGTTGTTGTTGTTGTAACATCAGAACTGTATTTGCCTCCAGGTGGCGCTATGGTGTCATTTAAGTGAGCGTTGTGTTTTATATATTTTATATATGTATTTTACACAGTTACTTCCTGTACTTGGTGCCTGGCTGGAGTGATATTTTTAATGTTGTCTTCGTAGTGCAAATTATGCAAATACTTAAACCTAAAGTTGTACTAGAGTCAGTTTTTGAAACGGTCTGTCTCTGTTAAAGGGGTCATGACCCCTGTTAGGGTTAGGTGTGAAAGGGGTCATGACCCCTGTTAGGGTTAGGTGTGAAAGGGGTCATGACCCCTGTTAGGGTTAGGTGTGAAAGGGGTCATGACCCCTGTTAGGGTTAGGTTAGGTGGGTTAGGTGTGAAAGGGTCATGACCCCTGTTAGGGTTAGGTGTGAAAGGGGTCATGACCCCTGTTAGGGTTAGGTGTTAAAGGGGTCATAAATTGAGAAATCAACTTCCCGTTGAGCCTTTGCTATATATAAAAGGTCAAGGTAATATAATCCTGTAAGTTTCAGAGCTGAAAACGTCCTTGTTAGTCAAAGAAAAGTTCTTCTTGACACCAGGCCCAGCAAACGCTGGATCTGTGAATGTGCCGGCTGTGGCGTCTCAGCAGAAGAGCACCTGATTCTGTAGCTCCGCCCACCGACTCGTGCCTGACATGACTCAGGTCTACATAGAGCTCATGTGACAGAGGCCAGCTGTAGTCGCTGTGCGAGTAAACCTCACTCCTCTGATCTCAGAGACGCTCTAGCGACTGACGCTAACGGTTGCAGCCTTCAGCCTCCTTATATGAGCGTCCGACTCTTGTGCCAGCGGACCGGGTTCGAGTCCTGCTTGGAGGAGGTTACACTAAACCGGATCAACTTCTAAGCAATACACATACCACATAAGCTTCATTCGGATTCCAATATTATGAATGCATGGATGAACTTTTTAATGAAGATCCAGCTCACGTGGGGAAGACATTGCACGTTTGTTCCTTCATTTCTGATCACGGATTCGTTTGGAAACTAGGCTGGATTTGCAGACAGGATGAGATTACATAAATTAATGGTGCAACACACTAATGTGAGTAAAGCATGTTATTTATATGTAATAGTATTGCATTGTTACAGATCGTATCGATTATGTGCATGTATCTCACTGAACCTTAGCACGCTGTCACAGGCTGGAGAATCCTTTATTTGTTGGTTCATTGCGATTCGGGATCAGACTCAGAGATGTATGGGCCAGGGCTCGCAAAGCCCAACGTCCCGGGGCTATGTGTTTTCCAGACGGGCTACCAAAACATATCATCGCCCTGCCGACGGGCGATCTTAAATCGTGAAATAATATTCCTTTCTTGATGTGCGTTGTTCACTCTCTTGACTTGACATTTGAAGGAATAATACTATCACAGAAGTTTTGATCATGCCGCAATTCCCACATACTGACGAGGGAGCCAGAGCTCATTAAATATGCAAAGTTGCCCATTAAAACCGAGCGTTTCTTCAGAGAGCCTCAAAACCATTGTAAGAAAATAGGTTCTCTTAGCTTGGGTTAGGTTCTCTTGGCTTGGGTTAGGGCTAGGTTCTCTTGGCTTTGGTTAGGTTAGGTTCTCTTGGCTTGGGTTAGGTTAGGTTCTCTTGGCTTGGGTTAGGTTAGGTTCTCTTGGCTTGGGTTAGGTTAGGTTCTCTTGGCTTGGGTTAGGTTAGGGCTAGGTTCTCTTGGCTTGGGTTAGGTTAGGGCTGGGTTCTGATGGCTTGGGTTAGGTTCTCTTGGCTAGGGTTAGGGTTAGGTTCTCTTGGCTTGGGTTAGGGTTAGGTTCTCTTGGCTTGGGTTAGGGTTAGGTTCTCTTGGCTTGGGTTAGGGTTAGGTTCTCTTGGCTTGGGTTAGGGTTAGGTTCTCTTGGCTTGGGTTAGGGTTAGGTTCTCTTGGCTTGGGTTAGGTTAGGGTTAGATTCTCTTGGCTTGGGTTAGGGTTAGGTTCTCCTGGCTTGGGTTAGGGTTAGGTTCTCCTGGCTTGGGTTAGGTTAGGGTTAGGTTCTCTTGGCTTGGGTTAGGTTAGGTTCTCTTGGCTTGGGTTAGGGCTAGGTTCTCTTGGCTTCGGTTAGGGCTAGGTTCTCTTGGGTTAGTGTTAGGTTCTCCTGGCTTGGGTTAGGGTTAGGTTCTTCTGGCTTGGGTTAGGTTAGGGTTAGGTTCTCCTGGCTTGGGTTAGGCTTGGGTTAGGTTCTCTTGGCTTGGGTTAGGTTCTCCTGGCTTGGGTTAGGGTTAGGTTCTCCTGGCTTGGGTTAGGTTAGGGTTAGGTTCTCCTGGGTTGGGTTAGGTTCTCCTGGGTTGGGTTAGGTTCTCCTGGCTTGGGTTAGGGTTAGGTTCTCCTGGCTTGGGTTAGGTTAGGGTTAGGTTCTCCTGGCTTGGGTTAGGTTAGGGTTAGGTTCTCCTGGCTTGGGTTAGGTTAGGGTTAGGTTCTCCTGGCTTGGGTTAGGTTAGGGTTAGGTTCTCCTGGCTTGGGTTAGGTTAGGGTTAGGTTCTCTTGGCTTGGGTTAGGGTTAGGTTCTCCTGGCTTGGGTTAGGTTAGGTTAGGTTCTCTTGGCTTCTCCTGGCTTAGGTTCTCCTGGCTTAGGTTAGGTTAGGTTCTCCTGGCTTGGGTTAGGTTAGGGTTAGGTTCTCCTGGCTTGGGTTAGGTTAGGGTTAGGTTCTCTTGGCTTGGGTTAGGGTTAGGTTCTCCTGGCTTGGGTTAGGTTAGGGTTAAGTTCTCTTGACTTGGGTTAGGTTAGGGCTAGGGTTAGGATTAGGTTCTCTTGGCTTGTTTGTTCTGGACCAAAAAAACCCTAAACATTCAGTCCTGGTCCATTTAGTATTCACATTGACATTTTAAAACCGGACCTAAAGATACTGAACCTAAAGGGTTAGGGACAAGTTCACGACCTGATTGGTCGGCTTTTATTATGTTTGTTTCATGACTGAACTTACTGAACATTTCATCAGACGAGACCAGACTAAATATGTTCATCAACTACCTTTTTTTCCATGACTAAGGCGAGGCGATGACGAGACTGCGCTTAGACTAAATTAACATGCATTACTGTTGATGAAAAAGGATGAGACTAAAATGTTTTGCATAAAATAAAAACTAAAAATCTCTCTTCATTTTCCTGCATACCCTGCAGACTTTGGCCACATGTCGTGTGAGTTAAAGTTCTGCCGCCCTTGAACAGGAGCTGATGTGGCACTTTAACCCTGATATTGTTTTGCCTTCATTGGTCACAATGTCCTTAAGTTGTTAAACCCATTTTTTCTTAGAACTGGATGTTATGTGCTTTTGGTTCCCCCAGATGCTCTCGACTGCGTCACTGGCCAAATTAAATACACAAAACAAACTTGCTAATTTGAAATGAAGCACGAATGTCCTTTGAACATCACGTTTATGTGAGTGGGCACATCATGACTTTTGTTATACACATTATGGCTCAGTTTCCACAGAGACATCTATATGTTGCTATTAATAATGACATCAGCAAACCTGTTTTGAATTCCTGAAGCTTAACCGTAATTGGAAACATGGAAAATGATATTACTTGTTAAAGTGCTGTGATTAACAGAGAATGAGGCAATTATCCATCCAGCACATAACGTGGGTTGACTTATCACAATCATATCACCTACAGTCAAATATGAATAGGCTTTGGGAGGTATTTATGAAAGTGTATAAGCCCAGAAAAGACCAAACGTGCCAATCATCTTCCATATTTCTATAGTTCTGTTCATCTGTATCTAAGGATTTCACAGAGCTTGTAGTGAAAGTCGAACATTGAGTGGCCGTTTGCAAAGGTACAGAACTATAAGATGAGCAAATACCACATGAGAATTCCCTTACAAAGCATAAGTTTATGAGTTCATTTTATTAAGTATACTCAAGGTATACTTAAGTTACACTATATTGCCAGAAGTTTTGGGACATCTGCCTTTGCTGTTAGGGGGACAACAGTTTAGGACCAGTTGTGAAGAATGAAGACCAAGAGTCAGGAGTGCAGTTAACTAAAGAAACATTTACTGAAGAATAGTTTGCAGCTTCATCAGCGGAAGCCAGCTTCAAGTCTCACGAGGGTTCGTAGGCCGCACTCTCCCTCTACCTTTATCATACAAACCCGATTCCAAAAAAGTTGGGACACTGTACAAACTGTGAATAAAAACAGAATGCAATGATGTGGAAGTTTCAAATTTCAATATTTTATTCAGAATACAACATAGATGACATATCAAATGTTTAAACTCAGAAAATGTATAATTTTAAGGGAAAAATAAGTTGATTTTAAATTTCATGGCATCAACACATCTCAAAAAAGTTGGGACAAGGCCATGTTTCCCACTGTGTGGCATCCCCTCTTCTTTTTCTAACAGTCTGCAAACGTCTGGGGACTGAGGAGACAAGCTGCTCAAGTGTAGGAATAGGAATGTTGTCCCATTCTTGTCTAATACAGGCTTCTAGTTGCTCAACTGTCTCAGGTCTTCTTTGTGGCATCTTCCTCTTTATGATGCTCAAATGTTTTCTATGGTGAAAGATCTGGACTGCAGGCTGGCCATTTCAGTCCCCGGATCCTTCTTCTACACAGCCATGATGTTGTAATCGATGCAGTATGTGGTCTGGCATTGTCATGTTGGAAAATGCAAGGTCTTCCCTGAAAGAGACGACGTCTGGATGGGAGCAGATGTTGTTCTAGAACTTGGATATCCCTTTCAGCATTGATGGTGCCTTTCCAGATGTGTAAGCTGCCCATGCCACACGCACTCATGAACCCCATCCCATCAGAGATGCAGGCTTCTGAACTGAGCGCTGACAACAACTTGGGTTGTCCTTGTCCTCTTTAGTCCGGATGACATGGCGTCCCAGTTTTCCAAGAAGAACTTCAAATTTTGATTGGTCTGACCACAGAACAGTTTTCCACTTTGCCACAGTCCATTTTAAATGAGCCTTGGCCCAGAGAAAACGCCTGCGCTTCTGGATCATGTTTAGATATGGCTTCTTTTTTGACCTGTAGAGTTTTAGCCGGCAGCGGCGAATGGCACGGTGGATTGTGTTCACGACAATGTTTTCTGGAAGTATTCCTGAGCCCATGTTGTGATCTCCATTACAGTAGCATTCCTGTATGTGATGCAGTGCCGTCTAAGGGCTGGAGATCACGGGCATCCAGTATGGTTTTCCGGCCTTGACCCTTACGCACAGAGATTGTTCCAGATTCTCTGAATCTTTGGATGATATTATGCACTGTAGATGATGAGAACTTCAAACTCTCTGCAGTGTTTCTCTGAGAAACTCCTTTCTGATATTGCTCCAGTATGTTTGGCCGCAGCATTGGGGGAATTGGTGATCCTCTGCCCATCTTGACTTCTTGGCATGGCATTTCAAAATGTCTCACTTTCAACATTTGATATGTTATCTATATTCTATTGTCAATAAAATATAAATTTATGAGATTTGTAAATTATTGCATTCCTTTTTTATTCACAGTTTGTACAGTGTCCCAACTTTTTTGGAAATCAGGTTTGTATTAACAGTACACTTACAAGTGTACTTCTTCGATACTAATTGGGACTAAAATGGTCCACTTTTTAGTGTATAAAACTATACCTTTTAAGTATAAAGTGTAACAGATGTAAACTTTGGGACAGATTTACCAGATTAACAGGGCAAGTTCGCGTGAGAGTGCAAGTTCAGTTCAGAGCTACTGACGACGCACAGATTAAAGTCAAGTCACCTTTATTTATGTAGCGCTTTTTACAATGCCGACTGTTTCAAAGCAGCTTCACAGTGTTAACAGGAAAATAATGCAACAGAATTTGATTCGGCTGTACAGCTGCGCTGGAGAAAACGGTGATGTCATCAGCTCAGTTCAGTTCTCATAGTGTTAATGCGGGCAGATCGGTAATATGGTTGAAAATTTAGTGTCCCCAACTAAGCAAGCCAAAAGCCAAAGGCACAACAAATACAGCCGGTCATTCCCATAATGACCAACACAATCTACCAGTTAGGGTCTGGTTTAAGACATGCTTTTTTTGGGCAGTAAATAATGACATAAATACCTGAAAATTGACGAGCACAAACCTTAGTAAATCACCTCGCATAATTCATTTAAATACTCTCCTCCCATAATTTTGCCGTCTGAAGAGGAAACTCCTACAAATGCATTTGCAATAAAGTCAGCCACAAAAATAACCCTGTCTATGCATTTTCAGCGCTAATGTTTCACTGCGTGTCTTCAGTAAATCCTGACAGTAGTTTTTAAAGCCAAAAGAGGGTTTGCGCTGGAAGCTGTTAGTAAATCTGGCCCTTTGAGTACACAACTAGTTTATCTAACCCTAGATATTTACCTAACCCTAGATAATTAACCCTAGATATTTTGAAGAATCTTGGAGCCCAAACAACATTGGGGCTCATGCATTGACTTCCATTGTATGGACCCAAAAACACTATCTTAGGCTTGAAATGACACAAGGGTGAGGAAATTATGACAGAATGTTTATTTTTTTGGTAGATTTTTTTTTTTTTTTACTGCATCTTTACCCCACGGACCTCGCTCAGCCTCTTCACTGCCCTTTGAATGAAATTCCTGGATTTAGATGATTACTCAGACTTTGGTACTGTGAAACCTTCAGGATTTCCTTTAGATTTTCCCTAGAGTCTTTTACATCTTTCTGAAAGCATGCCTCTGTCAGCCTCGTTTCAGTTCATACAATATTGATAAGATGCAACAAAGGAGATCATCCTTGCTCTTTTCCTCTACTTTCAAATCCATCCATCAGTGCTCTTCATGATAGTGCTCACCCACATGCTCCTACAGAACTGGGCTTATTACCCATCAGAAGCGTGATGGGTTTGTGCTGAATTACCCATCAGAAGCGTGATGGGTTTGTGCTGAGCTGCTGTGGAGAATCAACGACTCTCAGACGCCAGTCTGTACGGCTACGGCTGTGTTTTAATAGGTAAGAAGTACATTTCCCCTTACAGTGCATCTATCGCTGTAGGATGAGATGCAATGATAATTTGGCACAAATGGCAGCAGGCCGGGTGACAGGTGGAGCTGTGGGCAGAGCTCAGTGTGTCCAGCCTGCCGGTCGTACGTCACTGGCCACCAGTGAGTCATCGCACTAAAGTCAGGTGACCGGACATATGGCATCCTCTCTCTGCTGTAACGCTCCTCGGGTTCATCGGATTGCCAACATTTAAGGTCTTAATTTATCAGTAAAATGAGTTTCTATAGATCCAAGTGCTGGTTTTAGTGTTTACTCCTCTTCATTTCTCTCCTTCTCTCACTCTCCCTGGCCACCTCTCCTCATTCATTCTGCGTTGGGATTTATTGGATGGGACCCTGCAGGATACTCTGCTTCCCATGACATGGACCTGAATCCCACATTGGATGGAGAGAAAATATATACAGCTAATAGTGCAAGCTATGCATGAACTCATATAGACATGCACAAGAAGCCCTGTATTTATACACCAAACTACACTTCAGTTGCTTCAAGAAATGCTCTTTGACCCAAATGTTCTTGTAATTTGTGTAATTTCTCTATTTGTGCAGAATGTGATCCAGCAATCAGATCAAATTGTTCTTACTCTGTGCTCGTTACGTTGAATCCCCTAGTTGGTACTCGTGGCTGTAAAAATAGAAACAAGCATAGAATTAGTTCACATTATTTCCACATGGACTACAGATGTTGAACATCTTCGTCAAAAGGCTTCTCACAGATAAATACTCTCTTTTGTGCATCATGTTCCATTTGGCAATGTGTGCTGTTGCTTTGTGCCTAGTATGAGTCGCAAGTGTTGATGTGGAGAGCACATGCTGTTATTAGTACACATTTACTGAGTGAATAGATTTGTTAAATGAGACAGGTTTTTTTATTTAATATTGAAACAAATTCAAAACAATTTATACATTATACACTACCAGTCAAAATTTTGGACACACTTTCCCACAACTATATACACAACCTTTGACTGGTAGTGTGTGTATATATAATGAATCACATATACAAAGTTCTGTCATGAAACTCTAGATGGCTGATACATCCTTTACTCAATCTGCTTGTAATCACATCTTTCTCTATTGGCCACAGTGGATTGGTTCCTGCTTCAATGAATCGGTCAGCGCTTGCTGTGGCAGATACAGTGCGCTTTCAGAAATCCTCCGCCTTCCCAACCCCGGGCATTAGATCTGCTACGGGTAAGACCAAACATATCAACATTGTCATATCCAGGCTTTCATGTGCCCTACACTGAGGAGAGGCTTCCACCTGAAGCTCAGGTGTCTGGAGCTCAAGCAGAGTGACCATCACTCCACTACTCCACTCCACTCACACACTACTCCACTCCACTCACACACTACTCCACTCCACTCACACACTACTCCACTCCACTCACACACTACTCCACTCCACTCACACACTACTCCACTCCACTCACACACTACTCCACTCCACTCACACACACTCCACTCCACTCACACACACACCACAACACTCACACTCACACACACTCCACTCCACTCACACACACCACACCACTCCACTCCACTCACACACACTCCACTCCACTCCACTCACACACCTCACACACTACTCCACCCACTCACACACACACACACACCACTCCACTCACACACACACACACACACCACCACCTCCTCACACTCCACCTCACTCCACTCCACTCACTCACTCACACACCACTCCACTCACCACCACACACACACCCACTCCACTCACACCACTCCACACACACTCCTCACTCTCACACTACTCCACTCCACTCCACTCATTCCACTCACACTCACACACATACACTACTCCACTCACACACACACACACACACACACACACACACACACACACACACACACACACACACACACACTACTCCACTCCACTCATTCCACTCACACTACTCCACTCCACTCCACTCATTCCACTCACACACACACTCACACCTCCACTCATTCCACTCACACACACACACTCACTCCCTCCACTCATTCCACTCACACACACTACTCCACTCCACTCATTCCACTCACACACACACACACACCTCCACTCATTCCACTCACACACACTACTCCACTCCACTCATTCCACTCACACACACACACACACACACACACACACACACACACACACACACACACACACACTCCACTCATTCCTCATTCCACTCACACACACACACACACACACACACACACACCTCCACTCATTCCACTCACACACACACACTACTCCACTCCACCACACACACTACTCCACTCCACCACACTACTCCACTCCACTCCACTCACACACACACACTCCACTCACTCACACACTCCACTCCACCACACTACTCCACTCCACTCACACACTCACACACACACACACACTACTCCACTCCACTCACACACACACAGACACTCACACACACACTCACTCACACACTCACTCACACACTCACTCACACACTCACTCACACACACACTACTCCACTCCACTCCACTCCACTCCACTCCACTCACTCCACTCACACACACTCCACTCACACACACACACACACTACTCCACTCCACTCCACTCCACTCATTCCACTCACACTACTCCACTCACTCCACTCACGTCTTGTTGTTTTGTCTTTTGAATTCAGTGAATTCCATCATCTGATATGTATTTATAGAAAAAGAAAGACTGAAAGTGTGAGAGGGCAGGAGATGAGCATGAATGTAGGTGGCATACGCTGTGGATATATCAGCATCATCAATAACACTCGTGTTTGGAGCGCTCTCAAACCATCTGCCATCATGAGAGTGGCAGCCAATCGGATGGCTCCGACCAGCCCCTCTGCTCTCATTGGCTCCTCCCTGGCCCTCGGCTCTGTAGACTCCAGTCGGCTCTGCTAGCCAAACAGACAATGTGCTGCTGGTAGAGCAGGGGAGGCTCAACACACACAACGGAGCGAGGAACACATCGCATCCTGAGAGAGGACGTGAGTAAACCTGTCATCTTAGCATATAACGTGTGTATGACTCTTCCTGTCCTCATTCAGCTCTATATATAGATCACTGCCAGAAATATCCCTCCTTCCCAGGCCAATGCTCAGTCCTGAAACAGCCTGCAGGAGGAGGAACAGCCAGCGGCGACAGTCAGAAGGTCAGTGAGATGGGCTGCTCATCTGGCCGCTTGCCCTCCGCACAGCTGGCCACGCTGGACCCCGAATGCAGCCGTTCCCACGATGGCACGATCCCGATGGCTGTGGCCAAAGCGCCGGAGGACCTGTCCACGCTGGAGCGGCTGGCCCAGGCCACCGGAGGCACGGAGAAGTCCTGGTACCGCTGCGTGTTTCCCTTCGGGGTCATCTCGCTGGTGATCGGCATGGCGGGCAGCGGCGTCACGTTCACCTTCAACACGCTGCCCCAGACCCGAGTGGTGTCACTGGTGCTGCTGGTCGTGGGCTTCGTCCTGCTGCTGATCGCGGCCGCCTGCTGGAGGGTGCACCGCTCTCGGAGGAGAGAGAAGGAGGGCGGCATCTTCAGCTCAGAGCAGTGCACGCTATGAGACACACTTGACTAAGGCAGAAGTTTTGCTGCTGTTCTGGAAAGAAAAAAAGACCTAATCCGCTGGCTCAGTTTGAGGGTAAATTGTCTGTAGCATCTCCTCACTTTCACTGACGGCCTGTGGAAACATTTTGGTGACGGTACACAGGCAAATGCATTTTATGACTCGTGTTTCTATTAGGTAGAAATCACAAAGAAACGAGCACCATGGAGGAGTTTATGTGGTTGGAGAAACCGGAGAGTCCCTGATAATGCTGCAACTTTCCCAGCTTTCATCTAATGATAGGAGGATGCAAAAGAAAATCATGTAAATCTCTGTACAACTAACAGCAGGTCAGGGTTTAGTGAGAAATATGAACATTGACAAAAGAATAACAGCTACTTAATATGTTAACATGTACATCATGTATGATTAAATCAGTGGGTGCCAGGACTTACTCTTTCTTTTTTCTTTCTTTCTCTTTCTTTCTTTCTTTCTTTCTTTCTTTCTTTCTTTTTCTTTCTTTCTTTCTTTCTTTCTTTCTTTTCTTTCTTTCTTTTTCTTTCTTTCTTTCTTTTTCTTTCTTTCTTTTCTTTCTTTCTTTTTCTTTCTTTCTTTCTTTCTTTCTTTCTTTCTTTCTTTCTTTCTTTGCATTGTTTGTTTGTTTGTTTGCATGGTTACATATGTGTTGCATCACAGAAGTGTATCTGAAGTTCCAGACTGTTATTTTGTATTTCTGTAATTCAAGTGAAATCTGGAGACAGTGTACGTGCACATGTTCCTATACGTCCTTGCATGTATTTCTGTAAAGCTGTGCGTGTTTTCATGACTGTAGCCACTGTAGCTCTAGCATAGAGACATGAGAGTCATATCGACTGACATCTTAGCAGAAACCCGGTGTCAGTCATCTGAACGTGAAGCAGAAAAACCTTAACAAGAACCTGATGTGCTGAGGTGTGAAAAGCGGTACACTCAGAATATGTTGCTTATGTGAAAATGATCAGTATTTCGGTTCAGTACTTCAGATCCATTTGCACTGTTCATGTATTTCAGCTTTGGGGTGTTTGAGGAGTATTTTTGCTATTTACTGTATAAATGTTTTTGGTCATATATATATGTGTTATATATTTTTATGATATGTATTTTTTGTATATTTCTCTGTGAGAAGTGCCAGCTGTTTGTATGTGTTCTCCGAGTGCCTGTATTTTAACAGTAGATATTTTTGTATCACCCACCATTAGGTTGTGTAAAGAAAAACGGTTTTCATTTTTTAAAAGCCATATTGATTTTCTGTCCAACAGATGTTTTATATGTATAGTGACAGATACCACTAAAACCGTTGTAAGGGAAAATTTCTGCTTTCTGAAACAGAAGGGGCTCGTGTTTTGGCTGATGTGACGAGATCTGTGATTTAACCCTTACAGAGGGAACAGAGCGAGAGAGACGAAGAGAAACCTCAGTGGAGAGAGGGAGAGTAGTGGTTGGGTGGGCTCGAGGAAGGAGGAGGATTCATTATGAAAAAACATCAGGAAGCAGCTCTACGTGTTCGGAATGAAATAAGTGGGAGAGCTGTGGCAGAGCGACGTCTGAACCCAGAGACGGTGCTGTGGCACGTGACTCATACGACCAACACGAGTTCTTCATTTCTGATCATGCACACATTCTCAACCCTTGCATTTGGTGTAGCAGAGTTGAGTGAAATACTAGGCATCTAAAAAAAAAGATCTTTGTAGTATGACTCATTATAAGAGACGCTGTGGTGCAGATTATGATTCTGGAATATTTAGACATTCACCTGCTCTTAGACTTTTAGAGACAGCTCTACCTCGTTCATAATATACCAGCCCAGCCCTGATGTTCTTCTCATCCAGCTGACAGTATGCAAGACACTTTTAATTATAAGATAGTACATTTGCTTAAACCGCTTTCTCACTAAATGAATTCTCACAGATTGAAATGACACTCATACAGTGAGTGTCATTTCAATCTGTGAGAATTCGTTTAATTCACTTTATATTATGTTTCAGCCCTTTATTTTTGGGGCAGATATACATTAGAGTTAAGCATATTGTTTGTCAATAGATGCATTTATACTTTCAGTTTTGGACTATCAAAAGAATTGTATTAAATGGGAGAATGCAATGTGTAATCAAGCTTTGGTCGATTTCATTCTTTCAACTTAAATCCAATGTGCTGAAATTCAGACAAATGTGTCTAATGACCATATGTTACACCCAGAAATGGTTGAAATGATGCTGTTTTGGACATTATAGTGTTTGGGTTAGGGTTAAGGTTATAGTGTGTTGGCAGTATATTAATGTAATTACCACTCAGAGCTTCCGTCGGACGTGCTCTGCCTTTCTGTCACCAGAGAAGTTCATGCGCAGGGTCTGCTGTTATTTAAAAAAACAAATAAGTCTCGGTTAAAATTTACATTCCCATTCTGTACATGTTTTCAGAGGTTTTTAAACATCTTTTAAAAAGTTAAAACTGTGAGATGGGTAAACATTTTTATGATAATCAACAGATAACCACAGATACTGTCAGCAGAATTCAAGATCCAGACGGGCATACATCCGCAGATTTCAGATCATCACGGTAAATTTGCATCAATACTTATATCAACTTCACCAGCTCATATCCATTTCCAAAAGGTTAAGCTAAATATAATTGTCCAAGAAGAGAGCGAGAATAAGACACAGATATAGAATATCTGACACCAAACTACAGCAGAAAGAGGTCCGTGATGACACTCAGAGGCAGATGACAGATTAATTAGGTGCTAATATTGCAGTGTATCTGCACTCACTGTCATCTGTGGCCTGTGACTCACTGTTCCAGCGTCTCAGCTAATTAGCAGGCATTGATTAAGATAGTTAACCGCACAGCGAGGGCGGCAGGAGCCGTGTAACATCCGTGCCATTGCAATCCACGTGCCATGAGCACGGGTTACACACGGTCTACAGATCCAGGCCAAGCAGCTGCCGACACCCGAGGGCACGTTTGACTACACGACGGCCTGATTCATGAGCCTTAAAATGGAAGTATAGTTAATTAAAGCTGAATATTTACCTATGATTGCAGTTACCTTTAAGTTCTTTAGATGAACTTACATTAACGGAATATTTTTTTAAATAGTTGCTTACATTTCTTCCTCAAACAGGTCTATA
The DNA here is from genome assembly GCA_018749465.1 of Paracanthobrama guichenoti. Lineage (NCBI taxonomy): Eukaryota > Metazoa > Chordata > Actinopteri > Cypriniformes > Gobionidae > Paracanthobrama > Paracanthobrama guichenoti. The sequence continues at coordinate 58,626 of JAGHMJ010001412.1, forward strand.
TAATGTATGAAATCCACAAATGTGACAGTCAAACTGATAAGATGAGAAAAACAGGGCATTTTGTCCAAGGCAGCAAGGAATGTTTACAATAATTGAAAGTAAAAAAAAAAAGACAAAAGAAATATTCTGAAATAGGAGATCAAAGCATGCGATGAATGAGAAGTACCTCTGTCACCTTCAGTACACTCACAGCTTTGACAACATAAGAAAAGGTAGAAAAGTGAAGTATTATTTATCACAGTTGAACCTCAGTTATTGTGGCAGAATGGCTGACTGTGAGCAGCGAGTGTATGCACTAATGAGGGCACTAATGAGTTAATTAATGAGCAACAGGTGAACTGAATCAAACACACCCATTCTTGGAAACTGGATCAATCGGCAAGACAGGAGCAGAAACAAACACAAAGAACAAACCACAATCCTGACATTAGTTCTAAATAGTACTTATTAAGATACACAAAATATTATTGTATTACTGTAGTTATTTTTTGAAGAAATATAAAAAAATAGAACCCCTTGAATTTGATGAGACTTATTAATTGAATATTAATATATGGGGTGCACTCAGGGTGATTGGGACACTTTTTAAAAGCCATCTCAATGGCAAAAAGTGTCCCAAATTATCCTGATTTCACCCTACATACAACAATATTAACTGTTAATAGTTCAGTCTGAATGGCTCATAACCTGATTTTATGAAGCAAAGTTTACTAGCACACAGAGAGGTGAGTGTGAGAACACCCTGAGTTCTGTCTCAGTACACAAAATCAATCAAACTTATGACAAATCCCATCAAGATTCAAGATTCAAGAGTTTTATTTGTCACATACACAGTTATATACAGAATATACAACCGGCAGTGAAATGTAAACAGGTCCGCTCCATGGACAGTGCAAATTCACAGTTAAAAACACAAGGAGGAAATTATATAGAAATAGGATAAAAAAGTACTATATATATATATATATATATATATATATATATATATATATATATATATATATAAATATATATATTTAAAAAAAAAAAAATAAGAATAAAGAAGTGGAATAAAATAAGTGAAGTAAACTGTGCAGTGAGTAAACTGTAGACTTATAAATATGTGGTTAACAAATGTATAAAGAGTATAATGTGCAAACATGTTTATAACAGGTTGTTACACATAACATTAATGAAGCCATGATTCTGGAGAACACGCAGCCGCTGCTGTACAGATGAGATATCATTCAGATCCACAGCAACTCAATACCCCATTCGCACATTTTACTTTCATAACTGGAAAAAGGATGTTCAGCACAAACAAATACAGACTTGATTGTTAAAAGTGGAGAATGGAGCCAGACATAAAAGCAAGTTTGCCAAAACAACGTAAAATAGCTATTTGGGTAACATTTAAGTTTTTTTTGTCAATTTGGAAAAAGCAAAAATTTAAATAATTCCTAATACGACCACAGACATGCATTAGGAAAGTAAATATGATCATTTGTTTTTCTTATGAGTGAGTGGGAAACAGACACAGAAAACCTGGAGTGGAGTTTGGAAAACCTGGAGCGATTAGTCAAATTCTGGAGCTCAGCATACACAGTTTACATTAACATACACAGTTAATGAACTTTATTTACCACTCAGACAATTCATTACTGATCTAAATAACAACGCCGCAAGTGTGAGAGTCTCAGAAAGAGAAAACAAGCAGAAAGAAATTCTAATATATTTTTGGAAATATTAATTGTTACCATGGTAAATTCTGAAGCCAATGGATGTTACAGATTTGCTTTATGTTTTTGCCTAGCGCTTTAATTAGCCACATAATTGTATGTCAGTTATGTTATCTTCTTTCTGCAACACATACAGATGTCTTGAACTTGGAGAACTTACACAGCAAGCTCTATTCAATAAAATTCAAACCAGGCCTTTTTAAATGATTATCATCATGTTAGCTGTGCTATAAGCTCTATGAGGAATCAAAGTAATTACTGTGGTATATATGGATCCGTCTTGGACCTTAAGCCTTGTAGTTCTTTCTCGTATGGTTGTGTGCATGGTCTTAAAAACAACAGCAACAAAAAGTCATAGTATTAATAATAATAATAATTAAAAAAAAACATTTCAATGGACACTTCCCACAATAATGTAAGTGAGTGTGTGAAGGTCTTAGCCAGCAGGTGGACTCTAATGTCCCAGCAATCAAAGTCTTCATCTTGAAAAACCATTCAATAAGCCAGCAGAACTGTAGCTCAAACAATAAGAGCGTGACACTAGCAATGCCAAGGTCATGGGTTCGATTCCCAGGGAAAGAACTGACAAAATGTAAAAATGTGTACCTTTTTTTTGTACGTAATGTGTACGTAAAAAATATTTATTGGCAACCCTTAAAATGTAAGTCGCTTTGGATAAAAGGACAGCTGCACACACACACACACACACACACAACGCTGAGGTGAGGGATGACTGGAAGATGGCTTGGATGACGTGATGACTGGACGAGGTGGATAAGGCAACAGCAGTAACCAGAACATAAAGCGTGTGTGAGAGTGAGAGTGAGAGAGAGATATAGGTGCCAGGGAGGATTATGGGAAATGCACTCATGTCCGAGTGTTCTAGCTGTCTATAATAATTTAACCACTCATATGCAGACATTTTAACATTTTAAGGTTAAAATAAAGATTAAATTAGAAATACTTGAACCTTAGTGTAAAGGGTTGCCAATAAATATTTTTACAGAATTCTTTCAGCTGCTGCATAAAACTATGCATTTCACTTCAGTTAATGATTGATGATGATGCTGTTTAGAACGTACAAATAAAAAAGCTGTGTAATGATTAGACATGTATTTATATTGCCCAGCCAAAACAAAATTGCTGTTTGGATTTAAATAGGCAAATACTTAAGAGTCAATGATTGGATCATTATTGCAGTGATTATTATGTTTCTAACATGTTATATGTTTGGCAACAGTTCTTCTAACCCTGACTGATGGAGTGTGTAGCTTTTCACTTCTTAAACAACCATGAAGGAAGACACATCACAAAATTCATCAGCTCAGACTGTGAGAGACTGGTTGGAGGAGCATGAAGAATCATGTCCACACATGAATGGCTCCTCTGAGTCCAGACTTAAATTCATTGAAATGTTTGGGTTGTGCTGGAGGAGACTTTACAGAGTGCTAGACTCTTGCATTGACAACACCAGATCTGGACCAACCACTGATGCACCTCTTGATGGAAATAACATCACAACCTTTCATTCCATCAAGAAAACTTGTGGTACCGTAACATTTCCCCATCAAAATTCCCTGTGTCAATTCAGTTCAGTTCATCAATTATTAAATGAGTTAATTTCATCTATAAAGCTGTTCTGCAGAAAACAGTAATGTCATCATCAGTTCAGTTCTCATACAGCAGCCTCAGTACAGTCAGATCAATAATATTTTTGAATATTTAGTGTCCCTGACTAAGCAAACAAGAGGCAAAAGAGGCAAGAACCCAAACTCCATCAGGAGACAGAATGGAGAAAAACCCTTGGGAGAAACAGCCGCTCAGTTCTCCTCTGGCCAACGAACACACACATGTGATCATGATTCAGGCAGAGGTCAGATCGGGATTGGTGGCATTCAAATATTCATCCAGTTCCTTCTGTTTGAAGACCGATTCATCACTCCGGTCTGGAGCCGAAGCTGGCCGTAGGGTCTGTGTGGAGGTCCTGTCTGGAGCTAAAGCTGGCCGTAGGGTCTGTGTGGAGGTCCTGTCTGGAGCTAAAGCTGGCCGTAGGGTCTGTGTGGAGGTCCTGTCTGGAGCTAAAGCTGGCCGTAGGGTCTGTGTGGAGGTCCTGTCTGGAGCTAAAGCTGGCCGTAGGGTCTGTGTGGAGGTCCTGTCTGGAGCTAAAGCTGGCCATAGGGTCTGTGTGGAGGTCCGGTCTGGAGCTAAAGCTGGCCAGTAGGGTCTGTGTGGAGGTCCGGTCTGGAGCCAAAGCTGGCCAGTAGAGTCTGTGTGGAGGTCTGGTCTGGAGCCGAAGCTGGCCAGAGGATCTGTGTGGAGGTCCGGTCTGGAGCTAAAGCTGGCCGTAGGGTCTGTTTGGAGGTCCGATCTGGAGCTAAAGCTGGCCGTAGGGTCTGTTTGGTGGTCCCGTCTGGAGCTAAAGCTGGCCGTAGGGTCTGTGTGGAGGTCTGGTCTGGAGCCAAAGCTGGCCAGTAGGGTCTGTGTGGAGGTCCGGTCTGGAGCCGAAGCTGGCCGTAGGATCTGTGTGGAGGTCCGGTCTGGAGCCGAAGCTGGCCTTAAGGTCTGTGTTGAGGTCCGGTCTGGAGCTGATGCTGGCCGTAGGATCTGTGTGGAGGTCCGGTCTGGAGCCAAAGCTGGCCTTAAGGTCTGTGTTGAGGTCCGGTCTGGAGCAGACGCTGGCCGTAGGGTCTGTGTGGAGGTCTGGTCTGGAGCAGACGCTGGCCGTAGGGTCTGTGTGGAGGTCTGGTCTGGAGCAGACGCTGGCCGTAGGGTCTGTGTGGAGGTCTGGTCTGGAGCTAAAGCTGGCCTTAAGGTCTGTATTGAGGTCCGGTCTGGAGCAGACGCTGGCCGTAGGGTCGGTGTGGAGGTCTGGTCTGGAGCAGATGCTGGCTGTAGGGTCTGTGTGGAGGTCTGGTCTGGTTCTTGTGGTCTAACAGCTAATGTAATTCTGCTGAACCTCCCCACCAATTAGGGTTAGGGTTAGGTTTTTGTGTCTAAGAATAACATGAAAATATACAATTATGATTTACATGTTCTTTATTGGATTTAATATAGCTTTTATAGCTCATATGCCAATGAGCAATAAGAGAATGCCATATGCCAATGAGCAATGAGAATGTGTAACAATGACAACGATCCATAGCAATAAAGCACAGACACCAGAGGAGATCGCCTGAATCCTTCCACTACAGGAACAGACAGCAGAAAACTCCTGCTTAACAATAAAATCATTTAAGGACAGCGACATATATATTTCTAACATTTTGTACATATAAATGTAAATACGTTTTATGTTACACCACAAATAACACATTTCTATTAATGTAACCATTAATCAAATCAAATCAAATCACCTTTATTTATATAGCGCTTTTTACAAGTCGTTCTGGTGAAGCGGTGATGTTATCCAGCTCATTTCAGTATCATATAGTGTCAATGCGGGCAGATCGGTAATATAGATAGATTTAGGAGTCCCCAACTGAGCAAGCCAAAAGCCAGAGGCAACGGTGGCAAGGAACCAAAACTCCTTCAGGGTCAGAATGGAGAAAAAAACCTTGGGAGAAACCAGGCTCAGTCGGGGTGCCAGTTCTCCTCTGGCGCTCCTCCCTTCTGCCCCAGTCTGTTTAGTTACACTTTCTTGCCCTTCACATTCAAAAAACTCATCTTAAGTGTATTCACTTCAAATAGAAGTGAAATATTCAAATATTTGAAATATTCAAATAGATACGGTTCAGGATCTGCACCAAAGTAAATATCTTCTGAATCGTCTCTCACAAACGTCTCCATGGTTACAAGGCACGCTCCCTGTGCAAGCAGGTTGTCACGTTGGTTATGTTGACGGAAGTTAGCCTATTTTCAGGTACTGCGTAATATCATTGCGCCGCTGCACTCATGATACGGCCGCAAAGTTCCTTGATTATTACGCAGAAATTAGAGATATAGTTCCTAGCCATATTGGCCTAGAAAATCGCAACTTTTAATTTTCTGTCGGTCTTAGTGCATGATGTAACTACAGAAGAGTCGAGTTTAAAATAGAAAAAATATTAAAAGTCTTTGGTCATTTTTGAGTAAGATGCTAATGGTCTAATCCCAACACATAGAGACTCTTTCACCTAGATATTATCACATAGAGACTGTGTCTGTTCCCCGAATGAGTAAATACAAAAAAACATCAAGACCATTCAACAGTAAAAACTTAATTGATGTCCAACAAATAAACAACAGATATAATACAGATAATCAAATGATAAAGCTTGGGTTGCTGAATATTCGATCCCTTTCCCCAAAAGTGCTTATTGTTAATGATATAATTACAGATAATAATCTAGATGTGCTGTGTTTGACAGAAACCTGGCTAAAACCTGACGACTACATTACTTTAAATGAGTCCACCCCACAAAATTATTGTTATAAACACGAGCCGCGTCTGAAAGGTAAAGGGGGAGGGGTTGCTGTAATTTATAATAATATCTTCAGCATTACTCAGAAGTCTAGTTTCAACTATAATTCTTTTGAAGTTTTGGTGCTTTATGTAGCGCTATGTAGTGTAATTGATAAATCCCGTTTGACATTTGTGCTGGCTACTGTATACAGGCCACCAGGGCACAATACAGACTTTATCAAAGAATTTGCTGACTTTCTATCAAGATTCAAGATT